>VZRU01018790.1:220671-304640 GCA_013398155.1 Pedionomus torquatus | reverse complement strand
AAAAAAAAAAAAAACAGCCTGAGATTTTCTAAACCACAAGTCGGCTCCAGCCACCCCCGGGACATGGCAGCTAAAAAGGATCCAATGGACGATCCTTAAATGATAGGGCTGGAAGGGACATGAAGAGATCATTTAGTCCATCCCTTGTCTCAAGGCAGATGCCACTAGACTTGGTTCAATCTTGGTGGGTGTTTGTTTGAAAGACTTAAAGAAATGCACATTTTTACTAAAGAATGTTCCCCCCTCCCAGTATCTAAGAGTCTGTCCAGTATCTGGAGAGTCTTAAGTCCAACTTGTTGGCTAGTTCAGCCTAATTTCACCCTAGTTTTCTAAATGGATCATTGTGGCATGGAATATTTGCAGAGCTCTGATGAGCTGAGCAAGTAGAGATGAATTAGGATAGGAGCATTGGAAGCTAACCTCTGTCCAGCCATGGCACACCTCCAGGAGGTGAAGGTGATCTTTTGCTCCAGCACTGAATGCCCTGGATCCTGAGGACAAACCAAAAAGCATAAACCCAAGTACTTTGTGTTAAAAATAAGGGATGGGTGCTTCCATAGGGGATACATTTTCTTCTTTAAATCCATGTTGACACAGAAGAAGCACATCAGGGTTGTGATAACTGGTTTGGGCAAAAGTTTGCTTGTAACGATAAGGTAGGGGCTACTTCATTCTTGCAGAGGTGTATGGAGCAAGACGTGCTGATACATGGTCAGGTGCCATGACGGTGAGGCTGTGCTGATTGACGAAGTACTTGCAAGTCCCAAAAGTGTTTACCTTACCTGTCTTTTGCCTGAGAGCTTTTGTGTTGGAAATGGGCCTCAACCGTGATGTGACTTTATTCCTAGCTAATAAACTGTGGTTCAGCCCATTACTGACATAAAGCACAGGGTATAGTAATACATGGAGTTTGACTCAGATGATGTGATGTAAAAACCTGTTGCATCTGATTAAATTAAAAAATGAAGGAGGAAATCAAGATCTGATTCAGTGTTCCCCCTACTGAAAAGTCAGAAACTGAGACCTCTGGCTAAAGAAAGGAACTAAAATGTCGAGTCTAGGAGGACAATATGGGAGAAGTCCCCACTAAGTGGGAATCACATCATTGCAGGATTTATTTATTTTTCTTTTAAAAGCATGTTTACTTCTCAAAAAAAGGGTTAAAAAATATTCCTGAGTTTTTTATACACGTCCTACCATATGAAGGAGCCCTTACCGACAGGGGAAGGCAATCAAGAGAGGATCATAGAATCATCCAGGCCAGAAGGGACCTCCAAAGGTCATCTAGTCCAACCTCCCCACAGTCGCAGGGACACCCCCAACTAGACCAGGTTGCCCAGGGCCTCGTTGAGCCTCACCTTGAATATCTCCAGGGAAGGGGCCTCAACCACCTCCCTGGGCAACCTGTTCCAGTGTTCCACCAGCCTCAGAATAAAGAACTTGTTCCTAATATCTAATCTAAATCTGTTCTTTCCAACTTAAAGCCATTGCCCCTTGTTCTGTCACTGCTGGCCTTTATAAACAGACTCTCCCCAGCCTTCCTTCAGGTAGCTGTGCTTCTGTTGAATGTGTGCAGACAAGGATTCTGCCTTGGAAAACAGGTGCCAAGGCAACCTGCTTTCTGAGAGGTCCAGGCTTAGAGAATGAGGTGTAAACAGCACTGACAGCAGTAGGAAAAGGGCTCTTGGCTCTCTATTGTGAGCTATTAGGAGGCATCCTCCCCCCCTTACCTTTTATTCCCCCATACCTTTTATTTTCTTTTGAGTGGTCCAAGAGGAAGATGAAGAATCAATTGAGAGGAAAGCTTGTGTGTTGCCATGGTACTTGCAACGTAAAGAGGGCTTTGCCTTCACCAGGCAATGACTAACCTTTGGAGGAAAGGAAGGATGGTAGAGGAAAGGCAGCATAGTTAATTGAGACTAGGGGAGATGGTGCAATGCGTGAATGGTATTGCTTCTTTCATTCTGTTATTTCCACTTTGTAAGGGATAAAACAGCAAGTCCTGAGGAACAGGAAGTGTGGGGTGGGCCCCAAACTGAAGTTGTTAGGTGGGCTTCCTGAGCCACATTTTCCTTTGGCCTGTTTCTGTCTAAAACCTTCTCTGTTCCTGCCATAATGAAACCTCTCCAGAAAGTTATAAAGATATCTCATTCTAACCCTCTCTGAAAGGATGGGAAGAGATGTCTTTGTATGGCCTTGCCTTTCAGTAACCTATAGTCAGAGCCTGGCCGTGGAAGGACACTAAGAAGGAGTGCAAATGACCCAAATAAAGTGATGTCTATCGGTTTCTTATTCCAATCAGAAATTCTGTGGCACAGAACATCAAAAAAGGACTTAAAAAAATAAAATAAAAAACTTAGTCAGAAACAACCTGAAGGGAAAAAGTTATGAAATTAAAACCCAAAGAACCAGCAGGAAAAATGTACTTTAAAAAAATCCCTTATTAGAGTCACAGGAGGTAGCATCGTACCCCAAAATGAAAATCAAAATAAAAACCTGGAAGCAAAAAGGTAAGAGAAACTGGTGCACTTAAATACCAAGTTATGTGGGTTTATTCAAGTCAGAGAAAGAATCCTTTAAAAATTGGATATTCCGTCCAAGTGATGCTAATAGGATGGAACATAAAATGCAGCACTGAGATGTGAAATGGAGATTAAGAAAAATTTTGAAGAACAAACAGCCAAAGATAACACAACCAATAATAATAAATTCTTTACATACCAAGAGTAGGCAGCCCCAGGCAGAGTCAGTTAAGGAGGTAATCAGGACGGATAGAGATTGCAGAAAAAACTTGGTCATTACTAGAGAGGAGAAGAGAACCCTGAATGCCCCAACATGCATTGTGTAGAAAAAGAAGATGACACTGTCCTCGGGTAATGTGTGAGTAATAATAAAACCGTGTGCAAAATAGGGCTGTAACAGATCTGTAGGTTATTGCAAAGGGCAGGCATGTTGGCAGGTCCCAAATTTGACTTGCAGTTTTCCATAGAGGAATTTGTATTCCCCTTAACCTCACCCCTGTACCACCATATATTCTAGAGGAAGAAGCAACCTGAAAAGAGAAGGTATGAAATGAGAACCCATAGAACCAGCAGGGAGACTGCTAGAAGAAGACTTCCTTTATTAGATTCAAAGGAAATGGTACCATATTCCCAGATTAAAATTAAAATAAAAACCTGGAAACAAAAAGGAAATAGGAACAAGTGTAGTTAAATGCCAAATTGCATGGGTTTATTCGCATTAAAAAAAAAAAAAAAAAGGGAAAGGAAAGGAAAAAAAGATTTTTTTTTTTCTTTTGTTGTTAATGATTAGGTTTTCATTTTTACTATCCTAATCACCTCTGGTATTCCTCTTTACTTGTGTCTGTAAGTGCTTCCTACTCTGAAACATCTATTTTTTTGTCTCTCATGTTGGACTTTAGGCTGATTTACTTTTTTCTTTCGTAATTTCCTAGAAGAGGGGCATCGCTCTGTCATTCCCTAATCCAGGAGCCGAATATGGTTTCAGCCCAGCATCCCAAAGTGCAGACCTTTGGGAGTGCAGGTTACAAGTCCAATGGAGGAGCAGAAATGAGTCAGGAATACACATTAGAGATTAAAACTCATATCACATCAACATATTACTCTCAACATTTTAAAAGAGGTCTTTCTTCTCTACCTGTTCCTTCTTTTCCTAAGAGTATTATCATGAGCACCCTTGGATTTCTGCTATACCTGACCTTACGTTTGCCTTAGTTGCTAGATTGTCCCTCCCCTCTCTCCCCTTCGCTGTCCTCCGCCTCCAGCCTGTGTCTCCAATCTGTATCCCAGTCACCTTCCCACTTCTGTTCCACGTCCTTCTCCCTTCTGCATTTATTTATTTATTTATCTTCCCCAGGGATGGAAATGGGGAAAAAATAAAAATAAATATGCAAATGAAAGGGAAAAAACGTAGAGAAATTTAATTAAAATGTGTGTGTTTCTTTCCCTTCGAGTGCTTTAGGGTGGAATAGCAAATTGTTAAAAAAGAGAGCACTCAGAATAAGGTTAAAGAGCTGAAAACTGATTACATGCAATTGAAAATGAAAGTAGGGAGGGGGTGGTGAAGATGCAGCATATTGAGATAGGTAAAAGGCTCAGGGAGACTCTCTTGCTGGAGATGGGGCGTTTTTCACTGTGAGTTACAGCCAGGCAGGCGTCGCATGCGAGGTCTGTAACAGGGTTTCAGACACTTTGCATCAGGAGAGAGTCAGGGGGGAAGACATTTTACTTTGAAGAGCAATCTGGAGAGGGCACCTTGCAGATGAGAGCTGAAAAGAAAACAGGCCAGGAAGGATGGAGGGGTCGGGGAGAGCCATCCACTCCATCCCAGTCTGGTTTGCATCAGTAGGCCTGCTATACCCTAGGAGAGGGCAGTACTTCTAGAGTGCTTGAGGGTAGGGAGGAGGAAATAAATAAATAAATAAAATTAGGCCCAATCTTTATGCAGGATCTGCAGTTAGCGGTTCAGAGCTTGATCAAAGCCATCTAAGTGAATGAGGAGGAGAGGCGGTTGAGCTGTGGGGCTGTGGTTCAGTGTATTAAAGATGCCAGGGTGAAAGCAAAGTTTAGGGAAGAGGTTGAAGTTCCTTAGCCATAGGGGCATATTTGGACCACAGTGTCCTGGCCCATGCCCACTTTTGATTGACTCCTGAGTGTTCACAGGACATTCTAGCAGCTTTCTAAACTAATAGAGCTCCCTTAAGACTATGCACGTGTCCTTCAAGTTTAAAACTTATCTTCCTCATAGTGATAGTTTTGTGCACAAGGGGAGAGAATGCATATGTTATGGGCCTCACTTTGGAGCACTGTTTTCCTGGTGCATCTTCTCCATTCTGCTCTCATTCCAGTGTGGGAATAATTTCTTGGCAGCGTGTCTCTGTAATTAAACACAGCCTTTGAAAGACCACATCCCCACTTGTGCCCTACCTCGGTTCCAGCCTCTTCATTACTCAGAGCCCATGGGACACCTCATGAATTTCATTTTTAAACCAGTGACGTGTAAGCTGCAGGCCTGGCTCACTGCAGTCACGAAAGGGCATGTTCCTAGCAGCTTTTTCTCAGGGCCATTGCTGCCTGCTGCAGGGCTGGGGAGATCTCTCTCCAAGCCAGAACAAAACTCAAGCCCTCCTTTTCTTGCTTTGGCTGCTAGTATGTGCATCAGCAATGTCTGTGGGAGTCAACATTTTTCTGCTATTCCTCCATTTCTGGGCCTTGGCTGGAAGAGAGGAGGAGGATGCTGAAGGCAGCTAGTGAAGTTTGTACCTTATGGGCAGTTTGAATGGTGTGTGGAAAGGCTTCCACCCAAGTTCCAAATCCCAATTCATGTGCATGCCGAGTCCTCAAGGACCTCTCCTGGAAGGAGCTTAGTGACAAAGACAGCTCCTTCCTACTCTGGCATGGCAAGGATTGATGTTGCAGCTTTTATAACCCACCGAGGATAGCTCTCCCCTTCTGCCCACAGATATTAAGGGTCCAATTTTCCTTTCTATTTTCCATGCCTTTTAGAGTGAAAGAGAGGAAAGAAGTCTCCTTGCTGTGATGCAGAGTGATTGCTGCCATTTGACATTCACATTTATCTGCTTGGTCTTTTCATTATCTCCTTCCCATTTGTTTCTGCTCATTCTCAAGTGTCTGCTGATCCTCTCCCTTCCTCTGAGACTGGATGTTGTTAAAACTCCTCTGCTTACCTGCTCTGTATATCTTGACTTATCTGCTTGGCTCACGTCTCCATTCATTGATTTTTCATACCCAGCTGCTAAATGAACAGTGTTTGCACCTTTTCCACAAGCATCTTCTGCTTTGCTACTGCAAATTCCTCTGTACTCCAACTAAAACACTGTAGCTTCTCATTACAAACAGCAAAGCCAGCAGGCTTCCAATTTTTCCCTACTTCTGCCTGTGTGCTGGTTGTTTCATTTCAGCCTAGAGGTCGCACCACTGCTGACTCTTACTAGAGATGTTTCCCTAACTTCGAGCCCAATTTATCAGTCAGGATACAGGGCTCATTTTTCCCTGGTGTCCCAGACCAGGAATAGCCTCTGGCTGTTACATAGCTTTTCAACAAACTGTGTCAAGAAGCAGCAAAATCCTGCCTCCGGGAACATGTTCCCTTTCTCAGTTTTATTCTGTATTGTTACAATCTTGGTTAGTGTCTTGGTTACGTATAGACAGGCACAGGCTGCAAATTCAGTTCAGAAATTCATGCATGTTTGTATCCCAAGGGCTTGTCTGCTTTGATTTTTTTTGTACTATGACAACTATATAAATATATGAGGGATAAGCAACAAATACCTTTGTAGGAGTATTACTGTGCTCACATTTGAGTGTTATTCCATATCATTCAAAGCTGCCTTAGTACTGCCAAATAAGTAGGCTACCTTCAATGTTAGGGTGAAACCTAAGTGCTACAAAATTCAACCTCCAGTCCAGATATGCACGCCCACAGCCAAAGTCTAGCTTACATTTTTTATTCCATTTGTATCCACAGAGGTACCAATCCTGTATTTCCTTTCCATGAAATCAGTGCCGTTTCTGTTAATTTTGACATAAATCTCCAGCTCTAACTGAGCCTACTGTTTGGAGAAAAAGAGGGAGTAATAAAACCATGACACATAAAACACAGCTCGTGATCTGCACAGAACTTGTGTAAAGTTGCACTGCATTTTGGAACAAAGTGTGAAGACATTGTAGGTACAATAAGAAATGGCCAGAATTGATGCTGAAAATTCAGACTTCCCTGTTGATTGCTTTGTGTTTGCCACCATTGGGTTTGGAAGTCTCTGAGGCTGTTGGCTTTTTGAGGTAGGAAATGGTTTCATTGTCTTCTGCAAGCGAGACACTTGTTTAATTTCAAAAGGGCAGGGGGTGATTTACAGGAGATGTCCTGTGCTTGTAATTGTGGGGACCTTGTGGTTCTGGAGGTCTTCTGAAATAGGTTGCTCAGCCGTGAGATTCTACTCCTAATCATGAGAAAAGTGTTGGGAGAACAGTCTTTCTTGAGAGTATCTAGGAAGTCCAGCATCTAATACTCACAGATGCAAGAAAGGCGCTGACATGTGAGGTGAAAAAAGGATCAAATCTTTGATCTCTCAGGTCTGGTCTGTAGATAAGGAGATCCAAGAGGAATCAGTTTGTCTGCACTTGGATTTTGCTGTGCTCTTCCCTCATCACAACTCAACTGGTTGTGATGCAAGGCAAAGGATATGTCTCTGTGCCCAAGGTATGCAGCATATTGTGCCTGTTAGCTTTCTCAGTTTTTGAGTGACAGGTCATCCATCCAGGATCCTCTGAAAGGTTCTGGACCAGATAGTGCCTGGGTCAAAAATCTCCTGCATGGAGAAGTGAGGTTGTAAACCCCACCAGAGGGCAGTGAAAGCCCTGTGTGTGGGTGTCTGGGGGATGCAAGGGTGGGAATGTCTCCCTGGGAGGGAGTGGGGAGGTGGGAGTGAGTGAGTCTGTGGAGCTGCTTGTCCCTGTACTGGTCCTCGGTTTTGTTTCCCCAACTGTGAAAGGCTGGCAGTGTGCATATGTCGTTCCTAATCTTCCTTTTGCATCCCTGTTTTTGCAGTTGTCAGAGTGCCGTATTATGCAAATTGGAATTAAGCAATTAAGGCGATAATGTTTCCCTTGAAGAGTTTGACAAGGCAGAAGGAACACAGACTGCTTTTCAGACAAGCTTTTGGTTGCATATTTACCTAAAAACAAAAGCAAGAAGGAGATGGGCAGCCACACACACGCACACCAGCTTTGTGACCAGGCCACTCTTCTGTGCCCATGCATCCCTCCTTCCTACTTGTCCAATAACACTCTCGAGGTCATGAAGCAGAATGGCTGGTCACTTGTATGTCCCTCCAACACAGAGGACTCAGAGGAAGGGGCTGTCACAGCTCTGTGATGAATATGTGTCTTAAACAGATGTTTATAGATGTAGCTGAGCACCGAGCTGTGCTTAGGAACGAGGGCTTTTGTCACTGACCCAGCAATTGCACTCTCACAGCTTTATGGCGCTGCTGTCTGGAGATGAGGAGGGGGCAAAGTCGCTCTCAGTTGCTGGGAGACAGGAGTTCAGAGCTGCTGTCTGTTGAGAGTTTTTTCACTTTGTGACTTTGCCAGTATCTTGAGTTCTTCCCATTTTGCCCACAATTAAAGGTCCTCTTGTTCTATAAGATGACTTTCCAGTCTTCCTTCATGTAGACTTGCACTGGGTTTGTGAAAGATGAGAGGGTTATGCTGTGAACTGGTTTGCCATGGCAGTGATTTTTACATCACAATCAAAGATGGGCTAACCTGAAGTTGTGGAACTCAACTGCCTTGGAAACCAAGGCACTGAGAAGGTGAACTGACCTCTGGAGATTTGTGCTCATGGTGCCTCTGCACTTTCCCTGTGTTCAACAGTTGAGGTAGTGCCTTCGAAAGCAGTTGATAAAATTTGCTTTGAGCCAATAATTATGCTAAGGATTGGACCCTGGGGATATAAATGTAGAATTCTGCAAAACGGCATCATTTGAAATAAGGTTCACCCTGTGCTTCCTTTCCTTGGGATAGGGTTGGTCACTGCTGCTTCGAACTTGCTTAGCTTTTGACACAAGCTTAGCATTTTCTGCATTTCCTACAGGCCCCAGGAGGGAAAGGAGTGGCGTATCGGGAATTACTGATTTGTTGCCAGCTGATAGATACAGAAGGCCTAATTTCACCACTGCTCCATTACACCCAGAGAGTCACACTGGCATAAAACGATGAATCAGAGGTGGTGACTCAGGCTCAGGCGCTCCAAATAGTCAGCAGAAGTGGCAAGCTGGGTCCCAAGTGGCACTAATGACTGAGGAGAGATAAGAAAGTTTGTGTGTGTGTTAATGGAGTGTATTCCCCAGCTCACACTGGCACACAGGGAAGCTTTACCAGGGAGAGATACTTGGTTGATCTGGCTGTGTAATGGAGCAGTCTAATACACCGATGTATGGGAGTATGTGGGAGGATTCAATTCAGCTTGAACTCTTTCCCAAGTTGTGTGAGCTGAAATGAAGGAAAGCCCACTCAGAGCAGGTTGCTGGAAGCTGAGCAGGTGTTCTGGGGATGGGTAACCAGTTTACCCTAAGCATACTGAACTGCCCATGTTCACAAACAGGATTAAGGAGGCCCTTGTTCCAAGCTGGCAGGACTGATCTTAAACTACGTTGCTAGGTAGGACTGTCATGAAATAATGCTGCTGGTCTGAGACCACTCTGCTTATGAAAAGTAGCATTCATGTGGAAGCAAAGTCGTCCCTGTTGGTACCCATGTCCAAAACGGCTCTTCACGTCTCCAGCTTGTCTGGTCACTTCCCAGCGAGGTCAGCTGAGCTTATTCTTAGAGGCAGTTGTTTGACCTGAATTAGTGCTCAAGGAAGCATTGGCTCAATCGATTCAGATATCTCTTTCTAGCCTTTGTTTAAATAAGGCCGCAAGTTCCCACCAGCTCTACATCATTTATCTGCTGTGGAGTTCAGCAGCCAAGCTGTCTTTGTAGAGGCAGGAAAAACAAACAAAAAGGGGAAAAAAATCCCAGAACAACTAAGGATAAATGCCCATTTCTGTTTTCATTCAGGACAGCTAGAGGAACTATTTTGTGGCTGCTATCTAGCTTTGGTCCCCTTCATCTCTTCCCCTCGCTTGCCTTTAACTGCTCCCTGCGGCCATACTTACTGGCTATTCCACATTGATTTGCCGTTTAACCATCTTACCAAGCCCTGGTTTTGACTGCAATTGCTTTTCTCATCCTGCTAGCTGAGGGTTGCACCACATTCCTCTCCCTCCCTTCCTCCTCAGAGAAGCTCTGGATGCTCTGCTGGATGTTTTAATGAGCTTGCATTTTTGTGAAAGGCCAGATCTGATCGTGACTTGAATGGCAGCTGCCTCACAGATAGAGCTTTTAGTTTCAAACTCAGCAAGAAAATGGCTTTGCCCCTCCCATCAGAGCAGTGTGTGTACTTCAGAGGCTCAGTCATTATGAGCAATTTCTATTAAGAGCTGAGTACCTTTCGTGTTCCTTGGGAGCAAAGGATGCTCTCAGGGTCTGCTCTGTACTGTTGAGGGATTGTGCCTTCTGTGTGTTTTGAGCCAGCATCAGCAGAGATTAGACAACCATGCTGGGAAGAACGTGACTCCAGTTGCAGTCCCTGAAGGCTTTTCTGTTGTTCTTGTTGTTTCTGCTGTTTTGCTAGGTATTCCTCCTCCCTTATTAATATATTTATCTAACAAAAGTTGCATCTTGTATTCTTCTGAAAAGCATTTTCTATTTTCTGTATGCCTGGCAGCCCTTCTCTGAGGCACGGTGCTTCCCACTGTGGACTGTAAGCATTCAAATGGTAAATACCATGAAGGACATGAGTTTCTTACAAGCGGTGCTGGGCTGTGCAATTGTAAGACGTGTGGTGGCATTACAGAAAGAAGATATACTGAAATGCCCTGATAATGAGACTGGCTTGGGTCATGGTAGCAGACTAGGTCTCCAGGAGGAGGTAGAGAGGTCCCTTTTCACAGAAACTGGACAAGTCAGTGAATATGACAGGATGTGACAGGGGAACCGGGTGAATGGGTAGAACATTTCTGACTCAGAGAGAGGGAAAGTCAATCCAGTCCTTCTGCACCTTACACATCCACAGCACCTGGGCAGTCATAAGGGTGAATTTGGGCATAGTGTGCACTCCAGGTATACACCACAAGTTAGTGCAGCAAACAGCCTTGGGAAAAGGCAGTATTAGTGAATGCTCCCAGTTACCACTGTTGTCCTGCCAAGGTCCAAGGACAAGCTGAGTGGACTTCAGAAAAGCAGAGGATGAATAGGGTGTTGTGATGTAGCCCAGAAGGAGGAGAGATTTCTTCTTCCTTACCCCATGCCCCAAGTCCCACAGCTGAACCTGTAGCTTTTGGCTGCTGCAGAGTGTGTAGCGACAGGAAATCAAGTAGCTGAGGGGACAAGAGGAACAAACCTTCTGAGTTTATCTTCTGCCTTATTAGTATGTCATGGGCAGTGTTTCAGAGAACTCATAAGGGCTGGAGGTCTGCGGTAGGGATAAAGTCCATGTACAGAGGTACATCTGCATAAGATGTTTTGCACATAAGATGTTTTACAAAGTCCTGTGTATTAGAAAAGGTTGGAGTGGCAGAGAAGACAGTTAAGGTACAAGAGACATCTTCAGTAAAGAAGACAGTACAGAAAACACTAAAGAGGTACCATAAGATGAGGAGGATCCTGTATCTACCTTCCTCTAAAACCTCAGCATAAAGCAAGTTGAGAACAAACCTTGACCTATAGTCTCAGGAAATTATGTTTTATCACAACTGTTCAAAACTACCAAGCACTTGATCCCCACTGCGAGCAGGAGACTCTGTTTCTATTGCTGTCTGTCTGGAGCGTGCCCACCAAAACTCCTGAACCAGGCAATACGATCTGTCTAGAATTAGAGCTTAAAAGTGGCTGGCAGGTGGGTGAACACTCAGGGAAAGTATTATGCGTGCTTCCCCTTTGCTTCTAGGCTTCCCTTTGCACAAACTTTGGTCACTGTGAGAAGCAAGCCACAAGACTACACATACTGTGTGTTTAGCCTATACTACAGCTTTTCTGTTCTATGGTGTGTTGGGCTGTCTCTTAGGCCCCCTGGGAAGCAAATGGATCTTTGATCCCTGTTCACATCAACAGGGATGCTATCAATGCCCATTTTTATTTTCTTTCCAAGGATAAAGTAACTTCCAATGACATTTGAAACCACTGAAGCTTGAAAATCCACAATCTAACTTTTGACTCTCTTATGACCTGGGCCATGTCTGACATCTCTCTCCACTCCAGTGTCCTGTTACATGCACAATCATTTATCCACATTGAGGCAGTAAAATACAAGAGAGGAAAGCATAGGTTCTCATACTCTCTTGGTAGCCTTTTCACTTAGTCACAGTAAATGATGATACTAACTGAAGGACTGAAGGTTTTGCTTCCTCACCTTCGATTTTGGCACCTAGTCTTTGATTGCAGATTCATCTAATCAGGCAATACAGGAAGTCTCCTCTCTAGCCCATTTCTCACTTTGTAGAATGTATTTACATCACCATCTGATCCACTTTACTACCACACCTGGAAACTTTTAACTCTGTTCTTATCATGTGTCTGGAATAGCATGGGTCATGATATTATTATTCCTGCTTCGGAAGGAAGCAACCAGAGCACAGGAACCTAAGTAAACCTGTCCAAGCTTGTATACAAAGTCAGTAGCGTAGCAGAGTCAAGTCCTGGCCATACATACTAGGGCCTACAGTCATGTTTCTCTCTTGAACAAAACCACGGGCCCTACAGCCTTCCATGACATCCATGGAAATATGTCTGCTTTCAACAGAAGTTGAAGTATTGAACAATACTTTTTGAAGTATTGTCAGCTCTAGCACAAAGCATTTGAACCCATGTATCAGGAAAGTGGCGTGGCCCCATTTATTTCCATTAAAATGCAGGCACACGCTGTTTATCTCCCCCTGGGAACAAGCTGAGAAGAGTTTTAGTGTCAGGGAAAATAGTAATAGTAATAATAATAATAATAACAACAACAATAATAATAAGAAAAACCCCTAAGTGTCAACTCCACATTTTCTGGGGCCTGGTTAAGTTCTCTGGAGCGTAGCACTCCATCACTTTTCTCAGCAGGGTATAATTACTCATAACTTGAAGGTTTTATCTCTGGGCTGCCTGTACTAAAAAGGAGAAAGGAGGTAAATCTTGCATTCCACGGGAGTATAGATGTTTAATTAAGTATCACATTTAATTGTTCCAGTCTCCTGCCTGACTGTCACTTAGTTTTGAAAATTTTGTTCCTTTTTTTTTTTTTTTAAATCAGAATTGATAAGATAAGGAATGTCTGACATGTAATCAGTGTCCAGATCATGTCTCCCTCTGCGCATTGGAGTGACCTATGATCCAGGACCAGTACCCAGGTCCTGCTGGCATGCATTTGCTTGCCTCTTGGTGCATTCTGTGTTTCCACTCCAAACTTGGTGGAGACAAGTCCCGCCCTCCATCCTGCTTCTTAGTGGCCCTTTCTTCATCTTAAGTTGAACTTGCTTAGTTGAACTTCACAAAGTCTGCTACCACTTGACTTGCCTGCTCTGTGGCATTTCTAGTCAGGTCTCTCCTCTTCTTTTTTTCCCTGTTCCTTTAGGACTGGAGAGAGAAGGACAAACTGCACCTTGGAATAATAAATGTTCTGGGCCTTTCTTGCACCTCCTTTCATCCAGAGATCTCGAATCTCTTGCATCTTGCAAGAATGAATAATATAAGACTTGCTCTCCCTCTTTGGGGCTGACAAGGTTTATTATCCTTGTAGTGAAATTAGCAACCTCTTTGAAGTCTACTTAGTGTACTTAGGACTGGGAGGCCTTGCATACAGATCCTAAGTAGCACAGTCCAGAAACTGGAAAACCAGAGAGACTGGGCTCAGCCCTGTAGCCTCAACAAAGAATCTGCAGATCCATTGATTGTACCCCAGTTGTTGCTGTCTGTGCTGCTGGAGAGTCACATTTCCTCATGCTATCAGGGAGACAGAGGTCTGGTTAGAAATGATTCACCCAGAGGCTCCGATGTGTTGACAGAAGTCAAGTACCTGCCTTGTGTGTGCTAGCCCTCCTGCCTTCACTGGTCCCCATCACCAGAGCTCCTCTGGACAGGGAGGACCTGGGGTTACCCATAATGTGACATGTCTACCTCAGCCACCACTAGCCATGTGTCATGCGCTGAACAGGCTGAGCTCTTCATCTTTCTCCTTACAATGAGTCTGTGGCCCTGGGACCTCAGAGAAACATTGCTGAGGATGGGGGTCAAACAAGTCTCAGGCTAGTAGAGGGTGAAATTTGGACCCTGTCTTATGCACTGTAAGGTTTGGACTCTGGAAGGGGAAGAGAAGATAACTCCCCTCCAACCTTGCTTGCCAACAAGCAGTGAGACGTCATGACTTGGCATGTGCTGCAGTCTGAACTCGTATTTGGACACCACCAGAGCCAGAAGTGTGTGCTGGTGTGTGAGGCTGTGCTATGTGACCTCTGCTAGGGAGACAGCAGCTGCAGCGAGGCTTGAAGGCCACTGGTGGAAATTGGGTCTGTGTAAAACTCCCGTGTTTGACCAAGCCCAGGAGGCTTCGAAGGAGGCAGGCCTGACATTTACATGCACTAGGTAGAAAGATCACAGATAATAAGCTCCGTGTGTGTGTCTGAGACAATGAGAACTGAGTCACTCCTGCTGAATCTCATCATAAACAGTACCCATGAGCAGTTTCTCTACTGGAATTGTTTCCTGGGGCTGTCAAAACTATGACAGAAAGAGAAGAATATGGTGATTTGGTTTCCTTGTCTTTTTGCTCCTCTCATGAGGATAAAAGGCAGTTCTGGGTTGCATTTCCCTCTACCTACATCTCTACTGGCACTTCTACATACAGCACAGCAACTTTTCTGTACTGCATCTATACCCCCTGGTGCCAAAATCCTCTGGAGGCCAGGTTCCTGTTGCCTGCTGTGATTGAGTTTCCCTGCCTTGGATATAGCTTTGAAAGACTGACCAGCATCTCATCCTGACTGGAATAAGGTACATTTTAGTCTCTTTGGATAATCTCACAGTGGCTTGCTGAAGCACAGTCTGCTGGCAGCCTTGCCACAGCAGCGCTCCAGTTCAAATGTGAGGTGGGAACTGTGGGAGGAGACCACAACAGGTGTCATATGATAAGAAAGCAGGCAGAGGTGAAATAGAGAGACAACAGTTAGAGAAAAAAAGAAAGCTAGAGAATGACATGAAGACTTTACTCTTCATTTATAAAAGGTTTCATCTATCAACTGGATTGCCTTAATGTGTTTCCTAACAAGGCTCCTCCAACACACACACACAGCCTTTCCTTTGGTTTTCTTCTTTGATACTGTCACATGTTCTTCATTTTTCAGCACGTTGCATTCATTCTTTGCCTTTAAACTCCAAGGATTAAAGCAACTGGATAAAATAAATAAATAAATGAAATTAAAAGAGCTGACATTTCATGCTGTTGTCGGCAGCCTTTGATTTTCTTCCAGAACAAGATCATTACTTTTCTCTCCAGCTTTGAAAAAAGAAATGGACAGACTCTTCTTATAAATTCATTTATCACTTTTGGGCTGTGGTAGGTGTGGGGAGAAGTTAAGGAAAGAGAGGCTTGTGTCTGCAGTATAGGGAACTGTGAATGACTGTAAGCTTAGAGCAAGGTAGTACCAAATCTAGTTTTAGGCAGGAAATGTCTATTGGCTGAGTTGTTCATACAAGCCCCAGGATAACTTTGTAGTCTGAGCTGAAGTTTAGAGTGTGTTACCATACAATAAAAATGAAGACTGGGATCATCCTGATGAAGAATAACCTGAGCTGTAAAGCTTGAAGTCCCAGGCCAGAAATTTCACAGGTCTTTGGGAGGAGACAGTGTGGTCCTTATGATTTTTGTCTCAAAACACTGTTACAAGCATGAAGTGTGGGACGTTGACTTGGCACTGGATCTGAGTCTGTGCAAGTCTAGAAGTCTCTCGTCCAGGAGTTTTGTTGACAAAAGGCTATATCCATCCAGGAGCTTTTCCTAGGTTTGATGAAGGTAAACTCAAGTTTGCTGAGTCTTTGCCTCTTTGAAGCAGACTGAACTGCAGCTCCACATGCACAACTGCAGTGGGAATCAGTGAACCAGGCACTGACTGTTTGGGAATCCACTAGGTGCACATTTCTCACCGTGAAACTGTACGGTATGTGGCTGTTCAGATCCAGCCTTGTTTGGGCTCTGAGCATAACATAAATCTCTGGCACTGGGTGATGCTTTGCTGTGCAAACGAAGTCCAAGGAGAGCCTGGAGCAAAGAAAACATGTTTGCACTCTCAGTTCCAGCCTGACTGAATCACAGAGTGGCTATAAATAAGGAGAAGGAAACCGCTACAAGGAAGCTGATTACATGAAATTGTCCATTCCCTCCATTTCCTTTCTCCAGGATGGTTCAGCACATCATCTGTATGTTTCCAACAGGACAATTTTGGTCCATCCTAATGCAGAGCCTCTTATGACTGTGATCATATCATTGTTTTCTCAGCAAACCTGCCCCACAGTTGCTATGCAATGCTGCTGAGAGGGTTTCTTGAGCTATCTCCTAACATAAACCCCTGTATTATAGTACTGGTAGTTTCTTTTTTTGTCTTGGGCATAAGGCAGAACCAGCTGAGACAAAAGGGATGTCAGAATCTGCTACAAGTTGGCGCAAGTGAGAGTTACAAGATGCCCTGTAACGGTTGTGCTCCATGGAAAAGGCTCTATGCGTGTCCTACAAATTATGCAATGCATTACAGTCACAGAATCATAATATCATAGAATGGTTAGAATTGGACAGGACCTCAAAGATCATAAAGTTACAATTCCTCTACGATGGGCAGGGACACCTCCCATGCAACCTTTGAGCAGGCTGCTCAAAGCCCCATTCAAGCCTGGTCTTGAACACTTCCAGGAACGAGGCATCCACAGCTTCCCTGAGCAACCTATCCCAGTGTCTCACCACTCTCATAGTAAAGAATTTATTCCTAATATCTAATCTAAATCTCTCCTCCTTTAGCTTAAAATCATTACTCCTCATCCTGTCTCTACAGTCCCTGGATAGTCAATTCTGTCTTACATGTTCTCGGTCCTCCTAGAATCCTGACCTCTTTTGAGGACAATGGAGTTCCTCTTGTCAGAAGCTCTTCTCTTAGCAAGTGTTGACATGGAAGGGTCCCCAAGCCCATGGTGTCTTACAATGGGAACTCCAAGACAAGGCATGTATTCAAGGTCACCTCCTGAAGAGCCAAAACTGATTGATGCAGACTGTGGCTCTACACTATGTATTGCCTTTTCCAGCACACAGAATAAGCAAGGCCTTCATATCCATTTGGCATGCTGGGAGTTAACAGCAAATGTCACATTCCCAGCTACACTGCATGCTCAGCTATACCAAAACACAAATCTGGTTTCCCAGCAATTGTCCAAACTGAGTCTCCCCATGGTCAGCTCAATCATGGCTAGAGAAACAAATGTAGGACACGTCTCTTGGTTTCAGCCGTCCCCAAACTCACACGTATTGTGCAGCTGTTGCCTTAACCAAATACAGAGACTTAATTATGTTAGGGTGACCTCTCAAAGTACAGTAAGCGAGAGCAAAGTTGCAGAACTAAGCATTCTGGGTACCATTCTGCAAATAATGATTTCGTCCTGACGTTGTCTCAGAATTTGCACGTTTTGGAGCTCTGTCACGCTTCCCCATCCTCTTTCCCCTTCCTCCCCACGCAGGCTAAAGAATTAGTTTTTGTGTGCGGGAAATATTCAAGAGAAAGAACATTTTCTGAACTTATGCCCACAAGCAAACAAGTTAACCTGTGCTTTACTGCAGCATTTTATGGGGAAAGGATGAGAAAAAAAAATCCTTCTGCCTGTCACATTACCATAAGCATTTGCCGTTCCTCATTCTGTGCAGCTCACTCCACAGAGCCACTACACTCTCCATGCATTACTTTCATCTGCTATCACACCTGTTGCCAGTGATGGGAACACCTTTACCTGTATCTAGTGACTCTCTGGACCTGTCCATGTTCATCTTCTCATCACTGCTCCTGAGCAACACCCAGCTGCACTTGCTCACCGTGCTTATTTTGCTGCCTTTTCCCCATATATCAACCTGTATTTGTTCGCAAGCACTCTGATATATAAGGTCATGCACACTGTCCTCTCCCCTTCCGTATATTTACTTCTGTGCACACAAGGTGGCCAGTACTGGGGACTTGCTTCTGTATTTGTCCTTGCAGTGATCACAGGCAAATTGAGAAGGATATGACAAATATTAACCTGCAGCTATTAAAATGAGCTGTTCCTACAAGGCTCTGCATGGCAGCAGCTGCATAGAGAGGTGTTTCTGATGTCGTCTCTGTCATCTTTCCAAAAAGCCCCCTGAGGAGACACACAGGGCTAAGAGCCGTTTGCAGAGGTCATGCTGCAGGAAACATGAGAGGACTGCTGCTTAGAAAGAGCTTTCTTTAGCACCTGAGAACTTGCTGGTCTAATCCTGTGTTGAAGATACTGGGCAAGAGCTTGAGTTTGGAGCCTCAGAAGTTAAACTGAGCTAGCTCCCATCCTGGCTTATTCAGGCAGTGGAAATGATGAGCTAGCTGGCTTAAAGAAGATAGGTTGTGTTTGACACCAGAATTGCCCTGAACCCACAGTAAAAAACAGCAAATCTGTTTGGCTCACTACCCCAGGAATATCATCTTCAGTGGCATTTCCTTCTGGACCTTAAGTGCAATCTCCTCCCCGTTCCTGTACTACTCTTCTGTTCCTAAAACTGGCCCATCAAAGCTCTAGGTTTGGTCACTAGCTGTGAAAGTGCAGACATGCTTCTGACTCATTTGCTGTCCAGAGCAGGTGAAGCTTAATAGCCTCCAAGGCCAGAGAAGCAGCAGTGAAACACCAGGAAAGCAACAGAGGAATAAAAAGTAAGACAGATGTGCTGGCAGAGTGCTATAAATCACCAACTCAAGGAGGAACCACAGGCAAACTTAAGAATAAGATTCTTCTCTTGAATTCTTCTGGCTGTGAAAACACAGCAAACTGCTGTCTTCCTGCAACTTCTGCACTGAGTTCTGTGGCCTTTCTCATTTCCCCTGCTGTTGGAGATTGACTTCTGAGCGTGTATTATTTGTTTCTCAAATCTCTGCCTGGATAGGAGATGAAGCATCAGTCTGAGGCAGCAGTGGCACGTGTAACTCCTAAGTGGCTTGCTCAGCAATCCCCACGTCACATTTAAATGTGTTTCATCCTGACCAGAAATAGATCAGCAATGCCAAAGACAGAGCTCATTTCATTATCCACAAAAAGAGCAGCCAGCCAACATTTTCCTTGTGTTACTCTCTGCCTAAACTACCCTGCTTTGAGATGAGTAGAGAGTCCAGACTCTAGAGCCTGTTTGACTACTAGCTTCCCTTCTGAAAGTGCCTGTCCAACAGGCTTCTGGGTTCCAGGGTGGGCACTTCTCCCTTTAGGCACTGGCTCATACTCTCAGGGTATTTCCTCGGAGTTGGTAGGCAGGTCTCACACAGTCACAGGAGTCTTAGCCATCCAGGGGTTTCACTACTGCAATTCTTCTCTGTCAGGATACCTCTGGAGAACCAGTACATGTATACATGGTGCTGTAGTGGTGGTTCAGCCTCTTGGTAGCAGGGCAATTGCCCAGCTCAAGCGTATGGAGAAGATTGAGCTTCCGAAGCACTTTTTGAAGTTAGATTTGGAAAACAGGCGATGTGTCCAAAAACCTGTTCTGTGCCTTGCAGTACAGGATGAACATCCTTGAGAAGATGTTCTCAAGGGTAGTGGTTATACTGCCAGCCTGAGACCTGGGACATCTGAATTAATTTCCATGCTCTTACAAGCTTTTTTGCATGAGCTGGGACCTTTCTCAGATGCCCACCTGGCCAGGCACCTAAGACAGGCATAGTTAGGGAAGGATTTAAACCAAACCCTGGCTTCCTAAATAGTCATCACAGAGAACGAGGTGTTTGCTTAGGCCTTCCCCTTACACTTCTTTCCTCTGACTCAGTAAAGAATCAAGCTTTGCCAGCTTTAGATGACAAGTGGCCCGAGTCTCTTCTGCTGGGATGATATAGCAAACAACTAAGCTTGATGCATGCAGGTAGGAGGGGTTTGGGCTGTGCTTCGCTTCGGCGCCCTGGAGCCGTCTTTTTGTACAGTGAGAGCGTTTCATGTCTCTCCAACATGTTGCACAAATTAATCCACTGTTTTTCAGTTCACTGGTTTTACTTTCTACAATTGAGGTGCAAAGTGCTACAAAACCTACCTGGCATCTCGGATAGACAGAGTACTGCCTTGTGCGGGGTGGGGAGATTATGACATGAGGCGTGATCTTTAGGTACGCATTCTTTACATGAGAGCTCCCAGCTTTGCAAGCAAGACCAGGGGTAATACCCTGCTCCTAGCAGTATGATAAAATCCCTTGGCCTGTGCCCACAGGCTCACTGGCAGCTCCATCAAAGCGTGTGCTGCTTTGTCTCTTCAAAGACTGGGCATCTGTTGCAGTAGACTCCAGTGGGAGTGATACTACTTGTGAGACTTGATCGGTGGAGTCAGAGTAACGCATGGACTGGTTCAGTAGCATCACTGTGTCCTTACAAGCCCCTACTGACCCTCTAGCCCAGTATTAAAGAACCCTGAAATATTAGTTACAAATCTAATTTGTCAGGGCTAGGTTCTGCTGTTGTTACAGCGTGCAGCACCTGATACCAGGGGAAGTTTTCACTCAGAGGTGGTGGTGGGAAGAGTAAGGATATGAGGAAAGCAGAGGAGTGTTGGAGCATTGTTACTGTGTGATAAGCAATTTGTTTGTAAGCGGCTTCAGATTTTCTTCCAGTGTTTTAGTGCTTGATAAGCACTCACTTAAAAGAGTAATTTTTAGGCCTCCAGCTGTTCTTTACAAAAACGTTTGCTTTGGTGAATCATTACTTGCTCAGTAGTTGTACTCTTCTAGTGGTTAACTGAATATCTTGCTAATTGTTGTCTGTCTTGGCTAGGTAACTAAAATATTGGTAAGATTTCTTTCAGTTAAGTTGCTGGGATCTTTTTTTCCATCTGAAATACTGATATGTCAAAATGGAAACATTTTACAGGAATGCAGTTTTTTATATGCAGCGATCTTTGGCTGTCCAGGCTCAGTATTTAAATTTCTGGTCAAAAGACAAGTGATAGCCATGGTGAAAATGCTACCTGCTCAGGAGTGGCTCTTTCTTGCAAAAAAGAAAAAGTTTAGAAGACCGTAATAAAGCATGAAAACAAATTTCAGAACTTCAACATTTAGCACGCAATGGAATTAATTTATTTTAATTTTTTTGGCCAGTCCTATGAATAACAAGTAGCTTGCTGTCTAGTATGAATCAGCCTTCGTGTTGCAAAGAATGAAACCTTGGCAGTTCTCAAATTTTCACTGACACACAGCAAGTTGTCAAATGCTCACAAATAACAAGTGCCATGGGTGCATGAATCACAGAAGTCAGAATTATCCACGGAAAGAGAAGTAAAACAGGAGCTCTTGCCAGCTGTGGTTGTTACCAGATCTCAGAAACAGGACAGAGATGTTACAGTAATGTTTGTATTTCGCTTATATTCCTCTTGTGCCTTCTCTTCTGTACTTTTGGTTCTTAACCAGAATCACCATTGGTATTTATGTGTTGTTTGGCAGATGATCACGTTCTGTGGAAGAAGTGCCTGCATATCAATCATATGTGTCATGTGTACATTTGGAAGCAATTCTGAATACTTCTTAACAGGGGGAAAAACTATTTTTTTAATGGCTAATTCTGGAGAATCTGTTGATGTCAAGTGTAGTTACAAACTGCAACCTTAGATTCTAGCAAATAATCTTTCGGGTCTTTAAAAAAAGTCTTCAGACAGCTGTCCAACTCTAGGAAATAAATGGGAACAATTTGATTTTAGCCATGACAATGCACAATCTGGCATTTTTTGAATCAGAAAAACTTGGACTCTGGAAATTAAACTGTCAGTGCTGGAAAGTATGGGACTGTGAAGACCAAAAAGTGTTTAATCAGTGTGTTAGGCTTGTTCTCGAAAGGGGCAGGAAACAGATTGCCCTGGAAGGACAAAACTCTACAAAATGTAATTGCAGTGTGAGGATGGAAGAAGGTGGGCGCATAAGGGACAAGAGGTGGACAAACAGATGGAGGGCAGTGGAGAAAAAAAGAATTTGCTTTTTCCACCTAGTAATATATGCAGGAGAGAAAAGTCATGTTCCCCCTAAATCCTTTCCACTCAGTTGTCCTTAAGCTGAACCCATAACTTCAGGGACAGAGCAGAAGCTGCCAATTCAGGCAACCTTAACAACATCGCTGGAAGCGTATAGCTCCCAGTGTGGACAAGGGTATGAGAGCACCAATGTGAGGTGCACAGGCAGCAGTGACATTACACTATTAAATTATGCTCATGCAGACAACCATTCACTCTCTGTACTTATTTCAGTATTAATGCATGCTCTGACTCTGCTTTGTTACTGAATATAGAATTTGGGGCCTTTTCTTCCTTGCTGTCCCTGATCCCAAGAGTACCCCTGCACAGGCCAGAGCTGTATTCTTCATCCATGTAGCACCATCTTTGACAGTAGCGTTTGCTCCAGTCCTGGAGGCAGGGGTTGCGTCCACTGTATAGTATGATGCGCAACATTTTCAACAAGCTGAAACCAAGCAGTTTCTCTGTAGAGATAAGTTATGTTTTGCCGTTTAAGGTGTTTCCTTCTCTACTTCTGATCCTAACCTTAATGTTTCCCTTCAGTCTTGCCTCAAACAATATAATAGAGCACAGATTAAGGCATCTGTAACCAGAATAGCATGTTGTTATGAGGTGTGGATGTGGTTTTCTCTCATTTTCCCCCATTTTACATGATGTTTTTAAAGTTTCGTGAAATTGAGGATACCAGGATGAATTGAAGGGGAGAGGCCTGAACCTGAGCTCCTTTGCCCATGGTTAGTTTACATACAAGTAAAAGTGACTGATGCCCGTGTTTTTTTCATGCTCAATTATGTGCTGCCTCCCCATAGCTTGTTAGCTGTCAGTTATGATCTGGGGGGAGTGTCACAAACCGGTAACTCCCAAACAGTGCAAACTGCAAATTTGTGTATGAATGTAGCTCCCTGCATGCGTGTCTGATCAGCATCCGTAATTGATGTCAGGGAGATTGTTTATGGTGCTGGGATGAGGAGCCCCGGTATCAGGTCTGAATGCATGTCTCTGCTGTGACTTTGCTTTCCTCTCTTCTATTGTTTGTTTTATTTGCAAAGCCCTTTCCCCCCATCCTCTCCATCCCTGTCTCTCTGTTTGTAGAGAAAATAGGCAGAACTGACATGTAAAGGTGCCCTCAGAGCCAATTTGCAGAAACTGGTAAAGACCACACTGTATCCATCTAAAAATGTGTATCCATAGGGAGCTGTCTCTGAAGCTCAATGTAGGAGAGTGTTTTAAGGGGTAGCTAAAGAAAGAAAAGAAGCTGTTTTAAAGTGGGGCAGGGCAGATCAATTCAGAAAAAGCAAGGCTGTCCTCAGCCCCTCACCTAAGCCTTCTCTTGAGAGCTGAGAGTTTGATTAATTTTTTTCGTTTGTTTGTTTCCATAAATTTTTGCACTCCTTGGTTTGAACTCAAAGACCTAGAAGCACTGGAGTCCTGCTAGATACACACTGCTAATAGCAGCTGCTTTGTAACCACAAAGTAGAGAGGCATGAGCTGAAAGCTCTAGTCTATGCCTTTACAGATCCAAATCCCTTGGCGTTTGGATCCCCTGTTTGCAGGTTAGTGGGCTGGTTCTGTTTTTTGGTTGCTTTGGGGTATTTTCTTTTTGCTTCCCCTCTTCGTAATGCTAAGACCCATTTGCAGAGTTTGGCACTAGATTTTAGCCAAAAAAAATTATTCCTTTTGCCCTACCTACCCAGCCAAACTAATTTGCAGTTTTATTGGTTATGCCAGCTGGAAAAAGATACTGGCAATGAAGGCAGGTTTCTTTGGCAAAGGCTGTTTGTTCACAAGAATGTATCAAAACTTGCTTTCTGTTGTACAGCAGGGAGCACACAGTCAGAGCTGGTTTCCTTGTCCACTGCTCCAACTTGGTCGCAGTGAACACCCTGATGCAAGAAACCCTCTCCCTGACCTCCCATCTGCTGGGTCGTCTTCAGTCTCCCCTTCTCCATTAGCTTCAGAGTGCTGTCACATTTTCTGCCCTCACTGTTGGTCCCTATTTGCATATTCAGTAAGGTTTCCTTAGCAATTCCAAGCTCATGCTCACTCTAACTACTATGGTGACAGTCTCAAGTAGCTTTTGCAGAAGCAATTAAGCCTGTGAGTTCTAGTAAAGTTTAACTTGTGTATCTCCAGCCTTTGGGGCAGTTTGGGTTCATACTGTAGGTCACCCCCGATGAGCATCAAATAGGTCAAGGCATCTGCAGTCTTGTGGCTTTATGCTGGCAGGTGATTCAGTGCTCTATCAGTTGTTTAGCAAGCAATGCTCACCCTTAAGTCATCTGTAAGATTTTTATTGCTAAGAAAAATGATCTGATTCTCTATTCCTTCAGCAGGTTTGTTGTCTCCCTCTCTTCTTTGCCCCCTATGTATGAATGTTGTAAAGCTATCTTTAGTAATCCAGCATTAATCGACCTCCCTAATTGTGCTTTGCTATTTTGTCTCTCTTTATCCTTAAATTGGTCTACTGGGCAGGGGGTCTGGAGGGCAAACACATTCATTATGTTACTGGCAAACAAGATATGAATCGCACTGCAGGGGACAAAATTAAATTTACAGTTTCCCCTTGTAGATGTCATAAACTATTGATTTAAAAGAAGAGGGGACGCAGCAGTAGAGCCAGCATATTGGCTATCTTGCATTGTTCTCCCTGTGTTCTGTCAGGGGTGCTTGCTGCAAGTCCCTGTGTGGCTTGCTGGCAAGGAGTGGCTGGTGCTCCAGGGGATGTGCAGGGCAATGGGTAGGCAGAGGGAAGGCTAGGTGTAGTTTGTTCGGTCAGTTTGTGGGAGGTTTATTTAGGGCTGTTGTCTTGGCTCTAGGTCTTAAAGACCTCCCTTTGACACCATTGTATTCTATGGACACGGACCACATCTAAAACCTGCCTTTCCTTATCCTACACATTGTCCATGCTCAACTTTCCTGCCCATTTTAGGGGTTTTGAATGCCACATCTAAAGTGGCATCTTCAGATGTTTTGAGTACGGCTCCAGCTCTTCTTAGGCTTCCTTTGCCATGTTAGACATGGCATTTTGCCACTGTTAAGCATCCTCTTTTTTCTCTAGCTCATTAGATGGGTAGACACAGTTCTTAGTGATACGGTTTAGGGTTGTTCTTTGTCAGCATTAGGTTGATGGTTGGACTAGATGATCTGGAAGATCACTTCCAACCTAGGTGATTCTATGATTTGCTTGTGGGAGTGATTGTTCTTCCCATACATGCAAAGCCTAGCATGGCGTGGATCTCTTTACGAATCCCATGTCGGTACCCATCTCCCAGTAATAAGGAAGGGATTCTAGACACTGCCCACTGAGCTTGGTGCCGATGCTTACCCTGTATGCTGTGCCAAAGAGAGGAGTTAATGGCTGGAAACTCCACCAAACCAAGGACTTCCTTTGTAGTGCTAACATACAGTAAGTATACTTAAGTAAGTTAATACAGTAAGTAGCAACTGGCAAATTGCTAAAGTACAGCATTTGGCTCCGTGCCCCCTTCCCTTTTCATATAATCTCAACTAGGCTGGAAACACTCATGTGGTAGGAAGCCAGGAAGAGACATATAGTCTAGTCACACAAGAGGAATGTCCTACTCATGGTAGTGGTTGTCAACAGCAGACCCCACGCTGTGCCCCTCTGCTGTTGCTGGGAATGGTTTGAATGGCAGAAGCAGGCATGGGGCCAAATGTGAACTTGATGCTTGGTGAAATGTCGTCTATTACATGTTTAATGATGTTAGAGAAGAATTTAGTCCCTCCTGTGCTGGCAGCCAGTTCACATTACTAGTTAATTGGAGCTAGATGCAGTCACTTTGGAAAATGTGTTGTCAGGACCAAGTTGTTATATTAGTGTAGGTGCTCCTTGAGTGGGTTGCCTTACATCCCCAGCCTGCATGAGACAGTCAAAGGCTGCAACTACATAAAACATTTTCCCATTAATTTCTGGGGACAACTTTGGTTAAGGTGTACCCTGGCAAGACTAATATGGCTACTGAAAAGGGATAAGACCTGTACATTGTCCAGACAGCAATGGGGGTTTCAGCACCTCTTTATGCCAGAAATCTTGTCACTACTCTCTGACAGCTGCCAGAGAGGTGAAAAGATCTGGGTGGAGAAGTATGTCCTTGCCTGCCTACCTGTGCCTTCTCTCAGCTCTAGGGAATCTGTCTGGGTCCACATGAAGAATTAGGTGGGAGATTCTCCATGCTACCTGCTATGGGACCTAATCTAACAGGTGGTCAGATAAGCCATGCAAGGGAAGCTGTTTGCAGTAGGAACTTTTATTAGCTTCAGGTTATTGACTACATATACTCAAGCACTGTCTTCTCTCATCTTATCTATCACCTAACTTTGTGCCTGCCCACTGACCCCTCTCTTCCAGCTCATTCCTTTAATCAGCTTGGGGATGTAGGAGAATATTTTGTCAGAGAATATTTCTGAGTGCCAAACTCAGTTTATTTGTTTCTCTTTGCAAAACAGACCCCAAGAGGTGAAATGCCGTAATCACTTGCATTTCTGATTCCCCAGATCACTTGCCTCTAAATAACCATGATGTGCTTTGAGGGCTGGATACGAATTTAATGATGTTATCACAATTAACCTGCCATCTTTTTATTTTATATTTTTTCTTTTTTTACAACTACAGAATTAGCTTTAATTTTGAGCCGAAGGCTTTGTTGTCAACAGCTTTTATCTGCTATATGCCAACTCACCACAGAATCCTTACTAGCACATAAAATGAGAAGACACAAAACTTTTTAAAACTTGAAGATATCTTTATTTGCAGTCTCTCCTGTTCATTTTCAGAATGGTCTCATACACTGTAACATCTTACTAAAATAAGCCACAGTTGCAGCAGCCTCACCTACCCCAGACCTCATGAAGTGAGCACATTGGCTCTTTGCATACTGGGTCACCTAGTGGAAGCGGAGTGTGGTACTCCTGTGGGTGTGGGGTCCTTTAGTGGTTATGTTTAAGAACAGGCTAGGAAAAGCTTTTCCCTGGGATTGTTTATACATAGTTGATTCTGCTGTGGAGTTGGGGAGTGCATTTGATGGCATAGAATCATCCAGGCCGGAAGGGACCTCCAAAAGGTCAGCTAGTCTGACCTCCCCGCAGTGGCAGGGACACCTCCAATTAGACCAAGGGCCTCGTTGAGCTTCGCCTTGAATATCTCCAGGGAAGAGGCCTCAACCACCTCCCTGGGCAACCTGTTCCAGTGTTCTACCACCCTCAGAGTAAAGAAATTTTTTCTGATATTCAACTTAAATCTAACCTTCTCCAACTTAAGTCCATTGCCCCCTGCAAGATTAGATTATTGGAAATAATCCTATGGTTGTTTCCATTCCTGATTTCTTGATTCTGTGAGAACCTGCCATGCCTGTTCTCCCTCTTTCCTTGGTATTGTGGATTTCCTAGGGCTATCAAAAAACATCCAATAAAATAAAACCCACCCAGTTTGGTTCCATGTGCTCTGCTGCCTTGCCTTGCCTCTTCTAGAGCTGGCTAAGGACCATGTTAGGGCTTGCACCCCTGTGTCTTCTCCCCATAGAGGATGTGAGCTTTCAGTTCTTGGTAAAGCATTCAAGCTACAGTGGTGGGTGCTTTTCACCTCTGGGTTTCTCAGTCCCCATTCCAGTATATCAGTTAGTATGGAGGCTCTCACCTATGTTTTGCCAGAAGAATCCAACTTAGAGTCATAGAATCATAGAATGGTTTGGTTTGGAATGGACCTGAAAGATCATCTAGTTCCACCCCCCAACTTGGTACAGTCAGCTTTGCAACAGTCTCATTTGCATCACTCCTTCAGCACTGTTTTTTTCTCTTTTTTTCCAACTGTAGTTTTACTTGCCATACTGAGAGGTTAAAGTGACTTAACACCCACTGGGCAATTTAAGACTCCAACATGAGATAAGTAAGCTATGGTGCCATTAGTCATTCAGTCTCTACCTTTTCATGACACATCTTACCCTCCTTTTTCGCCTGTTCTTCAGCAAGGGATTTCTCTACCTTTCTCCTTCTCTGTGCAAGCCCAAGTATGAAGCAGAGCAGCTGTCTTCTTTCTGCCTGGCCCAAGGGTCTGAGCATCTGGATGGAAGTGCTGACTCTTCTCTTTTGTGCAGCAGAGAAAATGTACCCTAATACCCTTCACTTCCAAGCAGAACTGGAGCTGGTCCAACCCATGAAATCTGCCTAGAATCTCAATTTTCCTCTCCTTGCCTGCTGTCACCAGAGAAATCCCAGCTACATCAAGTGCTTATTCTGGTCCTTGGCTCGTTGAATTGCTGGAGAAGGTGACTCAGGAGTGTTTTGGGTCCCTGCCAGTCATTCACAAGCCAATAGCAGCAGAGGTAATTGTCACTCACAGCACTTGTGCCAAAATGTGGGCATGGGCCTGGGAGCTTTCAGGAGCCCTTGAAATGTCATGCTATGTGGTTGTTCAGGGATTTTGGAGGGTCATCTGGTCTTCCCTATCTGTCCCTATCAGTGGATATTCTCTGGAAGTTACTCTTCTGTTTTTTTACTAGACATATGCATTTGCAGTCTGACCTAACCAGGGATGACTCTAAATCCCTTCCAAGACCCAGTGTTACCCTTCCTCCTTCTCTGCTGTCACTGAAGAGTGGGTGCCCATGTGCAAGCCCTCTGTGAGCCTGCATTTCTATTAATGCTGGCCAGCGTGGCTGTTTGTTCTGCAGAGGGCGTTGCGTATAAAGGAATTACTACAACATATGGCAAACACTCCACACTTCATATGTTATTCATCACATTAGAGAGTCCAGCCACATGTCCCTCCTGCAGCCAGGGGAAAGTGCTAGCCCCGCTCCTGTCAAGTGGTCCTCCTAATCTGTCTCTTTGCAGGCAGCTTCGTGGTTGTTTTCAGGCATTGCTGGAGATGTGAGGATAGTGCTGAAAAGTTGGCAAGGGATGAAGCAATGAGGAAGCAACTTGCGGAAATCAGCTGGAAGAGGGGACAGTACAGAGGAAATTAAGGAGGGAGGAGGAGTTCAGGTTTGTGAGTGGAAAAGAAAGGGAATAAAAGGAGAGTGATGACTTGAAGGAACAAATAATGGACAGCTGTGTTTTGAAGGAGATGTAGAATCAACATTCTTGCCTCTCTCAACTATTAAATACCTCTTTGCATTTGTTTTAAATCCCAGATTGTTACCCTAGGAGTCAGGTCTAAATTCAGAGTGGCTAATTGCAACCTGACCTACTTGTCAATCCCATTCTGGTGGCTTTAGGGTCTCACTTTCTGAACCAAAATGTGTTATATGGCTTATGTGATCTAATGCATAAGTGGCTTCTCCTCTGTGCTAAGTGAAATGACTGTGACAATAGGCCTTTCTGGGTTTGGGTGTGGGTACACCTGCTGGTTTTCACATGCCCATCCCTATTTCTTCCCATGAAGATTCCCTGCATGTTAGAGGGGGATCGCTCCGCATTTTAAGAACATGTGCCTTCAGAGATGCATGGAAATCCTCTGGCTGCATAAACAGAAGTGGGCCTGGGAGTTTCCAGCCCATTCATAGCAGCTTTTTTGGTGAGACTGTGTGGCAGAGGAGAAGGCAAGCAGCAGGCAGGAAGGAGCCAGCTCTGCTTGAGCTGTGTGTTGGCCCCTTGTACACCCAGCATGGGCAGATGGCAGAGCTCTGCCAAGAGGCTTTTGGGGACTGATGTGGTGTGAAACTGCCATCGAACCCTTCTGAATTCAGCTTTCAAACCACAGTCATTCTAGACAGAATTAAAAACTACAACATGCCCCTTGAAATCAAAGAATCATTTTAGTGGGGAAGGAGCTTTGGAGGTGTCTCATCCAACTCCCTGCTCAAAACAGGGCTAACTTCAACATTAGATCAGGTTGCTCAGGACCTTGCTCAGTCAAATTTTGGAAATCTCCCAGGACAGTGATTCTTGTTCCTGTCTTGGCACCTCTTCCAGTGCTTACCCACCCTCATTATGAAAATAATTTTCTTTTATATCCAACCAAACATTCTGGCAGCCCAAAATTGCTCCAGACACAGCCTCAGAAGTGCTGAGTAGAAGGGAATGATATTTATTTTGGCCTTCTGGCTACACTCTCATCATTGCAGCCAGCTATGCATTTAGCCTTCCTTGCTGCAAGGGTGTGCTGGTGAACTGATGTTCAGCTTTTGCTCACCAGCAACCTCTGGTCTTCTTCAGAGCTACTCCCCGGCCAGTTAGTCCTCACCCAGTGATGTTGCATGGAGTCATTTCAACAGGTGGAAGACTTAGCACTTGTCCTTGTTGAACTTAATGAGCTTCCTGTCATCCAGTTTCTCTGAGTCCTTGAGGGCCTTTGAATGGCAGCCCTGCCCTCTGGAGAGTCAGCCACATCCCTGAATTTGGTTTCATTCTTGAAGTTAATGAGGTTGTCATCTGCCTCATCATCTACGTTACTGAGATGTACCCATCTTTCTGGTCAATAGTGTGGAAGCAGCAGAGAACTTCACAATGCTTCTGGTACTGTGATTTACAGTGTGGAAAGCCAGTAGTCCTCTCCAGCCACTGAGGTGTGAAAACAAGATGAGGCTCCTTCTGCTTGGGAGAGGATACAGCTTAAATAAACACAGTGGAGAAAGGGCAGGGAAAAAAAAAAAATGAGACCGAGGGATGTTTTGGCCTGCTTGAGCTGACATTTCAGGCAGTTTCAGTGCTGAGAGTAGAAGTGTGTTTGCTGAGTATTAGGACAACATGATAAACATGCCCTGGGCTGCCCAGCTCACTTATCCAGCCTGCAGATAAGCTGGGGAGTTTACTTTTCTCCCCTTTCTGTCACCTGGCTTTTCAGACCCAGAAAGCACTAGCCCCAAATACGTGTGTCAGGGAAATGTCCAGGGTGGAGGTTTGTCAGCCACCATCAACCTTGCTTCATGGAGGGGTTATGAGTGTTAGTGCATGGCGTGGCACAGGGCTGAGAGCCACCCTGAGGGGACACAGCCCTGAAGGCTCCCGAGGAGCTCCGCATCCCAACCTTCAAGCTCCCTCCTTGGTGAATGCAGGGGTTTCAGCCGTTAGAGAGATTAAGGAAGTAGTAAAATCTGCTAATGCAATAATAGTAATTAATAACAATAATGGGTGCCTTTAATGTATTTTGTGATGATTTATTAGGCAAGGAGTGCTATAGGAGAGCAGAGCACTTTGCAGGCGAGAATAAAAAGGCAAGGTGACTGGGCCCTAAAGTGCACATCTGGGCATGATTTGGAGAGGCGATTTATCGACACCATAAATGACAGCTTTTTTGAGCAGCTTGTTTTGGTGCCTGTGCAGGAAGATGTAACTCCTGATTTAGGGCTCCGTTCAGCAGTACTTACTCTCCAGGTGGGACTCCTGGGGCATCCCTCATAGCAGAGAAGAGCTGGGGTTGGGCTGCCATGACTCCGTGTGTTGACAAGGGACAGGGAGTCCCCTGTCTTACCAACCTCTGTGTAGTCCCTGTGCCGATGCCACCAAAGGTGTGCAGTGCCTGCACCCAGGTCAGCATCAAGAGCAGCATCTTCCCTGCTTCAGAGCTGTGTACTGGAGCTGGTGCCTCTCAAAGGTGGTCCCACAGTCCGCAGCCCTCCACCTCTCCTACCTGCACAGCACAAGGGCATGTGTCCCCAGCTCAGATCTGACCAAAGCTGTCAAAACATCAGGAAGGGTTACTTCTAGAAACAAGCTGTTTTAGCTGGGGCAAAATGTGAAAGGCAAGAGAGAAGGGCGTCCTTCGCAGCACTTACTTGACATTCTCATTGATCTCAGTGATTTTGTGTCAGCACAGTGGCAGGAGTTGGCCTGTTTGCGAGAGCCTTGCCTGGATGAGCGGACATCTCTCAATGGGTTTTATTAATATTATTATTATAGTGCCTGAGGCATATTAAGAGCCCAACAGGACACAGCAAGGCTTTCTCAAGGCTTCAGTTGTGTCGGGGGAGATGTCAAGGAGTAGGCAGGATGGCAGTAGCAGCAAGGTGTAGAGCTGTGAGTGCCCAGGACTTGCAGTATCGTGTGGGTGAGGGCTGGTTTGCTCCTGGTTAGGGGTGCCCCCTGCGAGGCATGCACAGGATCGGTGGATTTTAAACAGGACAGCAGGAGAACTCTTGAGGAGAAAGATGACAGTGAATGACAGGCTGAAGGGTAAAATAAATAAATTAAACAAACCAGAAAAGTGATCCTTAAAAGCACTGGACTCATCTTGGAGGTCATCCCTGCCTCAGCAGAGTGTGGGCTTTTATTAGGGCTCATGAAGCACCTTTTAATGAATGGCCAAACTACCGGGGTTCAGGTGAAACAGTAGGCAGGTGTAAATGAGAAGGAGGCTGGGAAGAGTATCAAGCAATGGTAAGGATGCTATAGCCATGCAGTGCTAGGAGCAGGATGAGGAGAGCCACAGGTGGGGGATGCAACTAAAGAGCTGAGCTGAAGCTAATGAGCTGTGTCTCTGGCTCACGCTGAGCATCTTGTAGAGTCCTTAGCCCAGCTACTGAGCATCCCTCCAGGATTTCTCATTCACCAAGGCAGAGGGACCCCATCCATGGGCTGGGCTGGGCTCATAGGGCTCTTCAGCCTGAGCAGGGCTGTCGTTTCCAGGGCAATGTGTGGTGGTGATCACTGAGCTTTCTCTAGCAAAAGGAAACCCCCCTGGTTTTTGACCCTTGCTTTGAAGAGTCCATGTGTGTTGATCTTAAGGCAAAGTATCCTAAAATTGGGGTGTGGGGGAGACATCTAAGTGATGAGGCAATTGTACCTGCAAATGGTTGACTTCTGATATCTCAGAGCAGCAGCTCTTCCGGCATCATACACTCATCTCTGTGCGGATTTTTGCTGACGGGCATGATATATGCATACAAAGTATTTTGTTATTGTTATTATTACCCAAAGTTATGGATCAGCTTGAGAAACTCAAATGCAGTAAATCACTAGGACTGGGGTAGCATTAGTCTCAGGGCTCTGAAGTAAATAATGCATGAAATATACTGACAGCAGTGTCTGATGGATCCTTATAAACAGCATCTCTAACGAGCACAGAGCTGCTAATAGCAGGGCCGGATTCGGGGAGAAAAACACTGTAATCTCTCTGCACTCAGGCGAGATGATGCCGATAGGCCACCGCCCCCACCCCACCCCCTTTCACACCCCCAAGAACCAGCAAGTGATTTTAGAAGAGAGATGACAGTTGGGAGGGTCAAGAACAGGGATGGCAGCTCCTTGTGCGGTGATGGACCTGATGGGCAGATTGCTCTCCCTTCTCCTTCCCCTCTTGCAAGGTGAAGGTGGTGAGGGGCTTTCTCCAACCTGCTCTGCCTTCACCCTGTGGTGTGGCATGTTTTGAGATCTTCAGAGAGGGAGTGCTCCAGGCATGCTAAGTACTATTATTATTTTTTTAATAATCAAAAGACATCCTGGGAATTACAGATCTATGAGCTCTCTTTCAGTTCCAGCCAAACTGATTGTGAAGCTAAGACAGACAGACTAGTACAATATTCAGGTAAGTGCAACATGACAGGGTCAATCCAGTATGGCTTCTGGAAAAGAAAATTCTGCCTTTTTGAGCTGCAAGTGGGTTTTTTGTGTTTGGTTGTGGGTTTTTTTAAGTTTAATAAAATAAGATAAAGGTGATCCCCAGCAGACATAATGTACTTTGATTTTAATAAAGCCTTTGATAAGGCCTTTCACACAAAATTATGAAGGGAAATAAATAGCCATGGGAGAAGGGGCAAGGTCTTGTCAAAGATTAAAACCCAGTCAAGCATTAGTAAGCAAAGAATAGTTGCTTCTTCACATGGAGAGAAGTCAGTAGTGGGAATCAGTATACACTGTGGAGGCATTTAGTCTGCCATGTGTTTGGTGGCTGGAATATTTGTACTTTGGTGACGGCTCCTGGTTTGACTGGTGAGAAATGCAGCAGGGTTGTCAACAGCTGTAAGATGCTCAGAGCAGGCCCACCCCATCGCATCCTCTGTGGGGTTGCTGCACTGGCGAGGTGGAGAGGGAGCGGGACCTGCTCCTGGGGCTTGGCCTGCTTGCTCCAAGGTCTTCTCCCTGGTTCTGAGTCCACTCTCTGCCCTAGGACCCCTCACATCTGTGGGAGCTCCCCCCACCTTGCCAACCAAAGGAAGGCACGGGCTGCTGCGCCTGTGAGTCAGCAGGATTTAAAGGCACTGTGGGGACAGGACAGCAGGATGACAGATGAGCTATAACATGGATGAGCGTATGGTGATGCAGACTGCAAAAATAGTCTCCACTTTGGCTATACTGTGATGAGCGCTGAGCTCCCGGGCTCCTTGGAGAGAAGAGATTGGGAGTCATGGTGAGTAACTCGATAAAAGCTTCTTCAGTGGGTAGTGTCAGTTCCAAAAGCGTAGAAGATGCTTGGTTGCCTTTAAGGGACAGGAAAACAATGGGGAATATGTTATAAAAAATGACATTATTTTCAACACTGGCTACACCCTCATTTAAGACAGTGTGTAGAATTACCAGAGGGCTGTGAAGCATGGTTAGTAATCTTGCGAGATTTACCTACAAGGAGGCAGTCAGTTGGACTGAACAGGTTTGGGTTTTTTTCTTCACTGTAGTGAGCTTGCAAAAAAGTGCAAGCGCCATTTGTCGCCGGTAGCTCTCCCGTCTCCCGTCTTGCTGCCGTGCCCTCTGCCGTCCCTGAGCACGCACTGCCTCCGCTCGCTCCCGGCCCACTCCAACGGGAGATGCCAAGCATCGGCCATCCGCAGCCTCCCCGAAGAGACACGCTAAAGGCTTATAATTGAGTTATTTACACTAATGAAGGGTGCAGTGAAAACTGATCAGTCCCTCCTTTTTCTGTCCTCCTGTAATACTAGAACAAGAGGTCACTGGGAGATGCTAATGGTGGCTTAATTTAGATCACATGAAAGGAGACACTTTTTCACACAGCAGGTAGTCAGTCTGTGAAATCCACACTGCCTCCGGAGGTCAGAGAGTCAAACGCTGCAGAAGGATTTGTCAAGTTTCTGGGTAATTTTTTGAACCATAATAGGTACTATTGCTGAGTATGTGCTAGCACCCTGGGAACGCCGGCCAGAAGGGACTCACCGTGTGTGGCGCGGTGCCTGCCCAAAGCAGGAGCCAGCGCTGGCCCCAGTTGCTTTTGTCTCAATAGCCAAAGAAAAGCTGATGTTGATTTGGTCAGATACTGGAGTGGTGATGGTGAAAGAGCCGCACCCAAGCTCAAGCCCTCTGCATTGCACTTTATTTGCTTTCTCCTGCACTATCTCTATAATCTCACAATACCACAATAGCAGTTGCTCTGCCTTGGTGTCATAGAGCTCTACTTCACAGCTGTAGATCAGAGCCATTCACTTCGGTTTTAAAAGAGGGAGGGAGGGATGGATGGAAAGCCCCCAACTGCCTTTATCCTGGAAGAGTCTTCTCATGGTTGTCAGTGCTCTGGGTGAAGCTTGGGTGAGTTACCTTGGCATACAGCCTCCCCTGCCCTTCTGGCCCTTTTCCTGCGTCTCCTGAGCATTGTGTCTCTGGTCTGGTGGCTTCTCTCCTATAGTCAGTTCTTGGCTTGTGCTCTTCCCGTACATTGCCTGTGGCATCGTAAGCTACTTGGCAAGTCTGACTGGACATGGGGATTGGTGGATTCTTCCTGTGGGCAGCATGGGCCTGTGGATTATGATAGCGTTGAAGAGCCATAAACATGTAAAGGTGTTTAAATGTACCAGCAAGAGCAAAGCATAACAGGACAGAGAAAAATACTTCCGAAGCCATCTCTGTCTCTATACCCATGTGTTTGCCTGACCTACAGTCCTAGAAAGACTTTTAGCCACAGGAGGTTTGGGACTCAATCTGTTAGTATTTTTCTTCATGTTGATAAATCCGGCTGAAGTCCTTATGTCCCTCCATGCACATTTTGACAACTGGGGCTGTCTAGATTGAGTATAGAGCGATTTGCAGGGGGTTGAGCCAGGACACCAGTGCTCCTTGCATCATCTTTTGACTCTTGCAAAATGGCTATAAGGAATGGGCTTTTCAATGTGTTTCCTTATAGGTTGCTGCTGAATCAACTCAGTACATGTACAGTAAAAATGGTCATAATGCACTTGAGGGATGGTCTTCTGAAACTCACAGGCATGCCTCATTCTAGCATCATTGTAGCAGCTCTCCAACTATCCCACCTGCTTCTCCTCTTCTTGCCGTTTGTTACTGCCTCAATAGCTGGCTGTGTTTAAATATGTCAACCTAGGGTTTTTTTCCTTCTTCTTGTTTCCTGTGTTCCTCTAACAAGCAGCTTGCAACAGAACAAACAAGCAAGGCAGGAGCGCTCCAGGCAAAAAGGGTGTTTAGTGTTTGATTTGAATACATACATATTTTTCTTGGTTAAAACTTGTGATACTCATCAAACACATACAGGAAGGCTGTGAATAAGACCTTTCTCTTTCTTCCTCTCTGACACGCATACCCTGTCTCGTATGAGCACCTTCTCATTTTCACTCTCACTGTCTGATTCTCTGCAAAGCAGCATCTCCCTCCTATCCTCACATGCATGTTCGGTAGTCTCATCCTCACCCCTGCTCTGTTGTGTACACAGAACCACCGTCTCATCTCAGCAGATCCTGGCTCCTGCACACTCTTGCAGACAACATATGCACACTTGCACAGCCAACTACACTCTTGCAAAGGCTTTATTACTGAGAGGAAAATTGCTCTCAAATATACTTGGACTGGATATAACTACAACAGTAATGGGGAGAGAGGGGAGCAAGACAGGGCTAGGAATCTGTACAGCCTCTTTGCCCTTTGGAGGTGCAAAGCACTGCTAAGGTGTAGGGGAGAACATGGCCCGAGTCCTCATCCCCTCTGCCACATGCAGGCACGCACTGAGTGTCAGTCATCCACACCCCATCATGAGCAGGCTCTTACTGCTTTCCCTTGAAGTTTCTCAGTTGCCCTTCTTGCATCCTTTCCTCTCCTTTTTGCCTGTCTGTCAGGTCCTGATCATATCACTGTCACGGATGCTATGATATCAGCGTTTTCTGACAGGTGTATATGCTTCTGTCACTCCCAGCAAAGCTCTTTAGCACCCAGTCTGCTTCTGGATCTTAGCCAAGGTAGCAGTACTGCAAAGCACTGTTCAGTGGCCAAAGCTCAACAATGTCTTGCATTTCTGAATGCAAAGGATTACGGTCCTAGTAGGGCCAACTGCATGTTTTCAGGCTATCCCACTTTCAAAGACCTTAAAAATAATGTTTTGTCTTGATGAGACCAAGGTTCACTGCTGTTCCCTTGGATCTGTATTTGGCCTCCTGGAGCAGACTACTGCATGGAGGGCACTAATTTCAAAAACCCCTTCAATTTTCTGCCACCTCCAAGCTTCCCGTGCAGCCTGAGAAGCCGAGTGCTTCATTCCCAGCTGCATGGCAGGGATGGCCTCTCCTGACAAGGGGTAATGAAAACATATTGGCCGTTGTGATGGGGGACGTGCTTCAGAGCAAGCGACTTTAGGCCCTTTATCAGGGAAGGGGCTTTGTGCCTCTGTAGGGGCTGTAGGTGGCTCAGAGCGTGCACAATTCGGAAGAAATTTCAGGTTTTCCAATTACTGTAGCAGTGGCTGGTAACCTTCCAGCAAAGAGACGGTGGAGCACAGTGTTCTCATGGCTCCTGCTGGGCTCAGCCGGCGCTTGTGTTTGAACTGGCACCAGGCAAGCTAAGCAGCAAAGAGATTATTAATAGGGAACACAAGGAAGAGGGAAAGGTGTTTAAACAGTTCCCGCTTTGCATGTCTAATTTGGGAGCTACCCTTCTGTAGTTCCTCAAACCAGTGCCCAAATCCAAACTTCTCAGAAGCATAACTCATTGAGCTTTAGTACACCGTAAGATAAGGACCTTGCTTGCGTAAGGCCATCAAGCACTGATATTGACTCTCCAGGACATTTTTAAGGCTATTTATATCACAATAAAGCCATTTTATTAGCGTCATCAATCAAGAGAGACCACATTTTGGCCTGGAAATGATTCTGCTTGAATTTCTAGAAAGGAGAAGGGTGAGTAATTATGGGATGCATTATCTTCAATCTCATTTGAAATCTCCTAATTGAAACCACATATGAGTGCAGTTTATTGCTTATAAAATAGATGGCAGGGGCATTGCTAATGTACCAATGGCAAGTACAGCCTTCCAGTTAACAGAGGGGTAAGGACTGGTTTTTCAGTGGGTAACACGGCTGTGGCAGGAGATGTCCCTGACCACGTCTGAGTGAGCAGCTGGTTCCTGGCATGTATTTTTATCTGAAGCTCCTGCCCCGTGCCGAGCTGAGCTCAAGGTACTCAGTGTCTGCAGTTTATCTTGGCTGGGAACATCTGCCACTGGGTACCAGCCGATCCTGCTGGCAGGATCAGGTGTCTTGACAGAGAGTATCTGCTCCCCGCAGTGGGGCTGGGGCCTGAGTCTTGGTCAAGCGGTGAGGCAAGGCTTCCTGGCTCAGGGCTCGCATGTAGCTGGAGTCACTGTTCAGGTGGGGGTGGGTGTTTTTGCAGCTCTCCTCCAGGGTTTGCCATCCCTCTCACTGCTTTTCTGCTGTCAGCTCAGCGCAAGGGAGCAGACTTGCAGGAGCAGCGGTTACTCGGGTAAGGAGAGTGTAGCTTAACATTGCCTGTGGGGGCCTCTGAGACTGAGTAATGGCAGGGCTTGAAAGCTGTTACAGATATTTGATAATTAATTGGCTGGGAAATCAGTTTATTTTAACGACTCCAGTTAAATAAAGAAGAGATAAAAGGACTGCAAGTTCCTGCAATGCTAAACTACTTTCAGGGACAGAGAAAGCCCATTACATGCCTGCTTTTATGCCAACAGGCGCTTTTAGTTCTTGTGAAGGCTATTCTGAAAGGTGGTTGAAATCTTTATCTTCCCTGAATCCCAGTAGTTTGGGTTTAAGACAGGAAAGGCTGAAGGGTGGTTTATTACCAAGGATCCATCAGGCAGAGGGGGACAGGGGATTGGAGCTGCTGCTGTAACCTCATGCTTCACCTCTGGCCAGATACTTACTGCAGAGCGGTTCCAGTCGTGGTTTATCACCATTTTATATGGCTCTACTGGGAGCAATGCATGTAGCTCGGTTAACCTCACTTGTCTTTCTGAGTACTGGCCGATCGCACACGCACACACAAGGTAGCATCATGGAGACTAGACCTGTAACAGTCTAGCATGAACAAATAATTTTATGTGCTTTCCCTACATCTCAGTGGCCGGCCAGGACTGACCGTCTTTCCCCAGCCTAAGAAAGGAACTGTAAATGTAAAGTCAGAGAGGGGTTGTGTCAGGTCCATTTGAATTAGGGGTCTCTTATTTTCCAGCTTATACTGTTGTTCAGCAGGCAGATCTGTTCCATGAGGAAAAACAATGTGCACCCTGGTCCTGGCCAAAGAGGGGGCTTGACAGGAAGCTTGGAATGAAGATTTTGGAGGGTTTTAACCTTTATACATGTCTATAGGAAATATTTTGTGTGTGACTGCATATTAGAGATCTCAGCAGCAGTGCTGAAAGAGAATAGGATCTATTACTTGTTGCAGACTCTGCTTTGGATGTGAACTTTCATCTCAAGCCAGTGTATCTCGTCCTGAGAGTTGCACGCAAGTGTGGATATGTGAACAGTGGTCCCAGTGCAGTCATGTTTGTCAGAGTCTGCAAAGAGCCTGCAACACCATCTGTTTTAGTGAGCGGGTAAGGGATTAAGCTGCAGGAATCACAAGATCTACACAATACATGAGAGCAGGCCAGATGATCACAGCACAGCTTCTTTTCTCATAAGCTAAGAATAACTTTAACATCCTCTCATTTAGGGTTTAATGTCAAAATTAACTAACATTTCACTTTTATCTCACAAGTTCCAAACTGCTCTCACTGCCCGAAGTGCTGGTGCTTATCCTACTGCAAATTGAAACTCAGCATGGACCCTCAAGCCGACACCTCCACCACCCCATCCCCCCAAGTGAAAATTTAAAAGAATGAAAAAAACTACCCAAACCAAGCCCTTCAGTCTGGTGGAGGTACAGCAGAACCTCTCTTCTGCTGCCCCGGAATACTCTAAATTGAGCACCTTCACAGGTGAATTTAGGTCTGTCTAGGCTGTCCCCCCAAAGTTGTGAGGTCCTGTGCAAATGTCATGCTGTGCACAGATGCTGGGGATGCACAGGCACCCATGAGGTGGGCATGATGTCATCTCCCCTCCATGGCTGACAAGAGCCTACCTCTAGCCAAGTGTAAACTCAGAGCAGGCTACAAATCCTCATCTTTTAAACATTCCCTGGATCTGAAACCTCCTGCCAGCTGGAGCTGCTTTTAGCTGAGCAGACTGAAGTGCTGTATTTAATGAATTCATTTAGAGTCTGGTGCAAGGAAGAAGGGCTGATCCTCATCTAGTGTAAATCTAGGCTTCCCCATTTACTTTAGCGGCGCCTTGTTGACCCTTGATTTATGCCAGCTGAAGCTGCAGTTTGGCATCTCTCCGTACAGTGCTGGACTTCTGGAAATTATTTAAAGCAGGTGACCTGCCAGCAGAACAGAAGTAGGAATCCAGCCTCAGACCAGCCATGGCCTGCGTGAGCAGCCTTAGACCCAGCCGTGTCAGAAACTAAACTACCAGTTAGACAGCTGTAGAGGGGGGAACCCTGTGGGGAAAGGGTTTATCTGTACTGCGGATAAGCTGTGCACAGGGGAGAGGTTTCGTTTCGCAGCAGGCTCTTGGGAGAAGAGCCAGGGATGTCAGTGGATCCAGATAAGATATCCCTGGGTAAATGCTTCCAGTAGGATTAAGCAACATTGTCTCCGCTAGGAAATGGAAAGGGTTTACCTTCCGTGTTCCAGCCAATTTGTGCAGCTTGTTTTGCCAGTGCCAGAAGACAGCAGGTCAGAAGGTGCAGAAGCAGTCTCCGTGGTTATGCCCGCACTGCCGACCGTAGCCGGGCTGGAGTTCAGGCTTCACAGCACAGAGCCAAGTGACCCAAGCTGCTCGCCTTCAAATCGCGGGGATGAGGAGCTTGTGCTTCAGCCAGTCCTTTCTACTCTGGTTGCATGTCCTTGGGCAGATCCCAATTAGAGAGGAAAAATAAAAGCATTTGCTCTCATCGTAGTGCTAAGATGGGCACGCCCCAAGGTGGCACCTCTGGGTTTGTGAGGGCCGTTTGCAGCCATCACTGTCCCCCTCTCCCTACCTCCACACAAACAATACACACCAAATGAAACGTTACTTGAGACAGGTCAGGTTTTGTTTCCAGCCGTAGAATTGTTTCGTTGTATAACTTCACACAGCCTATTTCTTTCCTTCTCTGGTGTATCCTTAACGTGTGAAAAAGGCATTGTAATGCTGCTTCTCCACAAAGCACAAGAGCTCCAGTTCCACAGTGCTCAGTCCCTTTGGCAATAACACTGCTTGATGTTCAGTATGTGATGAGTTGCCTTGCAAGACCAAGTCCTGCAAGGGTCTCAGAGGAAAGACAGTACAAGATATTAGTATGATTAGTAGGATGGCAAGGAGACGTAGCTGTGGGAATTATTCCTGACCCCCTTTCTGAATGAGTTGTACCTTCCTCCCATTCTGTTTCGAACATAAGGCTTCAAGCCAGATCCTGACTTTCATGCCAACAGCAGAAACTCCATCAAGTGTGTCTTGACATTTCTTTTCTTCCACTCTTCCCCCTCTCCTCTGCTATTTATTTATTTATAAACATGTCCTCTGCAAAGGCATATTGTGCGTGTGGGGATAAAGGTAAGCTCAGATCAAAGCTCTTGAGTGTTCTCCCTCCCAGCAGCTTCTCTTCTTTACCTTTCCTGCAAGTCTTTTTCAGATGCCTCCTTGCGCAAGGCCTGTGCAAGGTGGACAAAAGTGGGGCATTTGGGAGAGGCAAAATTTAGCAAAGCTGCAAATCAAGGCAAAAGTAAGTGGGGTAGGGCATTGCCTAGCTGTGGTTTCCGCCTAAAGGAGTTCTTCAACACACAAGAAAAATACAGCACGCAGGTCTGAAGTTGCAGCACTTCGTTCTACGATTGTAAAACACCCGTGGGACAGATTTTCAACAGTATGTCTTTTTAGGCAGCAAGAGAAATGGCTACACAGCAGCTCATTGTGCCAAATACTGTTTTGAAATTTTGGTTCTCGTCTGTTAGTTTGGGAGCTGGTAGGCCCAAAAGCAGTTTGACAAATCTAGTCTTAACTTTTAATGCTAAGCACTTTGAAAAATCAAGCTTCACTTGTGACTTCTAAGTGCCTGACAACTTTACTCACAGGACATTTGGGAATACAACTGTTCATGGATGACTTCTAACAGATTCAGTTTATGAAAACAAACCCATATCTGTGCCAGTTAACTTCAGAGTTACAGTATACAGAGGTCTAAGATCTTGTCGAGAAATATTTAGCTGTGTGTGAAGTGAAAATAGCTAAAAATGAAGCTTCATCTGAAAGAAATTTGTGAGAGGAGTTGTCTTCTCCTGACGTATTGCTGAACTCTGCCAGGTAGGTGTTAAAAGTAGTAAGACCAGGTCATTGCAGCTTGTTCTCCCTGCAGCCACTGTGAAGCTGTTCCCCACACAGCTTAAGCATTCTCTGGTCCTTGGCCCGACTTTGTTTTAAACATCTGAAATAGGGGAGTGCTTTGCTGTCCTTGGGAGACAGCACTTGTAGGTGGCAAAAAGTTTTTTCTCAAGTTTGAACAGACTTATTTCTCTTCTTTTTCTGACCCGTTACTCTTTTCTGGACCCCTATGCATTTTGCTAAATAATTCATCTCTTCCCTCCGTGCTTTCAGCTTTCAAAGAGGTATAGCTTGTCAACATGTCCCTTTTAAGTCCTCTCTTAGTCAAGTTATACATATTTAATGTTTTTAAGCTTCCCTTAGATGCTGATCCCTTTCCAGCCCTTGATGGATTTTGTTGTTGCTTGCTTCTGAACTGCCTCCAATTTCCCCGTATCATTCTGGTAACAAGGTGCCTGGGATTGACTGCACCAGTCCAGGTGCGCTCAGTATTAGGTGGCAGTTGGTTTTGGGTGGAATTAGAAAGAGAAGCAGCAGAATCTCTCAAAGGGAATCTGCTTCATGGTCTCCTCTCTGAGAGCATTATTTCACGATGGTATTTCGGGACTGGCTTTAGATATGGAAATGAGAGCGTGTGTCTTCCTCAGAAGCTGTTCTCTGCTTTCAAGTGGGAGAGAGATGGAAAAGGGGAAGAGGGGTTAAGCTCCTCAAAGGCTTTTTCTACATTAGGCTTTTTTCTTCATATTTCCCACTGTTGCTTCCACGCGTGCAGCTCAAGCCGCAGTGGCACTTGATGACAGCTCTGGCACAGGGAGGGAAGCTAACATGTTTCGCTACACATCCATCCCCACAATCTCTACAAGCCCTGACTCCACCAGCGGTGCTGCAGCAGTGGGAGCTGGAGAGGGAAAAGGTCAGCTGTAAATAATAACTGGAGTGTTTGCACATCAAGGAGGTGTCCCTCCTGCAGCAGCTGGGAGTGAGCAGCCAGGTAGGGCCTACTTCTCTCACTCATGCTGAAATAACACCATTCACAATCAGCTGCTGGCAGCCCGAGGGCAGTGCTTGGAGTGGAGGGTGATAACTCAGTTGAGTGACCTCGGATACTCTCATGACCTCAGAAAAGAAGGGAAAGTTAAGTCTTACATTCCCTAATACTGGTCCCACTCCCAGTGTGATCTGCCTCTCCAAAGAATTTCAAGACTCATTTCTCCTTGAGGTGAGTCCTTCCCTCCTACCTGCCCAGGACAAGGGCTAATGCTTCAGATGAGTTATTTTCCCTTTTGGAGAAGGAGCAATATGAGATGAAATGGGCATTAAGATCCATAAAATTGAAAGCCTGTTCCTGCGTCTCAGATAGTGTGCTCCTCAGATATTGGAAGGAACTATTTCATATAGCACAAAACACAGGAGACACCTGCTAGTTTCACCTAACACTTAAATCTGATATTCTTTCGTAGGCAATTAATGGTTAACTAATGAAATTCTCAGCCAGAAAGTAGCACCAAGATGAGGGTGTTAATGAGTTTAAAAAAAGAAAAAGGGGGCAGGGGGATTGAGAGATGCCTGGGGATAAGAAAGGCAGAATACAAACTTAGAAGGTGGAATGCAAGCTGTCATTCAGAGAGGAGGCCAACTTACATTTGCTTGGGGCTAGATTAATGTGCTTTTATAGATAGAAAGTATCATGAAATTATGTAGATAGTGATTTACATTGTCCTCTTAGGAAGCATTCCACCTCTGAAATGTCTGTCACTAATCATGGAAGGTGGACACTGGACGACATGTTCCAGTGATCAGACCTTCTGGTATCTGTTCAGTGCTCTTTCCATTCCCATTCCTATCCCCAAACGTTCAGGTGTGGATGTCTGGGCACTTAGTTCCCCCTGCCTCCATGGAGATGTGCTGCCACTTCAGATCTGGTGCTCACTGCCAATACCTTGGTCTCTGCCCCAGCAGGCGTTGAGGCTGATGGCCAACATCAGTCCCTGACAAGCCTTTGGCTCTAATCTGATTGTCTGTTTAGTTGTATTTTCTCATGTCAGAAACCTTCCCAAGAGGCAGTACATGGCTTTGAGCCACTTGGCAGTCAGATCTTCCTGACCCATTGGAGGCTGTCGCCAGTACTGGGGGCATGGCCCCCGTTTGCAGCAACCCCAGGGGCACATGCTGACACTACCAAGTGGGATGGCACATACGACCCCTTGCTTTATGAAATCAGGCTGTGGCACCATGGCATCAATCAACATGGACTGTTTTGCAGGTTTGCATGTGCCGTTGCATGTTCAACTGGGACAAAGAGAGTTTGGGAACCTTCTCACCTCTCCTCCATACAAAATACATGAGGTGATGCCCCAAAGCTCCGAGTTTTAGCTATTTCAATCTTAAGTATATTAGTCCCCTTCCCTAAGCAAGCCACTGGAATCCACAAGCTGGGAAGTGCTATTTGCAGTGCCATGTCTCTCTTCAGCTGCAAGGAGTTGATTTGCAAATCCCCCCCTTAGTAGCGACAGCCTCTGGTGATACTTCCTGCATCTTTAGCCTGTGACTGAGGCAGAAGGAAGGGACCTGAGTCCATGCAAAATGCTTTGAAGCTCCTTCTAGCATCACTCTCCCATTCCCTCTTGTGTTCACACTGTTCCTCGTCTGCACCCACTCTCTCCTGACCTGTCCGCACTCTGTCTCTTTCTCTGTTTCCCCCTCTTTCAGAGCTGCCCTTTGCTTTACTAATCTGTGGCATTATCTCATTCTTCAGTAGCTGTGCTGGCTGCCTTGATGTTTCTCGCCAGTTTTTGCCTCTCCCCCCCTTTTTTTTTCTCCCTCCACTTGCCACCCCATGATGTAGCATTGCCTTTCTCCATCTGCCCGATTGTCTCTCCGCTTTTTATCTGGGTGCTGGAGCTCCAGGTGCTGTCATTCTCCGCGACAGCACAGAACATTTCAGATTGCCTCTGCGGCTGTATAATTACCAGATACAGAGTCACGTGGACTTCCCAGCCAAACCCTCCCTCCCCTCCTGTCAGAGGAGGAGATCACATCTCTGAAACATACTGTTGTGGGTTTTTTATTATTTTAATTTTATTTTTTGTAACAGGAAGAAATCCAAGGGAAAACTTTGGAAGTAGCTTTTCTGAAGTTAACCTTGTAGTGACCACATGAAAGTTACCTACAAGACACTGGGGGTTCAGGTAGAAGAAACACACATTTCCAGTACTGAAGCTGGTGAAGAAAAATAAAGGGGGTGATAGTCTGTATGGGTGCCTTACTAGCACTCCTATTCTCATTCTTGGTGTACCCCCAACCAGAAAAAGTCCTAATGGTGCAGAGACTTGTCCAGTAGCTGTTTTCCAGTCCTTTTACAAATCTGCCGCAAAAAACAGTATCCAGTTCACATAAGAGACAAATTACTATTGTCATTCAGTGAACTTCAGTTTCTAAGTGACCACAGGTTCTTTGTAAATGTCAGTCTGTGTCTTAGCGATGGCAAAAGCAGAGTCCTTAGCGTAAGTGCAGTGCAACCAAAAGGCAAATCACCTGACAATGTTCCCCATTGCCATTCTGCATCGTCTCTGTGATTCACTGGTTTCCTCTTTTGATGGTGCAGGAGCCCCATGCTGCTACGGGAAGCTGGGGACAGCAGTGAGGCATACACTCCTTGCTGGACATTTCACTGAGCCTGTGTGATCAATAGTTGATGAGCATCGCCTAATCATGCTGGATCAAGGTCAGAGCCGGGTTTCTGGCTGGACTGAAAAAGGTCACTGTTGAGTCCTCGGCTAACCCAAAAGGGAGCTCATGGTCTGTTTCCTCAGCAGTCTCATCCTCCTGACTGATCTTGATGTAAGACTCTGATGCAAGCTGTCAGAGCATGTGGCATTTCTGTAAGCATCAGCCAGAGAGCAGTTCAGCCCCTCTATGTACACATGGGGAGCAAATTTCCTCTGGCAGGAGCCCTGTAACTGGAGACAGTCACTCCAGATAACGTGCCTCGGAGTGGGCAAAGAGCCATCCAAGGGCTTCCTGACTGCTGTAAAGAAATAGAGGGTTTAACCTAGGTCTGGTGGGATATAGAAAAACACAGTACAATGGTGCTAGGCCTCGGTCTGAGGCTTTTTCTCTATTTTGAAGTTTTAAACTCTGCTGGGATGTGGCTGGGATGGAGTTAACTTTGTTCATAGCAGCTTGTATGGTATTGTCAAGAATGTACCTCTGCTGGAATGGATGTGGACTGAAGTTGTTTATGCAGGTATACTGATCCCCAGAAGATGAGAAGAGCAATAAATCATGCCAGTCTAAGTTCTTTTATTCTGATATAGTTACATCCAGCCCAGGAGAATACTGGCATAACAATTACTGTAAATTTTGGCTTCATGTTGGTTTTTTTTTTTTTTTTTCTCTACAAACAGGAACCTATACTCTTAAATAGTCATTTTAACAAAAAGAAAACTCACATAAGATCAGCTGTGTGTCTGCTAGTGAGAGCCCATGCAGCTAGCTGTCTTTTTAGACTGGTGTATTTTTGTTGAATTCCCTTGGGTTTCATTTTCCACACGTATCACATGGACTGAGAGACAAGGATGCTCACAGCACATGAGCAGTTCTGCACTGATAGTCATAGTCACTGGTTGCAATTTTTTTTGCTTTCATTAAAAAGAGTTGATGGGAGAGAGAGTGAGAGAGGAATGTTTCTGTACAAGGCACTGGGGAGTCCTCATCTAGAAAGCGGGGTATGAATGCTGGTCACGAAAGAGAAATTCAGATTGGAGCAGGTGCTGAGAAGGGCTACTGGGATGTTTAGGGCAATGGAGAGTCTATCATACAAGAAGAAACTAGGAGAGTTTGGCTTGTTGAGCCCAGCAAAATGAAGGCTGAGGGGGAATATGATTGCTGTCTGTGAACATGCTAGAAGATAAGCACCCAGGGGAGAGAAGAGCTATTTGAGCTAAAGGATGGTGTTGGCCTGAGAGGGAGTGGATATAAACCAGCCATGAATAAATCTAGACTTAGAATTAGAAAAGAACTTTCTAATCAGCAGAGCAGAAAGACTTTGAACAGCCTGCTGTACCAAGTGGGGGGAGGATACACCCTGCCAAACGCACTAGGCTTATGTAGGAATGAAATATGACTCTGAAAAAGATGATAAGGTACAGCTGGCCCTGTTGGTGGAGGCTGGGGCTCCCTGACCTGGGAAGTTCATCCTAGCCTCACGCTCCCAAAATGGCAATTTACTAAAGAGGATGAGCAGATGCGCAAGCATCCTATCAGCCTTGCGCCACTCCAACAGGGGGATAACCCAAAGTTGTCACCTGAGTGCTGAGATATGCGGGGAGCTGCCGATAGGTGTGACGACCAAGGTCACAGCATAATACGGCTGAAAGAAAGCGTGGGCTGAACAGATGCAGCAGTTTCCCCCTCCTGCCAGTTTTCCAGCGCAGAACTGGCTTTAAGCAGTAGTTTTCTAAATCCCTCTGAGAGCCTACGTTATCATGCTGGCACTGGTGGCTCAGGAGCTATTTATGACACATTTTGGAAATCCATCCTGCTTTGGCACAGCATTTGCTCTCAAACAGTGACCCTGCTGTCACTGGCGTCACGGCGCATCAGGAGAGGACCAGCAGCTGACCAGGTTGGGGAAAGAGAGGAGTAGTGGCAGGGAGAAGATGGAGAAGTTTGAACATCACCTCACACCCATGTGTATTCAAATTCGGTAAAATTTGGTGCTTGGCTGAAAAGAGGTTTCAGACCTTTGGCTGATGCAGTCTGCCACTACCATCCACTTAGGGGGCCCTTGCCTTCACAGAGATGAAGATCTGTTCAGCTGTTGCTGTCTTATGTAGTATCTCCCACTGAGGAGAGCCTGATCTGGAGCAGTGGGAACCACCCAGGGCCAACAGCTCCTACGTTGCTCCTCTGGACTGTGTGCTCCTATATGCTCTGCCAGTGGGCTACTCCTCTGGTGGGGATTGCACACCAGGGAAAGGGAGCTGGCTGCTGCAGTGGCAGTGCTGCATTGCTTTCCAGCTGGCGGCAGGGTCTGGCACTGCAGTGGCATTGTGGGGCCTGGATGGACATTTCCCCTGAGTGCCCTGCCTGGCACAGTCAAGGCTGGCATGCCCACGGTCTGTCCTTAGTCCTCGCTGCCCATGTCCCTGCTGGGGCAGAGTGGAGGGGCCAGGCTCTTCCCACCTCCCCAGCTGACCATCGCTGTGTTCAAGTCGTTGCTGCCACAGCTGAAGAGCACGAGAAGACAAGACGGAATAGCGTGAGCGTGGTTTGCTCTTGAGCTTTCCTCACAAGGCTGCAAGCGGTGCTGTGTTTAACCACCGCATTAGCTTTCCAGAATCATACGTTGCAACACAACGGAGAATTTGTCTTGCACGTTCAGAGCTGGCAGACAGGACCTGACGATGCTTTGTGCCGAACAAGCCGTGTTTGATCCCTCTCTCTTTTCCCTCTTGCCATTTTGCTGCCGGGGGTAGAGGGCAGCGGGGGAAGTCGTTAGCTGGATCCTGGGAGTGTGTGTGAAGTGAGAAGATTAGAGCAGGCTTGCCACAGAGCCAGGCGGAAGGCAGGAGATCTGAATCAGGATGGGTTGTAACATCCTCTGGCAAAAGGGGGTTCTTGTCTCTCAGTGAGGGCAATGGGGTGGGTTCCAGGTGCTTAACTGTGTGTGCAGCAGGCTGCTGAGATTTGGCCTGCTGCACAGAGATTGTTTTACAGAAGAGATGATCAAAGGGTTAATGGAGAAAAGGTGATTAAAGAGGAGTGTGGGAATTATGACACAGAGCTGTCACCACAATGTGCTTTGGAGAAAGAGGGCAGAAAATGCAGTCCAAAACCATGCTATTTATTTATTTCCCCTCCAAATGAGGTAAGAGCTGTGGCTTGCTGGTGAAGCAGCACACCATATTTCAGCTCACCTCTTCTCACTAGTGGGGCTCTGGCAGAGAACTGTGGGATTGGGTCTGCTGTAATAAATAAATAAATAAATAAATAAAAAATTTTGGAATTACAACAACAATAAAAAAGTCCCAAACAATTATCCCAGGTTCAAGGCAACCCAATACATCATCAATAATGCTGCAAAATCCCTGTCATGTTAAACTAATCATTTAAACAGCAGCTTTCCTAGATTCTACAGGGCTTCCTTCCTGCCTTTTCATCACTGTAGGCTCTAGATGTCATCCACTCCTTCCAAACCCCATTGAACTTGCTCTGATAAGACCCCCCTGAAGGTAATAAAATACTCCCACTCCATCTCCATAGCCCAGACCCGTGGCGGCTCCGCTGCTTTCTTTGAGGCAGAATGGGCAGTGCTCTGGTGAGCCCCCAGCTCTCATGCATCCTCCTTCTCACCCTGTGCAGCCCCCACCCTGGTGGTGGCACATCCAGCCCTGTGCCAAAGGCTCTCTGACCAAATGCCACCTCTCAGCAGATTGCCTGTCCACTGGAGTGAAGGGAGGGTGGAACGCTTAGGGCCAGGAGCTGCTGGAGTGACAGGCACAACATTAACTGCAATGAGTGTTACAGCAACATGCTGGGAAATCGATGCACTGTGCAGCAGTGCCACGGTGGGAGGAAGAACAGGAGTTGCTGGGGTTAGGAGTCAAGCACCAAGACAGGATTGAGGCAGAGTGGGCAGTGAGACCTCCAGTCTTGGTGTCTGCCAGGAGAGAAAATGTGGATTCCCGAGCCTCCCTCTCCTTTTCTTCGCTCTCTTTCCCACATCTCCATAGGAATAACTCCAATTGTTTTCAAGAAGCGTGTGTGGGGGAAGATATCTTCTCTACCCCAATGGAGTTTACTGTAGAGTCTATGAAGGCATGTGTGCAGGGGTGCTGCTTTGGCCCAGCATTACATATTGGGCCGGGAGGCATGAAAGGAGAGAGGACAAGAAGCGGGCTCCTGCTTCCAACTCCTGCCCTCCCCCTACCTGCATGCTGCCAGTTGTCCCCTTCTGGCCTGAAATCCAGGGACCAGGAATGGTCCTGGGCAGCCCTCCCTGCCGTTGGAGGTGATGGTGGTTCCTGCCAAAGGTCTCAAAGCACTCTCCTGAGCTGAAAGTGTCACCCCCTCCCCTCCCTCCTGCAGCACGGCTCAGCCCCATCACCTGCATTTGTGTGTGGGGAAACCAAGGCTGAGGGAGGGATGCAAGGATGGCCCAGGTTCCTTCCTCTATGTCCAGATTCCACCTGTCGTGTCCCAGCTGGTTGTTGCATGGCTGTTAGCCACCGTGTGAGAACTGGAAATGCATCTACAGCAGCTAAAAATGGTGCTGTTGTTAAAAGACCTCAGGTGCTTTGCTGAGACTTCACTGTGTTTGTTTACAAGAGGGCAAGGTGAGCTGGAGAGGCATAGCAGCAAGACTTTTTGTCCTTCTGTGACTGTGGTTTGAATTGGTGCTGAGATCAATAGTTCCTGAATCACTGCAGGGATCATGCAAGGCATGACCATCACCACTAGCTGGTCCTCTCATTAGCCGCATCAGTAGATATCAAGAAATTAAACCTGAAACCATAAAGAAAAGGGATGGATCACAAATCATTTATTAGTGTTCACTGATGCTGATGGTAATGCTCTCAATAAGCCTAATGAAAAGCATTTGACTGTCTCTATGAACTTGATTATTGATTATTAGTGAACGATAAGAGTAATTTGATATCTTGCTGATGCCATGCTCCTATTGCATTGCAGTTAAAATGTCAGTTAACGTGCCATTTAATATTCTATTAGTATTGAATTAGCACTTATTACACTGTGAAAATCATCACCATAAATCCTTATTAAGGCATGATCCATACAGCTGGGTGGCATCTCTGGCAGACTAAGAGGGTGCATGTGTGCAGACGGACATACTGAGATGCATCATCCACGTGGATGTGTGTTCCCAGCATACCAGGTTTTGGAATTTCCACATTTGTACATTGATTTCCCCTCACAGTTTGAGAGGAACAGGTATCCTTAACAGAGCAGCTCAAATCCATTTCACTTACTCTTCCTATTTTCCTCCTTCCTTTCCCCTCTCCTCCTTGCTCTATTTTGGTGGCACCTGCTAACATGTTTCAGGGGCCCTTGCAAGGTTATCTGACTGTAGCTATTGATCATCATCCTGAGGCTGACCTCAACAGGTATAGGACAGGTCCTTGACACATGTTTTCTCTTTGGCAGAGAGGAGGGAAGGTCCCCGAGTGAGTGTCCCCTCAGGAGTAAGAGGATGAAACTTTTCTGTAATGGCACCACTGAGCTATTACTGACCCACGGGACATTGCAGGGGCATCTTTGCTGCTTCTAAACAGTAATATGTAAGGAGTGGGTGTGGGGCACAGCCCCAGGGTGCTGCATTGTGTCATGTGGGGCTGCAGTGTAGGTCAGGAAAGCAGCCTGGCGGGGCTGGTGCCGTGGGCTTGATCTGCTGGAGCGCAGTAGCTCTGATAGGTATGCTGGGGGATATTCAAAAGTCATCCCACTAACTTTAGCTTCAGCTGTTAATCTGCTTAGCTTCTCACCACCATCCCCCTCAGGATTTTGACAAACCCAAAATGTGCAGAGAGGGACTTCAAACACCTTTGAAGAAGACCTAACCCCTGTTTCTTGATGCCATTATGAGACTATGCAGTAATGTGTGTGCAAGAAGGCTGGTGACCCTGGAAGCTGGCTCTGGAGACCATCTGGATGTTCCTACAGAACTACTGCTCCGAGCCCTGGGGCACAGTGCCCTCCCTGGGCCCTTGCTTCCAGCTCCCAGCTCTGGTGATTGCAGCCCAGTGTCACCAGCTGAACCGGGCACCGCCACATCGCAATGGTGCTGGTTTCTACATGTAAGTGGTTACTCATGGAATCCTCCGCCCCTTTCTTTTTTACCAAGAGCAGCTTTTTAAAAACGGTGCAGATCACAGCTGAGAGCTCAGAGCAAGTGCCTGCCTGGCCGGGAGGGTGGGCTCTGGCCTGAGGGGCGAAGCCTCACTCTCCTCCCTTGGCTGGATGGCAGCAGTGCTGGCCGGGGGCTGTCGAGCTATTCTCTAAAGCCAATGTTTGTCGGACAGAGCTGCTTCCAGCTTGGCCAGCAGCCTGGCATGCCTCCCACTGATGCCCACACGGCCTGGCTTTCCTCCTGCCCACAAGTAACCCCCGAGCAACTCAGAGAGCACCCACAGCTGTGCCAAAAGGGAGGGAGGGGGTGAGAGGTGCCGGCCACAATGGTAGGGTCATATTGCAAGGGACGGCAGCTGTAGCGCAGCATGAATGAGATGCATTCAAATAGTAGAGGAACTTGGAAAATGTCTGACCCTTGCTAAGAGGTTGTATGAAAGCCTGCTGTCAAATATTTGTCTTATTTTGAAGCAATAATCTTTATCCACTCTCTTTTCTCTTTCAAATACAACACATGCATGAATAGTGGTGGGGAGGGGTGCTGGGTTATTTGGATGTCGGGAGGCTGTGGGCAGAGCTCTGAGAGGTGAAGAACAGCTCAGGAAACTGAGCTTCCCTATGTATCCACACAGCGTGGTAAGACCTGCTGCAGGAGAAACCTTCTCAACCTGTCTGAGCCCGGCCCTGGTGGGTATGGCTGCCAGAGTGAAAGAGGGGTTATTTCCCCATGTTTTCTTCAGCTCTGGACCTGAATGAGCAGCTACAGCTGGGAGTGAGCAGGATGTACCTCTGCATTGGCATCTCCTCATCTCTTCTGTGCAGGCCACCTTCTGGAGGGGGGAATTGGTAGAGGGCAGGTGCCTTGGCCAAAAATGCACATTTGTCTTCATAGCACTTCTCCACTCTCTGTCAAAGAGCAAAATGCTTGTCATGCGGTTGCAGCACATTCTGTCCTCTGCCTTGCAACACTTCACAGTCAGGGCTATGGAAGTTGCTAGTCCTGCTGCTGCTCTTCTGCCTGCCATCCCTTGCTGTCATTCCTCCTCTCCTGTCTCACCTGGAATGTTCACAGGACATGCTGTGTGTGTCACAGTGATGGCAGTGACACCCCAGCAGCTTCTCCTTTTCAGCCTGAAATCCATACCTGTCTGCACAAGTGGGCAGATGTGCATCCGCAAGGGTGTGTGTGTGTGTGTGTGTGTGTGTGTGTGTGTGTTAGGAGAGTGGCTGAGGAGTGAATACGAGAGGGGTGGAGAGGGGAGCTATAGCTTGCTGTCCTTGTGCTGCTGAAACTGAGGAATGGAGCAGCTGTGCCCTGAGCTTGACAAAGCTGGAGTCCTGAACCTTTGCCCTCCAGGCTGGCAGGGGGCTGGGAATGTAACTCTTGTGTATGCTTAACTATTTAAGCTATGGGAGAAACATGGGAAGAGCTCCTTCTGACCTTTCCCATTGGTAGGATTAGAAGGGATATGGTGACCAGGATCTCTTTTGGCCTTCTGAAGTAATTTTTGGTGCAAGTGTAGGCCACAGACAAAAGGAAGAGAGAACAGGAGGCATGAATACCCCAAAGCCCATGCTTTCATGAGCCAACAGTTCCTGAATCCTTTAAAAAAAATCATTGTGAAATACATGGCCATGGGGCAGCAATGGTGAGGGGATGCTGTGGTTTACGGGCAAGGCAGGTATGTGCTAGAGTTTCTGAGCAAAGTAGTGAAGAAAGGGGACAAAATGGAGATGATGGAGGTTTTTGTTAATCGCCCCCTCACCTTTCTCATCCTCTGCAGGTGTTATGTAGAAGACAGAAGCTCCAAGGTGGCCTGGTTAAACCGTTCTGGAATCATTTTTGCTGGAGAGGACAAGTGGTCTGTGGACCCTCGAGTAGAGCTGGAGAAAAGAAACCCCCTGGAATACAGCCTGCGGATCCAGAAAGTGGATGTCTATGATGAGGGGTCCTATACGTGTTCAGTGCAGACACAGCATCACCCCAAGACTTCCCAGGTTTACTTGATTGTGCAAGGTAAGCAACATGCCTGAGAAGAGGCCAAAGAGCAAAAGACACAAGGGATGGAGGGGTCTGTATCTTTCTTAGAGAAACCCAAGAGTCAGTAGCCTGTGTATCCCTTATGTTTACAACAGGAGCCGGCAGGACTGTCCCCTTCTGCTGCAGCGTGGAATGACTTTACCGTGCTGTCAGTCTGTCCTTTCAAAACAGTGACAGAACAGGGGACACCAACGTTGCCAAGACATACTCTAGTGTAATGCAACCTGGTTCCTTGCCAGGATTGTTCTGGTGCTGAGGGGAAAACATGTGTTTATAGTGATGCTTCTCAGAACATCCTGCTTGCCTCATTTCTTCCCAGATAGTCCTCTGGTTTCTTCGCCTCCTTCTTCTTCAGATTTCCTTTCTTTTATCTTCTGTCAACAAGCTACTGTGCTGTGTTTTGGCCTTCTATTGTCAACCCTTAGCAGGGCTGGGGAATTAATTTTCCTGGATTTTTTTTTTCTGTGCTGGGTCATTGGTTTGCAGGGTGCGCTGGTGCTAGGCTTGTGTGAAACCAGGTACCTGAGGTACTGAGCTGTACCATGACAGCTGAGGTAGCTGTCATGTACCTTATGTTGCCCTCTCCTTTTTAGCTACCCTTCTCCTGTGTGTTTTTTAGAGAACTGGAAACTTGGCAGTCTGAACCAGCATTATCCTGCCTGTCTGCCTGCATTCATAGTATAACATAGAGCAAACACTGTAAGGAGTTCACCAGTTACTGGTAAGGGCATTATGGAATTTACTTATTCCAGCCTGTCCAGACCAGAATACAAAATGAGTGCATTTACTCAGGTTTGGTTTATTTTGCTTTTAATCTTCATGCCATTCTATCTGCCTATTTATCTAAAATATTTATAGAGCAGCTTAGATAGATAGGTATGTGTGAGTGTTCGATACATATTACAAATACGTTCAGCTTCTGCATTATCATTCAGGCAGGAGTTTGTTATTTGTCCTGATTTGTCTAGTAACCCAAAAGGCTGCAGATTTCATTTCCCCCAGCAAGTGTTTGAATCACCCTGGATATAAATGCATGCATGAAGGGACTCTTCATCTCGCTGGTATTATTTGGCAAGCTGGGGGCTAACTAGCATACTGAGTGTTTATCCACAAGGTGAAGTACAGACTTATGGTCCGGACCAAAGCATCAGGCGTAATGCTTTACATGGGAGTGTAGTGAGACAGAAGGCTCATGGTTTGTCTGCTTGCTCTAAACCCTTTCCAGGCAGCGTGAAGAGCAGTAGGTGCCAGTATGTGGAGCAGCTCTCCTGACTTGTCTGAGTGTTTGCTGGCACGTGCCTGGTGTGAAATGTACACACCAGCCCCTGGAGGTGTACCCAGCATTGCTACTCGCTGTAACGGTGCATAGCTAGCTGGCTGTAGGTGGTTTATTGATGGTAAAATCTCACAGCATATGATTTCAATTTACCTGTCAAGAAAAATACAGGTACAAATGAATTTTAGAGCCACATACATGTATTATTAATCTTACTTGTGCCTATTAGATATAGGCCTAAGCAGCGAAATTGAGTTTTCTAGCTTAGCTTTCACCTAAATGTGTGGGTGTCCGGCTTTGAACTACTGCCATATTCCTGAAGATCAGAAAATTCAGAGTTTGTCACACCTAAACTCTGGATTCCTGTAAACAAGGCAAAAACTCCATTGCGATATCATGCTTACTTTTAAAGCCCCAGGTCCTGTAATCCTGCAGTTAGGTAAAACTCATAGCTTTGATTTTCCTAAAACTGGTAAAAAAAACCCAAACAACCAACCAAGCAAAATATAAATACAAAGTCCTTTACAATTTGGACTCATAATTTTAAAACATGTTTTTATTATTTTAAAACTAATAAATAATTAATTTCAAATAATCTTAACTAACAAAACTAATTTATTAGAAAATAGTATATGTTAGAAAATGTCTGTTTCCTCTCCCAGTACCATTTTCTCATATTGATTATTATTATTCTCAGATTTGCAGGTTGTCTGCCTGAAAAATAGTCTGCCACTTGTGTAAACGAAAGGAGTTTGGACACTGAGTCATGCTAAGCTTTTTAGCTTTGTTCTATGTAGTTTATTACTTTCCTTAGTTTTGTGTTCATAAATTTAAAACCATAGGCTAGATGAAGCTCTGGGCATCTCAAATGTAAAAATAAATAAATAAATAGAAAATACAGCTCCTGAAAAATTAAATGACATGCAGGTCAGCTGATCTGCGTAGTAATCTAGCAGGAAGATTTCTTGAATGATGGTCAGTGATTCCCTTCAAACGAGCCTAGGGAAACCAGAACAGGCCAGGGTCAGAGACTCCTTGCTAGCTTCGTGCATACTGGTGATGCTTGTGTTTGTCAGTGAAAGATCCTGCTTGTGCCCTTGAAGCAATAGGCTGCCTTAGGGCCATGCCCAGGTTTCCCATTCTGCTCAGTTAGCACTGTCCATGAGTATTTCTGCTCTCCACTGTGTTGTATATCAAAGACATGTCCTTTATCTCCCTGGATGCAACCCCCTCATCTGTTTAGCTGCTGTGAAAACCCAGCCCCTGTCACCTCTAGAAACAAGTGTGATAGCTATATCAGAGACTAACAGGTAAGCAGATACTGGAGTGGTGCTGGAGACCTTATAAATGGAGAAGACCACTTCCATGTCCACGACGCAAGCTGAAATAGATGGGCTTTGGCATATCCTAAGGACTCCCTGCATTTAGATTACTGCAGGCTAATGGAGTTGCATTCCAGGAGCAGGTCCTTTCCTCCCTTGAGAAAATCATCTTTCTCTGGGGTGAACTTTGCTCAGTTGAAATCTGCTAGCCAGAGCTGCAGGAGTGTTACACAGAAAGAGAAGCATCACCTCTCTAATGAGTGTACCCATGTCTTTTAGTATTTTTAGGGGAAGAGACAATTCTGTCTCGTCAGCCAGCACCAATCTCTGCATAGGCAGCCTGCTGTGTCCGCTCCTTTCCTCTCTGGCTTACATGTCTCTATCCACTGATAGCATCACCCTCAGCTGGGGCATATTGCAGAGGTCTAAAAGAGGGATGAAGAAAAAAAAAAACGACACATAAGAAAAACAATCACAACTTGATAGACAGCTAAAAGTCAAAAAAGTCTCCTTCATAAGTCTTTCCTCCTTTTCAAAGTCAAAGCCAACTCTGCTGGTAGAAGTAGGCATTCACTGGCCAAAGATCCGTTAGGTTAACTGTGGCCACCTCTTCTGCCTTTCTGACCCAGGTGGCCAGCACTGCTTGCAGGGTGGGTTGGGCAGGAGGCAACTGTCTCTGCCCAGCTCAGTTGCTACCAGATGCTGGTACTGTGCTCTCTGCACGTGTGTGAAGGTACGAAGAGACTGCTCTGAATACCACCTCACTCAAAACATTTTGTGCTGCTTTAGTTGAGGTGTAATGGCTACTAGTGAATCCTTTCATGCACTACCCCAGATATTTTTGTTGGGGTCTGATGAGAGGAGCAAAGAGATGGAAGGATCCACAAGAAGTGGTCTAGTCCTTCCCCATGCAGTGAGACAAAATCAGCTATACAGTGGCTGCCCCTACTTTTTGAAGACATCCTGTGCCTGCATAGCTGGTGCACAGCCATTATTTCACTCTGCTTGCACTTAGAAGACTTTTATTAATATATGATCAAAATTGATTTAGCTGCCTATTATTTCTGGTCCTTCCAAGACACATGGTGGTAATTTCTCCTCCTCTTCCTCAAAACTACCTTTTATCTGCTAGAAGCCCATTGATCCCCGTGTCTCAGGCCTCTCTCATCCCACATAACAGGCTCACTATTTCTCACAGGCCATATTTTCCAACCCTTTAGTGTCTTATGTATTTTACAACTGTCTGATTTGTCTACGTTTCCTTAAGTGTAGTGTCCAGAACCAAAGAAAAAGTCCAGTTGAGAACTCGGTCATGCAGGTAAAAGTATCGGTCATGTTTTGCATATCATGCTTCATTTACCTAATCCCAGAATTAGATGAGATTTACCTTTTAAAAAAAGAGTGCCTCATTGCTTTCACTTATTTAGTCTCTCTGCTGCTCTCTAACCCTCTGTTCCTCATCTGTGACACAGTCTGCAGCTCATTCCCCACTTCTGTATTTGAGCATTAATTGTTTTTCTCTCCTTCCAGAGCACAGTGTTTTGTGCTCACTGTTGTTAGATGCCATCTGGTTGGTTTCTCCATGGAGACCACTTCTTCAGTTTACTTACAATCCTGGTCTCCAAAGCACTTTCAACTGCCCCCAATTTGGTATCATCGACAAAAGTCAAGTGCCTTCTTTCTGTTCCATCATGAAGGTGTTAATTAAAGTACTGAAGAGATAGGTACAAAAGTGGATTGTGGTAGCAACCCACTAAAACCTCCATCTCTGGTGGATAGTGATCTGTTGATTCCAGCTCTTTAAAGCATCCTGATGGTGATTTAACATCCACCACGTTCTCCTAGCTTGTACAATAGACTGTTTTGCCTTCTGGAGTTGAGATATAACACATCATCACACGCTGTTTCCGCATTGTCTGCTATACCAAATATCCTGCAAAAAATATGGAATGAGGTTGAAGTGATATGATAGGTGCTTGCCAAAAGTACATTGCTTATTTTTTTCTATTATTATTATTCTCTAGGTGTTTGTAAATGGGGTGTTCAATCGTTTGTTTCAGTCTGTTGAGTGACTTGTTCCAGGAGAATGAGTCGTAATGGGGACACACACACTGGCTGCTCCTCTCCCTGCATTACTTTGGGTTCTTTTTCTTTTCCTCAAGACCTTAAATATCAGTGGAGAAATCCCAGCAGTCCTTACTTGTCTCATTAGGGTCACAGTCACAAAGGCACAGCAATCTTAGCAGACATGGGGTTTAAAAGTTTCAGCAATAAGGACTGTGCAAGTCAGGCTAAAAGAATAAACCTTTCCACGAAGAGCAGCCAGATGGTTGCTGTATTTGCTGTCCAGAGCCTTTACAGCAAGGCATCATGGTGAACAGAGATGGCTGGGAATTTTTCAGTGAAACGACATTTCACTGGGTTTGGTCTTGATTGACATTTAGTCAGGAAGCTTTTACAGGTGTGAGGTGCTTTTTCCAGTCAAAATTGGGAAGAGAAAAAGGTAAAGCATTTCCACAGCCTATCTAAAAGCTGCAACATTCAGATGAATTCTGGAGAACTCACGTTCATGTCTCTGCTCCCTTGGGTTCACTAACATTTCTTGTGATTCCCAGTTATCAGCGGTTCAAAGGCCATGGACTCTCCCTTGTTTTAATGTTTATTTCATGAAAAAAATAATCAAAAGGGTTCTGTCATTTTGGCAAAACAAAAACAGATTTGGAAACATCGGCAGCAAATTTTCACAGAGAGGAGTTCATGTTTACTGCCCAGCCCTAATCACAAACTCAAAGTCAAAAAGTCAAATGTATAGTAGCTAGAGGCCAAATCCTACAGTTTTCTTTCAAACTGGTAGGCATTAGTTTGTGAAAAGCACCACAGGATGTATCCTTTCTCCATTATGCGTTGCTTTTGTGGAGCTCCTTTCTTGCAAAGATCCAGACTGGCCACTCATTGTTTCAAAGTGGTATAAAGATGAATTTGTTGTTGCTGGGATATAGCAGTAGAAAATTTGTTACTAACTGTGGTATATTAGCCGTGCCCCCTCTCATTCTACTCCCCTGAAATTAAAGGACTTTGTGCAGATGGCTGGTGAAGCACCGCAGAGAGAAATCCTTTCCCCAGAAAGGTGGCTGAGGCCAGCCAGGTTTCCACTGTGTCAGCAAGCTCCTTGGTAGGAGCTGGGTCTAGGGCTGGGGAGGGAGGGTGTTGCCCACCGTGTGCTCAGCCCTTGCCCTCATTGCTGAGGACGGTCATAGGGAAAGATTTTGCTTTCAACTTTGGGGCCGTGAGAGGGGTTTCTGAGCAGAACTGGAGCAAGGCACACAACTGTGTTTTATAGGAGCCTGAAGACAAGTATCAGATGGTGGTAGCTTCTGCTGGTCACCAGCCTCATACCAGAGTCAGTGAGCCAGGGTGATGTTCATCTCACCAAACATAGATGTTACCTCTGGGGGTGGGTCACTTTGGACTTCCTTTCTCATTAGTGAGGAGAAGCAGATCCTTCTCACACAACATCCAGTAAAGTAACCATCCAAAATTCATCAGATGAATTGACCAGTGTGAGCTTTCCTCCTGTGGCTGTAGAGAGGAGTCCAGGGCAAGCGGTTTGTATGATGCCATGTGTCCTTTTAGTCTTTCCAGTCTTTCCATTCTCCACTGGAGTTTATTCCCTGCCAGAATAAGGGATTGGTGGCTGTTGGTGCTTGAGTGGGTTGCTGGGAGACCAGGGATGGGCTGCTTTCGAGCTCAGCAGTGCTGTGGTGGGTGTCCCTCTAACCCCTGGCATGTCTGGCCTTCTCATCCCTTCAGCCAGCGCTGGAAGCAGAGCAGTTTGAACAGAGCTGAAGTTATTTTTCCTTTGCAAGCCAGACAATAAGAATGTTGGAGTCAGATGCTGTTCTCCGTGAGATGTTTGCTTCCCTGCTTTGTGGGCGCAGAGCCCAGAATTCAGAGGGATCTTTGTGAGTGCTAACATTGTAGTGTTTTCAATTCCAGGGAGCCTGCAGTAGGTAAGAATGAGCGCAGACCACTTTGTCTTTTTCAGGACATAGCCCCAGTGGGAAAATGACAGTGAATTTGGCATGCTGTTGCAAAGAATAATGAGATAACATGGGAGTATGAATTTTCTGGGAGGAAGAAAAAAGATCATTTTACTGGGAGCAGTGGGGGAGAAGAAGAAAAGATTGGAGGGAGGAGATAAATTCAGACTACTACGGGGACTGGGAGCGGCAGGACCAGTGTGCTTAGAAGGAAATGACAGCAGATCGGTTTGATGCGGAAAATAAGCTGAGAGAGCAGGGAATCATCTTGGGGATCTGAAGCATGGTAGATCTTGCTGCTCTCCCTTTCACCGTTACCATGGACTGTAATTTCCTATGGGCAAAATAATTCCAGAATTTTGGGCACATGGTAGTATTGGTAGCAATCTTTCTAGGTTTTCTGTGCTGGTTTGCTTTGCCCAAACTCATAAATTGCAGGAAACTGCACCTGGTGTTTCATAGGTTACCAAAGAACTTCCTGCTGCTCCCCATCTAATATTTTTATGGCCTCCCTATAGTGTCCTGATGCCTCCTAACTTCTGTTTTCCTATCTCCAGGCGTGGCTGTTGTGTTACTGTGCAGCATTGGGTTTGGCTGTGTTACATGGGTTGGATCTCAGCACTTCTTAGTGCGTAAATCAGGAGGTTTTTCTGGAAATATTTTGGTGCTTGTTTTGCAGGTGCAGGCAGGAGACAAAAACAGAATACTTCAAAAAATGCCTACTCATTCTGGAGAAAGAAGTATTACATAAAGTACATGGAATGCTTTCCTATGGCTGGGAGGAAGGATCTTGATATGATAATCCAACTCTTTAGTGATATAAATCAGCTTAGCTTGAGTGGTCTCTTTAGAGCAGTATCAGCTGATTTTTTGCAGTTTTGTCTGATCAGCTGATTCTAGATTTGGACCAGTGCTGTGAAAGATTTTGCCTTGTTAGTTCTCTGTCTATTTGTCTCCGTCTAGTGTCCCAAGTCTTAGACTGGACTCGTAAGAGAGTGGACTAGTGACATTATTTTGCTCTCAACTCCAAACACAGCAGGAACCTAATCCCACTACCAAGTCTTCTAAGGCTTGAGAAAGTGCAGATAATCATTAAATGTAAATCCAAGTGTGTTCCTGATCGCACTGCTGAAAAAGCAATGGCCTCGGTAGCCCAACAGTATTCCCTTGACCTGTTGCAAGCCTTTAAATTTAACCCAGTTTGCCTACAACAGGATAAAGCTCCTTGGACACCCTGAGTCAAAGATTCTCATTGCTTGCTCATTCTGTGATGGCCAGTGTCTTGCCAATAGTGACTGAACATTTTTTTTTTCCTCATGCTCTTGAAATCTTTTTGCAGAGAAAAAATGCTAATATAACCAGGAATAAATGTCTTATTCATTGTGTGTTGAAGGCCTGTAACTGCTTAGTAGCTTGAAAATGAGCAAAAATGTTTTTTAAAAAAACTCTCAAAAAGATCTGATGTGGAACTTTAGATTTCTAACCCAAAATAATGAGAAAAGATATACAGCTAGTCTCCACTCGAAACTTTAGTATCAGCTCACCTTTTTACGTGCAATGCAGATGAAAGCTAAGGTTGATCATGCTCCACATTTCTTTGTCTCAGATTAACCTTTTCCATAGCTTTACTGTCTTTTTTATTTTCTTCCTTCCATTTGAAAGAAATACTGCCAGGTTGAAGTTAGGTAGGTTTGTGGTTTGTTCAGTTGAGTTTTTACTGTATCCAAACCCTAAAGATACAGGGAGTAGCTTCACTTCCTGAGGAAACAAAGTGTGTATGGGTTTATTTGCATAGTTATACCATTTGCCTGTCCTTCTGCTTGGCAGTCTTCTACATGGCTGATGCCAGCACCCCTCATACCTGATGTGACTGCCCCAACAAGAGCTCCTGCCCGTCAGATTCTCACTAGTGGATCCCAGCCTCCGCCTGCATCCCTTACCACTGGGAGGCATAAAAGGCTGTATGGTTGCAGATTGGTTTGGACAAGGTAGCACAAGCCAGCTGGCAGGTTCTACCATGACTAAAACTGGTCAAGAGCTTTGAAGGTTGTCCAAGGGATGAGGCATCAGGACCTAGGATGCATAGCTGTGGTAAACCAGGCCTTGCTATTTCCATTGTTTATGGTACAGTGTGTTCCTTCTGCCTGTTTTTGTTACTGCAGTGGTGCCAGTGGAGTCAATACTTCAAATCTGCCATGCTCAAAACCCCATATGGGATGAAATTCCATATTCCTGGAGTCCACCAATTCTGTGTTTTTGGCTGCTGTGTTACTGTCTACATTCATTGTAGCTGTGTGCTAGTGGATGAGGACGTGGATCAAAATCTTGCTTCCACTGAAATTAAAGGGAATTTTGCATCATTGGAGCCAAGATTTCATCTGAAATTGGAACTGGCTAGAAACAGATTGTAAAACAAACCTAAATTGAGCCAGCAGTTCAAAAACAACAGCAAGGCTTGTAGAAAGAAACAATTTGATTTCTTACTTTAAAGGCTTTTGATTTTACTACTTCATGTGAATTAATTACAGAATGAAAGAGATTGGCATTTTGGAAAAGGGAACAAGGTGGTAGTATTTCTAAAATGAGACCGTCCTTTGAAAAGTGATTTGAAGCTTTGAAGAGTAGGGAAAGGCAGGGAAGCATGGTCTCTCTGCTGTGCTTTCCTACTGCATCATCCTTGTGCTTGCGTAGTGCATACTGACCCCAGCTGACCCACGGTAACTGTGTGCTCCCACCATTTGTCTCTATCCAGTTGCTGGCCCTCATCACTCCTGAGCGGATGCATAGTCTATCTTGTCAGTGTGTATGCATGCTATGCCTTGTAGGATAAGCCTCTAGCCGCTTTCCACAGAAACAACAAATGATAAATTGTATTAAGTAATAGGTTTTCAGGGTTTGGATTTTGATGGCTTTTTCAGAGCTCCTGCTCTTCTTTTTATCTTTAGAAACATTGGAATTGCTACCCTAGTAGCAGCTCCTTACTCACCAGAAAGCGAAAAAACATTCTGAGAAAATAATGACTTAATATCACATTTCCCGTATAACCACTAAAATGTCAGTAGTCAGTTGCTTGGAAAAAAAAAAACAACAAACCTCCAAAATAACAGAATACCAGCTTGGTTTAATAAAGCCCGAGATGTGATAGTTGAGGGGAAAAATAACTTGCCAAATATGCACACAACAAAACAGACAAAAAAGAAGCAGATACTTAGGCATGTGGGTTCCATTTACAGAGTATTCAGGCAAGGAGCGCCTGCTCAAAACCCAACCACAGCTTTTGAAAATGTCTTTTAAAAAACAAGTATTAGGTTAAAAATTGTTAATCCCCAGCAGAAAACAGGAGAAAGGTTCTTTCTGGGAAGGAAAAAAAGGTTAGCACGGGCAGTCTGAGGGAATGGGAGCACGTGGCCACTCTCAGCAGCAGCACTGGGTCTCTCCCTGTCACAGCTTGGCCTGTATAGTGGGGCAGGAGGAACCAAGCCCTGCTTGAGAATTCATGGTGGTGTGTGAAAGGCTGAGAATACGATCAAGAGATCGGTTTGTTTCTCACAGACACGTCAGGAGTGCCATCATTTGGTCTGCTTGGCTTTTGCAGGGAGGACCCTTTGGAGATTCCCAATGGGTGTTGTGCTTTCTCAGATCTGATACCAAAAGGCTAAGGCTGTTGAGGCTTGGACAATTTTAAAATTCTCCCCTCTTCATGTATCAAGATCACCTTACATCATCTGTTTCATGGCATGATCTTGTACTTCTCCAGTCTTCCACAGAATCTTCTAGGGACACCTTAATTTATTACATGGACACATATTGGAATGAGGAACACTTCTTGAAAAAGAAAAAATTTCAGGGCTTCTCAGACAGAAAAGTAGACTACATTTTTTTCTTCCTATTCCATGAAGGTTACCTTTTTAAAAAGTCTGTGGAGAAAAAAAAAAATTGATAACTATAGAGGTCCTCTTTAATGAAATGAGAATTGGATTTTGGTGATAAGTTTTAATTTAGGGCAAATAATTTAATTGGAATGACTCATTAATTTGGGGGTGCATAAATTGGGCCTCTGGCAGCCTATTATCTTCTTTATTCCGTTCTGAGTCCTCTCTGTCAGAAAAGTCTTTTGCCTTTAATAAGCTAAGAAGACACTTCCTTTAAATGTGTGGGGAAGGGACTCTCATGGTGCAGTGATTTTAATGTAATAGTATCTCACCTTTGGGTGCCCTCAGCTTAGGAGCTGCTCAGGCTACAAGACCAGGGAGTTTGTTTTCACAGCATCCTGCGATGTGATGCCGGGGAAGGGCGGTCACAAGCTGCCTGCGGGATGCATTGACAAAACTGTCTACAGAAAGACCAGATCTCACCAGAAGAAATTGAATGTTAGCACTGCAGTACTCTAAACTGTACTCTGACTTAGTGGGTGAGTGGGACACCTACTTGTGTTTTGTCAACTGTGAGGTTCAGCTCACAGCTTTGGTAGGCAACAAGTATATCCATTAATGTGCTATGTGCAGACAGGCAAAGGAAAGACACACGGAGAAAAGAGCCTTTCAAAGGAAGAGAAGCCAAGAAGCAAGATCCTAAACTCGAATTCCACATGGCCCTCATGCAGGTGCCGCAGCAGCAGCTGTAGTCTGGAGAGTCTCTTCAAAATGATTGTCCCCTTGTTAGGCTGATGGGAATGTGACTTTTTGGAAATGTTCCTGTTTTGAATGCAATACACAAAAAAAAAAAAAAAAATTGCAAAAAAGTAGGATGAATCTCCCCAAATAACAACAGAGCAGACTTTGTGAGGTAGAAGCCTTATGACCTTGACAATGATCTTAGGGATTATGAATGCGTAGAGCTCCCAGTTCATGATTTCACCAAAAATATTAATCTATTTATTGACCTAGAGAAGAGATTAAGAGTTCGTAGAGTGACCACCCCTCACTAACCTGTTTGAGGGGAGTGTTAGCAGTTTGGCATTGGCTGCTTCTCCTACCATGTTTTTAACTATTGAGAATATGTTTCTCGTATTTCATGTCATGACTGTGTTCCGGGAGAATATTTACAGTTGTGCAAAGGATCTGGACCATCTTTGCAATTGAGTCTGACACCTTGGTTATACCTCTGCTTCCCCTGTGGATAGTATCAGAGGAAGTGCTGGACTCCAGGCCAGATGGCACAGACTGGCTTATGTTTGTGCTACTTGATGGTACTACCTTTTGTAACAGACAGATCATGTCCACACTGCACTGGGCACTGGTGGGGGTCCTGGTCTCCTCTGTGCTCCCTGTGATGCCCCTGTGGTCCTGAGACATGCTTCTTTTTTGGTTGATTGATTTGCTATTTTCTGGTTAGAAGTGTCTGAAATGATGAGAAGGCTGGGACATGGTCTGGCAGACTGGTGTCTTTATAACCTCATGCCAAGAGTGTGTGTTCCTTCAAGAGCACATGAAGGAATTTGAAAGCCCAGGGCCTGTGGAGTTGGTGTTGGAGGACGTTCACAGGTTGAGGAAGCCTAACTTGACATTGTCTGCATGTCTGGAGTGGGCTGGCCACGTCAGCTGTGCCTACTTCTCCTCTGAGAGGGGATGCATTAGCTCATTCCAGGAAAGAGCCTGGGACTGATCTCATGTTTGTGTGCACTGCTGTCCAAAGCACTGGAGCAAAACTGAGAGACTGTGGTTTGGTCTCTGGAGCAAAAGAAAACGAACTGCATTGACAGTATGGACACAGTCATCCAAGGTCATAAAAGGTTCACCTCATTTTAACCAATCCAGGGTCTGCTAGATAAATTTGCACAGGTGTCCTATCAGAGGCAGGACTAAAATCCAAGTCCAGAAATATACATCTCATATAAATTCTGTAAGAATTTACATTCTTAAAGAGATGTAATTCTCTTAAGGTGTTGCATCTCGTGTCATGCAAACAGGAGTGGTATACTAAAGCTGAGATTCATCACACTTAATCTTACACATCTAAGTATTAGTATCACAAACCTAAGCTAGTCACCTGGCCCTCATTTGTAGTCTGTTGGGACAATCTGGCATCTTACTCTTTCTGCTGTCTACCCCAAGATAATGTGATGGATCATCCTCTGGAAGTCCCTGTTTCTCTGTTTGGACTGCAGGAGGAATGCAAATGACTAATTTAGATTTACAATTTTCAATGTCAAAAATTTGGAGACATGAATTCACCTGGTGTATCTATGCAGGAAAGATGAAACCATGTGAGAGACTAGTTCCAGAGATTACGGTATTACCCACAATCTAATATTGTCTCCTCAGGATCATTGACTGGCCTTGAGTCTTCTTCTCACCATAACCCAGACTGGGTGGCTTTAAATAGTATAACAATACCTTTTCTTTTAGTCTGTAATCTGTTCTGCACTGGATAATTCTTTCCTTTATAATCCCTGATATATTTACCTGCCTTCGCAATGGGTAGCTGCATTTCCCTCCAAATCTCTTGCTTTAATCTTGACATAAATTTGTGCAAGATCTCCCAGTGGAAGGCTGTCATTTCCTTGTCTGGATACTCTTGCCTGCTGTTTGCCACTGAGCCAGAGGGTAAGAAACTCCTCTGAAAAGATTTCTGCACTTCCTGCTTCCAGAACCATCAGACCAACAGAGCCCTGAGGCACAGGCTAAATTTTTCACTAGATAAGCAATGATATTCTAGCCCAACCTATTCAATTTTTCTCCTGAGTTTCAGGTTGCCCGTCTCTCTAGTCCTCAGACTCCTTTGAGACACCACCAGGGTTAGAATCATAGAATGTTTAGAGTTGGAAGGGACCTTGAAGATCAAGGGGGTTCCAACCCCCCTGCCATGGACAGGGACACCTCCCACTAGAGCAGGTTGCTCAAAGCCCCATCAAGCTTGGCCTTAAATACTTCCAGGGATGGGGCATCCACAGCTTCCCTGGGTAACCTGTTCCAGTGTCTCACCACCCTCACAGGAAAGAATTTTTTCCTAATATCCAATCTAAATCTCTCCTCTTCCAATTTAAAACCATTACCCCTTGTCCTATCACTATGCTTCCTGACAAAGAGTCCCTCTCCTGCTCTCCTGTAGCTGCCTTCAGATACTGGAAGGCTGCTCTAAGGTCTCCCCAGAGCCTTCTCTTCTCCAGGCTGAACAGCCCCAGCTCCCTCAGCCTGTCCTCATAGGAGAGGTGCTCCATCCCTCTGATCATCTTCATGGCCCTCCACTGGACCCATTCTAACAGTTCTATGTCCTTTCTTTGTTGAGGACACCAGAGCTGGACACAGGACTCCAGGTGGGGTCTCACGAACGCAGAGTAGAGGGGCAGAATCACCTCCCGTGACCTGCTGGTCACTCTTCTTTTGATGCAGCCCAGGATACGGTTGGCTTTCTGGGCTGCCAGCACCCAGTTAGACCCAAGTGCTTCCTCCTCTCTTCTTTCTTCTTCCTGAACGGAGAACCGTGTAAGATTTCAAAATTAAACTCCAGATATGTAGTCATTTTCACCTGGAGTTCTCAGGAGCTGCAGAGACTGTTGTATACCAGTGCTGGATGCTGCCATGCTTCTTTCCATCTCTTGTGCTGCAAAACCCGTTACTCCCTGTGGATTTCACAGCTTTGCAGCCTTCTTCCTGGGGTTCAAGAGCACACTTCTGACTGGTGTCCCTGCCAGCCCTTTCCACTCTCTTAGAAAACAAAGAAAAGAAAACCCTCACAAACATCTACATCTCCATTTTTCTAATCCAATTGGCTTTGTGGGCACGTTTCTGCCAGCAGTTGCAGAAACTCCCGAGTCTGCACCTGAACAGCAGAAACTCTCCTCTCTTTGGTTCCCAGATCAAATCAAATTGCTGTTTATTTCATTGCCCTGATAAATTTTTTATTAACTGTGTTAGAAGTCTGTGAGGAGGAGAGAGGAGGAAGAGAAAGAAAAAGGCTGTTCAGGAATGTAGACTGGGCAAAGTGCCCATGATTAATGGGGTAGCAGTGACCAGCGGGTATTTGAAAATTCACCAGTGCCAACTGCCAGGAGGTTTTTGCTGCCTGTGACAGCTGGTCATCATTATTGGACGACTGCTTCTGTGTATATCTTAGATCTGTGTCTTTGTATGTCTCTTACTGAGGCACTCTCAGTTTCTGTTTTGCAGGGACATACTGGAGCAATTAGGGCATGTTGGATGATTGCAGGGATGAGTGAACAGTGCTGGGTAAAACACAAAAAAATACAGTTTCTCTTTTACTGTAGCCCTAATTCCCCTATCTCAAGATGAGCTTAAACCGCTGTCCCAAAGATAGGCCTCCCTCAGCATTGTATGAATTTGAACTGCTGCTTTGCAGCTCTGTGTAACCACTTGATTATTCCTTATTCATCGCTGCTACAGGGCATTTGGCCTCTTCAAAGACTGCTAAGCCCATTCTGACTGATAGCCCTCTTGAAGGAAGCAAAGCCCACGTTTTGATGTACAATATATATCGCTACCTATCTGCTAGCCCTCTAATGAAATAGTGAACACCTCATCTTGATGAAAAATTGCAAACTCAGACCATTTCTACTGCACAATACAGGGGCAGTTGGCTGACTACATGTAAGCCTTAGGTGCGAGAAGACTTCTTTATGATCTCTGAGGGAACTCAGAAGCAAAATGCACCCATGGTGCTTGACATAAAGGGAACACGTGAAACAGTAAGTTGTCGTGGATGCTAATCCTCCCATTTTTTGTAGCTTCTATTCCTCCTTGGTCTGGTGCACTCAGCTATTGGCCCGCTCTGGAAGAGGAAGCTCAGACCACTGATCGGAAGATCTGTCCTGACCTCACAAGAGATGTATGGTCATGCCTTCTCTGGAGCTTTCCAACTCAGTGCTATAGAGCTAACAGTAGAGTGACCTGGTTTTTTTGAAAGGCATAACTGGGGCACACTTGACATCATGCAGGGAAAGAAGGAATGTAGGTTTTTTGGATTGATAACTTTTTCTTTTCATGGCAGCCTCAGAAGCCTTGAATGGGAAGAAATTGTGCTTCTTGGGATAGATGTGCCATTCAGTTGGAGAGGAGGGTGAATTGGATCTTGAGGAACGTAGTTCAGCTGGGGATGTTGAGCTTAAGGAGTAAAGAGGATAGCGAGTCCTCCAGACTAAAGCTTCTGTGGGGGACAGCACCTCAGCAGGGAAATACAATAACAGCATTGTTTACTTTCTGTGAGTATGTTCAGGTATCCATGCTGTGAACATTTTTACTTTTTTTAACTCCACATCTCTGCTATAAAATGTAGTAAAAATTACTGTGCCAAAACCCAAGTACAGAGGTTTTCCAGGCTGTGTCCCTGTAAGTCATTGTGAGGTAGGCTACGAACCTCATCAGGCATTAGTCTGCAGAGGGAAGGAGGAGCTCTTTCATTGGGCCCAGAGTGTTGTAAATCAATGGGAAAATGTTTCTTGTAACTTGGCTGGTATTTGAGTTTATCATCAGTTTAGGTTGCCTCTTACAGATTCTCAAAGTATGCCACAGTTCAAGTTCTTCAGTGAATTTGTTCATTAGAGGGCCAGTCACTGAGTTTCCTGCCTTGGTAAAGCAGGTATTCTTGTCATACATCAGGTTTCTTCTCCTTCACTTTTGCTGCTACTGAGTTCTTGCCATCCCCATCGTGTCTTCATTTCACTCGTTCACAGTGACACAAAATGTCTCCTGCCTGAGGTCAATCTCCCTGTGATAAAAGTCTTCCAGAGAATTAGTCAGACTGGAAGACAGGCAGATATCAAAAACTTAAGCCTTCCGAAAATGGTGGCAGGCTGTCAGTTCCTATTAGCTAATGCTACCTGGGCAGCCTGCTGACTCTTCACCATTGTAGGTGGGAGAGATGAGATTTAATGAGCAGCAGAGGGAGTGGAAGGGGGGGAAAGAAAGAAAGTAGTTTAGACTAGAAGTGTACTTTTGGTAATGTAACACATACATATGTGTGTGTATGCACATGTCCATGCTAGCGTACAGAGGTATCAAAATGAAGTGAGCAAAAACCATGTGGCTTGCCAGGCATCTCAGGAACTTAGTCACATGAGTGGTTACATCCTGGCCCATCTTTGTTCACTGGCTTCCTTTTATCTGTTCTCCAGCAACATCAATCAATGTAAGTAGAATTGCAGTGAACTGCAAAGACAAATATGCTAAAATTCAATAGAGTGAGATCTCTGAATCCTGGTTAAATGGTAATGCAGTGGAGGATGTAGTGTTTGAGAGCTGGTTCATATCAATTCAACTTCACTGACTTCACAGAAGTTGCTCCTGGTGTGTTCCAGGCTAGTTCTGGTATGTGCTGGATTGGATCTAAGTGCAAACACACCCTGCAAACAAGTATCAGGCTCAGGAAGCATTTCAAGTTGTGTGCTTCTCTATGGAGGTCGTAGCCAGGACTAACAAGGGCAGATCAGGAACGGGATGTATTCAGCTGTGAAATAGCCTCCCAAGGGCGAAGGTAGAAGAGTCATTTTCCAGAAACTTTAAAGACTAGTTGGCCAAAACACTATTAGATAATGCAGCAGAGAACAAACCTGCCTTTCTGAATGCCCCCAGCCCTGGAAGATAGAATAAGTGTGCAAATGATTCCTCTGTCTCTAGAGTATGTGAACACCTGAGATCTGAATTGCTGCAGGTCCCATGCTTTTCCTTGGCATTCAACCTACGTTTAAATTCCAATTGACTTAGAGTGAAGACTCATAAAGCTTTGTCTTTTTTTGCCCAGATGCTGAATTGTCAATGAAAATAGAAACTGTGTCATTAGATATTTGGTCGATGTTGAGCAGAAAGGAGCTGGTTTAAGCTGAAAATTGCACAGGTTATTCCAATTAGTCACTCTGCATATAAAATGTTCCCACTGACTTTACTTTTAGTAGGGAAAGACATTAGTATAACTAAATACATCCCCACTGGATATTTTTATTAAAACAAGTTGATGCTGAGTTAGTGTTGGAGATGTTACATGTCCCATTTAGTTTTCTGGACAGCTCTGTCTTCTTCCTCCCTCCTGGGAGCTGCTTTTACTTCTTCTGGAAATGCATTGTCTGCCAGGGCCCAGAGTACACTAAGTAAACCTTCACCAGTCTCTGCAGGGTAATCCATCTACCCTCTGGCCAGGGGCTTCATGTAAGCTGAGGCCTGTATCTGTGTGTGAGGTGTATCTGTCTCCAGCTGCGTTTCTGGATGGAGCCATCTCTTTGATGGAGCTTTGACCTGTGTGGTAGATAGCTTGTCTCTAGCTTTGTCTCTTGTCTTGTCTTCCTGCATGGACCCTGGATCTAGTTCACCATCTCACCATCTCTGGGACTGTTGGTGAACTGTGATACCAACATCTGGCTTTGCCCACTCTGTTCAGATCCTATGGGACTATGCCCAACTGTTGAGGATACTGCCTTGGTCACCCTCAGCATATTGTCAGTGCAAGCTGTGTGACTGCAAATTTTGGGTGGGATTTACCTCAGTGAGCCATATCCTTCTAATAGATATCTAACCTAAGGTAGTCTTGGAAATGCTTCGAATGAATGGACCTCTCAGAATCTCTCTTCATTGACTGTAGGGTTAAATTAAAAAATGCACTTAGATTAAATGTCTTATTTTAGGAGAGTAAATTAACTGAGGTGAACAACCACCACCATGCTCACCACCTTAAACTCGATGTGTAAATTGTACTCTAGTTTGTTTTCTTAAGAAAATTGTGTTTATGCCTCTACCAGTCTGGTTCTGAAAACCTCATTTGTTCTCATAGAGGCAATGTTTTTGTAAGCAGGAGAACTGGATCAGCATTGTAAATTCCCTATAACCTGAGTCAAACCAGCATCCTTCTCATTACAGTCTATCACTAATGAGGTGCTTGTGGGTCTTGCAGACCTTCTTTGGCTGAACACTAAAAATATCAGTTCTGGTTAATGCAGAAATGGGAACCTTGTGCAGAGGTGCGGTTTGCATCATGCATTATTAGGAATTATTAGAAGCGTTTTCCTGTCTTGCTGTCTATCCCCAAGGGTTTCCCCAATCTCCCACTGCATATTCACCAAAGGGAAGTGAGTCTAGCATGCTGGTGGGACTTGATTCAATGTTTGATCATTATATTGCTGAAGGCCAGGGTAGAAATTAGCGTTGTAATTCTGTCTTTTCTGTCTTTTGATTTAAAAAGGATTTGAGTTCTTTAGATAAGAAGATTGATCCCTTTGCTTGAGCCAATAAAACTCTCGGCAGCTCATGACCAAAAGAAGAGATGCATCTTAAATACTCAACCAAACCCTTAACTAGAGCCCCCTCCATACAGTAAAACAGAGTTGTCAATAAGTCTCAGGAAAGCCCAGGAAGATAGCTCCTACAGCATGTTTCCACTTCCCTAGGAGATTTGGTTTTGGTAAGGCTAGATCTTGTGTGGTTTGAAAATACGAGGCTCCCATTCCTGTTTCCTTATTCATTGGATCTGGACTGCCTGAGAGGCTTGACTTTTCCTTGTTTGCATCACAGATGCAAAGGGCACACGCGTACTTGGGGTTGCTCTCTGAACCATTGCAGACTGAATACCAATACAAAGAAGAGACAGATGTAAATCTCTCCTTGTGTTCGGCTTGCTTTGGTGTGTCTGGCATCCCAAGAAGACTGTTGGAGACTTTCACATTACTGTTGACTTTTGTGGCAGATAGGCAGGTACTGTGACAGATGGCAAATTCAAAGCATTTAAATAGGTTAAAAAAATAGGTTGCACCTCACCCACAGAGGGAAAAAAAAAAGTTGCATTCTCCCCATTCTCCCTGCTCCTCCAGGGCAAGTAGCTGGTTGTTGGCAGAGTTGCTGTGCCTGAAGGCATCACAATAGAACGTGTCTCATAATGGCTGCACACCACCTGCTGTGAGCTGTGGGATTTGGAGAAGAACAGCCAGGCTGGCCATGAGAGCAGCACACACAGCTGGCTCCCAAGCTGCTCATGTCTTCCTACTACTTGGTGCTGTCTTCTCATCGAGTGTGAAGGTGATGTAGGGTTCCTCTGGCAGCCATGCTGTCCCTGGCTTGTCCCTCCATGCCAGCTGCAGTTGAGCTTCGCCTCATTGCTAAAGGAGTACAGGAGCAGAGCAAACAAAACGTGTGTGATGGGCAGCATGCAAGTAGGCATCACTCTTCCTGCTAAAATACTCCATGAGGATGTGTAGTGGCTGCTTACAGGACAAGGGAGCAGGAAAGTGAAGAAAGGCCTGAGTGGTGCGAAGGAGGCAGTAGGCATTGGAGGCTTTGCTCTCCTTTGGATTAGAGAGGAAAGGTGCTCCAGTGTTTGGTATCTAGGTCCAATCCCATGTTGTCCATTGGACTTCCCAAGTGGTTTTGGGAGTGTTTTCTCAAATCTTTACTTGTAAGGCTACGTGCAGAAGCCATGTAGACTGAGTATGTGGGCCTTTTCAGGTTCTCAGAAGTGTTTCCATGTTGTCACAGGCAACTGTAATCGACACAAAATTCCAGTGCAAAATTAAGTGGGGTTTTCTGCCCTATCTGGAAGCCTGTAGCAGAAACCTAGGGTTCTGATAGCAAATCTCCTCCAGATTTCAGCCTAAATACTGAGCTCTTGTTCTTGACCCGTCCTATCCTTTATTTCTAGAGAAAACCACGTTGGAGGAATGTGCCAAGGAAACAACACTTGGATAGTGGGTACAGGGAAGGAGACACTGTGTGATGGTGGCGAAGGCATGGGGGTGCTAGTCTGCTTTGTACCAGGAAACCCAGCCAGATTCTCTGTCATGCAGAGGGTCTGGGGATAAGAGACAGAAGAATCACCTTGAGTGCAGCAGGGCAGAGGGGGAGACCTCTGCATTTCATGGAGTTTAATGAAGAGCAGAGGGATTCAGTAAGAAATCCCATGGTATCACTGGTGTGCTGTAATGCTGGAGAGACTGAGGAAAAGTGAGCAGTTTGGGGGAGCGCTTTTCCCTCTCCTCCTGATGCAAACACTCCCCAGAAGACTCCTGGCTATGCAGGAATTTGCTTTTCCAGAGAGGTTAACAAGGAGAGGCTTATCTTTTTACCTCGCTCTGTTTCCTTTAATGAATTGGGGTCTTCCTCCACCATACATCCAGATGGAGAAACAAGGGAGTGTGTGCAATCAGTTCTCACTCAGCTAGCCAACGAGATGTGAAATAGGTTCCAGGGTGGATGATACCCTTGAACGAAGTCACACTGGCTTGTTTGCTGTGATAATGTATGGATGTTCCTTCCCTTAAAGTCTCCCATGTAATTGAACCCTGGTGCCTGGTAACTGGTAGTGAGTGAGTAAATTGTTGCTTCATAATGGAGGTTAAATGCTGCAAGCCTTGTTCACAGCATCTTATCCAATTGTCCCAAACACTCTCCTTGCCAATGGAAACACACACTTCAGGGAAGCCCTGAGGCATGCAAATGTCAGAGGAATTTCTGCCTCCTTTACAGGCATCCCAAATGCAAAATTTTTTCTACTGTGGAAGTCACGGTAGGCCACCCTGGCTATTTCCCATTTAGTTTGGGGCATTTTTGCTCTGCAGCTCAGTCTGTCACTTCCATTTCTTGCTTGGCATGCAGTGAAGTGGCTTTTTTCTCATTGACAGCTTTCCTTACTCTGTGTGATCTCTACTTCTCTGCCTTGCGTTTATTTCTTCCCTTTTCCTTCTCTCTTTTCCTGTTGTCCGTATTTTTTCATTTTTTTCTTTTTTCTCTTTCTGCCGGAGTACAAACTGGGGGTGTTGCTGCTGGGTACCCTTCCTAGTATGTCACTCATTTATATTGTATGTGGTAAGTCACTTCCCCCACCCTACCTCATTAATGCCTCAATTTCTCCATGGATATATTTAGGATAATAATTAGGTGTTTCACTAGTCCAGGAATTACAGGACTTGAACAGATGATGTTTGCAGCATGCTTTGAGGTCCTTGATACACACTGCTAATGAAGCCCATGCAGTCAGGCTGTGGGAAGACACACAGTAGAATAAAGGCTGCCCCTGGCACAGACTAAAACAAACCCCATTTTCAGTTCCCTTTCATGATGGAGTTCATAGACTTTGGTAGCCATGGTGTCCAAGTAGATAATGTAAGGGGGAGGAACAAAACCCAGACTTTTCCTCACCTTACTGTTCTTTGAGCTGCTACAGAAAGCTTCCTTTTGTCAATACTAACTTGCTCTTGGACATCGGGCTGAGTTCACATAGGCAAAAGTGTCTAGACTTGGGAGATTCACTTAATTTAATTTACTAGCAATTAACACAAACTTTTATTTAGCTATTTGGCTATTGAGGAACAAAGAAGAGAAACAAACACTAAGGGAAACCCCTTTCCAGCCCCTTCCCTAGGCTAAATCTCACTCCAAGACCTCTTCTCCTCCAGTCCCCTCTCCTTGTTTTGACCGCACATTACACACAGTCCCTGCCAGCCCTTGGGTGAGGCAGGGAGCAGCACAGGAGCTTGGCTTTGTACATGATGGTTTCTTGCTGCTGCTCCTGTTTTCTTACTCTTTTCTTTCCCTTCTCATAAAGTCATAGAATGGTTAGAGTTGGAAGGGACCTTAAAGATCATTGAGTTCCAACCCACCTGCCATGGGCAGGGACACCTCCCACTAGAGCAGGTTGCTCAAAGCTCCATCCAGCCTGGTCTTGGATGCTTCCAGGGATGGGGCATCCACAACTTCCCTGAGCAACCTGTTCCAGTGCCTCACCACCTTTACAATAAAGAATTTCTTCCTGATATCTAATCTAAATCTCCCCTCTTCCAATTTAAAACCGTTACCCCTTGTCCTGTCACTACGCTTCCTGACAAAGAGTCCCTCTCCTGCTCTCCTGTAGCTGCCTTCAGATACTGGAAGGCTGCTCTAAGGTCTCCCCAGAGCCTTCTCTTTTCCAGGCTGAACAGCCCCAGCTCCCTCAGCCTGTCCTCATAGGAGAGGTTCTCCATCCCTCTGATCATCTTCGTGGCCCTCTGCTGGACCTGTTCCAACAGTTCTATGTCCTTTCTCTGTTGAGGACTCCAGAGCTGGATACAGTACGCCAGTGGGATCTCCTTCCTTCTGCTCTGTTTTCTGCTCCAGCCTGGGTCCTCTATAGGCAGCAGTCCCGTTGGGAGTATTCCTGCTCCTGTGAGGGTCCCCTACAGCCAAAGTACCTCCAAGTACCCCCCAGCACCTGTGTCCCCTTCTACATGTTTCCTCCTGTATCAACTTCTCTGTCCCCTTCTGTGTCTCCTTTTGAGCTTCCTTGTGCTTCCTCCCACATCTCCTCCTGTTTCTTTTCTCACATATCCCCATGTGTCCCCTCTGGAGCTCCCTGCCCAGCAGTGCCACCCTCACCCACCCCTGCCTCCTGGGGCAGTGGGGCTGGCGACCCTCTGACTGGCTGTGGCATTGAGGTGCAGTGGGTTGGCGACAGCTGTTGCAGAGCTGAATGGACCGACTGGGACCTGCATGGAGTGGTCCCAGAGCTCCACCACATAGGGCACCCTGTGCCCTATTCCCCCCTGTCCCACAACCAAAACCTGACAGTTATGCTCAGGAAGGTATCTACAGCAAAAAGAGGGGCAATCCTGCAAGATGCCAACCCAGCCCTACCCCCCTGATGGTGCAGATATCTGTGTGCACTTTGCAGCTGCTAGGAAAGCAAAGCAAATCCGAGCAAATCACTGGCTAATTGCACGGTTTTACAATTCCTTTTTCAGCTCTTCCCATGTGCTTTCTGTCTCATCAGAGGATCAAAGCCAGTGAGCTTTTGCAGCAGTTTGCTGGCCTGAGAGATGTTTGCCTGGTATTTTCCAGGGAGTCACCCCTTTGGGGTGGGGATATCAGCCTTTATTTTCCCCTCTTGCCAGCACCCTGATCAGTGCTTTGTTAGTTTCTCAGCTGGCAGATACTTGCACGAGAGAGGTGGTTTTTCAGAGAGTTGTGCAGATGTTTATGTGCCAGTCCTTCTCTAAATTGGAAGTGACATGCCTGTCAAAGATGGGCAGAGCACGATCCATGGGGAGGTGTGGGAGCAACTCTGCTAAAGTCAGCTAAGCTATGCCAAAGCAAAAACAGAGGCTGAGACTCACTGTGATCAAGCAGAGGTACTATACACTAGATGGGACGTGGAGGCTTCATTTTTCACTCTCTGACAGGCTTACCTTCATCTCTATCATCCCTATAATAGATGTTGACCTCTTCACTCCAGCAATGGAGTTTCAGTTGGCAAATCCTGCCTCTCCCTCCTTCCCAGGCAATCTGTGGGAGCAAAACAAGACCATTTCATCAACTTTTGGCTTGTTGTTTCAAAGTAAATTAATATTACAAGGTTGTGGTGACTGTCAGTCCTCTGAACCCAGAAGCCTGTTGGCTAATTTCCACTGCAATTGGTGGAAGAGTAAAAGCCTCAAGGCTATTAGGGCTCCCATGTGTTCTGTGCAAAGTATGACCCCAAAGGAGAGAAAGGCTCTTTTATTACCTTCATGAAGCAAAAACATGAAAGAATGAGCTCAACCCTTTTCCAGACATCAGCAAATCAATACAGCAACTCCACCTTTCACAGGAAAACTGTGGGAAACCAGAAATATGCTCAGAGAAACTCACGTTATGCTCTTCATCTTTACCTTTGCTTCCATATACGTGACCAGATATAACTCTAAATAATTCCTTTCCAAATTACGTAGAGCCCTGGTGTAGCCAGGGCATGCTGCCAGAAGAGTCACAACGCCTCGTATGCTGCAGAACCCGTGCTGACTGCAGCAGCAGCCACTCTTGGTGGGAACATTGTGTTGTGGGATGGCAGCTGGGGAATTGCTTATGCAGGCTGGATTTGGATTGAGCACATGCCTCCATATTGCTGCAGTGCCAGTACGCAGGGGGCTTACATTGTTCCTGAAAAAGATATAGTTGGATAGGAAGAAAAGGTGTTTTCTCACCAGAGGACAAACTAGGCTGTATAAAGTGGTGGTTCTGGTGTGCACCCAGTTCCAGCCAGACTGAAATTATCAAGTCCCTGACCTGTTAGTGTCAAGGGTGGTAAAAATCCACTCATAGGCTGCAAAACAACCCTGAGGCAGGTTGTGACTGTGGGTTATTGGGTTTGCTGACATCCTGCTACATCCCTTCTGTCCCATGCTCCTAGCTAGTATGTTTCATATAGTTCTGCTTCTCCAGAGGAAAGACACATCCTATCTGTAAAGCTTTAAATACAGAACATTTCCAGAGCAATCTGACACTGTGCTGGTCTGAGGTGAGGGGAGAAAGGTCATTTTCTTCTTTGTTTGTCCCTTTCTTTTATCTCCGAGACCTATAATCTTACCCAAAGCAGCTGCAAACTGCAGGAACGTAGAAGAATACACTTTAGAGTTCCTCGTGGGAGCTCTGGCATTATTGCCTCTGTGCTGGTGAGGACCAGGACTTCTGTGATATGCCTGTAGATGAAAGGGGTGTGCTCGTAGCATGGGTAAGCAGGTGGAACATGTGTGACTCTTCCGTGGGAATGCAGCCAGCCAAATCCTTCCCCTTTACTCCAAGTTCCTTCCAACTATTCCAACCTTGCACAAACATCATCTCCCTCTTGTCCTTCCTCTCACTTGTTCCAGCATCCCAATCTAGGGCCTTTGAGCTCTGCCCCTCCATTTAATATGTGCTTCCCTGTCTAATGACATGCGCTAATGTGTGCTAACAGATGTCTGAGCGAAAATTAGCTGTGGTGTCCAAATCAATTAGACTGGAGAAGCTATGCAGGAACAATTGCTCAATAGGCTGTGTGGGTTGCTTTTTTCCCTTCCCTTCTCCTTTCCTTTCTTTACAAGAGGTGAAATTTTGCAGCTAAGCCCTTGCCTGCCTCCCTGCCTTGCGAAACTCCACTTCCAAGCAGTCTACCTCTGTGCTTAATGGGTTCTGATCTGGTCTCCAGATGGAGCTGGCTTCACCAGCTGCAGGCAAACAGCAGCTGCTCTCCGAAAGGAGAGGTACATGCTTCTCCAGAACCTCGCAGCATGGGTACAGCCGGTATGTCAGAGGCAGCTAAACGATCCTGGCGTTTTTCATGTGTTTGCCTGCTTCGCAGGAACAGCAAATTAGTTTTACAGGATCCAACCACTTGTGGAGCAGCATCTTGCAGAGAGTTCAAAGCAGGCTATGGTACACATAAATGTGTTGGCTCAGAAGTACTTCAAACCATGGCTGGGACTAGCCCAGAGAATCCTGAAATGTAGTTCCCACGCTTTTGGGCAACAGAAGATCAACTGCTGAGGGGCATGCTTCTTTGTAGCTTTATTGTGCCCTGTGATAGGAGTCTTGCAGTAAAGCTCATGATAGACTGTTATGGGTACCCTGTAGAAATTTTGTTTTCAAATAAACGGGTTTCTCACTTTGCTTGTCAAAGAAATTCAGTCACAGTTCCAAAACTGGCAATGTTGTTTGCAAGTGAGGTGCTCATAGAGATTAGTTTAGGGGTATGTAGAAGTGCCTTCCCCAGCATTCACTGTCCCATCTGGACTATCTTCCTAATAGCTATTGCTGACTTGGTCTACCCTGGGCACTGGCCACAGTTTTGAAGATAAGATCTAACCATAATGTATAGAGTTGGACAGGAAAGTCTAATTTCCATAAAAGTTAAATCTTCTGAGCATAAATTTCTAATTCCATAGGACCAAAAAAGAGGAATGTTGGGGAAAATAATTTTTAAAAAGACCATGAAACAAGCTAGTTTTATTTATTTGAAGGCAGTTTAGCATATATTCTTGCAGTGCTCCAAAGGCAATGGGTAATTCCAGCTGCTGCTGTGTGCTCCTGAAGGCTAAGCTGCATCGATGAGGATGCTCAGTGGTGTGTCTTTCTAGGCTGAACTTACCTTGTACATGAAGAGCAAATGCATGACTTGCAGTCACCTATAGAAATAAACAGTGGACTCCAGCCATTCCCTGTGGGAGATTTGTCTAAAAGCGCATATCATCAAGAGTAAGTGTATACTTAACAACTTCACAGAAGTTCCTTCTGAACTTGTTCCTAGTTTCAGCTGCCTTTCCTTTAGCTGCATCTACTTTTTGAGAACAAATAGCCCTTAAGGGTCTACAGCAAAATGCACCATCTCAGTCTTCCTAGTTTTAGCACAGGTAATTCTTCATCTCAGCTGCCGATACCGCTCCAGCACATTTCTGTTTGCTTCTACCTTTAGTTTTTCAGTACATTTCTTGTAAGATGGTGCTGCACGAGGTTGCCAATCAGTGAACCACAGAAGCATTTACTTTAAGTGAGCAAGTACATCAACTAAAGGCAGTGGCTTCAAATCATTTGTGTGCTTTGCTGAACTGTGGCCTAGGTGCATTTAGTCCTGCTCAAACCCCTTTCTCATTTCTCTGCAAGCTTGTGTCTGATTTCCTACCTACTCTCACCTTTAACTCCATTTTGCTACCACAATTTCCTGGCTTCTCCATCTCTCTCCCCTATCCACAGTTAAGTGTCTGTGTTTGAAGTGATGTTTCTCTAGTCGTTCTAGACTGCTTTTTGCAAGCTGCATCTTGCTTTTGTTTTCTTCTTCCCATTCATATGAGCTAAGCCGATTTAGCTCTCAAATCTGGCCTAGAGCGCCACATCTTTCCTGTTCAACAGGCTCCCTCCCTCTGCTCTCCCTCCTGCCTGCCTCACCCCCAGCCCCATGCTATGCCCACCTCTTGCCCCCTTCTGTGTGTGCAGCAATGGGCTGTGAACACACACCAGCATCGTGCTTGGCTCTGTCAGCTAGGCTTCCCAGCTACATTTATCAAAATTATCCCACAGTTCTTCACAGAGTCGAATATTAATAGGGCTCATTTAAAATGAAGAGTGTTGCTAATGCTTTTTTTCCTATGAGCTAAATGGGAGGAAACAAGAATTACGCAAACAGGCACGTGCACAGAAAGTGGGGCTGTTAGGACTAGTTACTCAGGCAAGTGAAATTGTTGGCAGAGGGGGCACATCACAGAGGCAGCAGGACACACCTGTGCCAAGTGCCCCAGTCATTTGCCCCAGGCCTGGTGGTAAGGCTGATAGTGTCCCTCTGGTGTCAAGGTGAAGTGGTTCTTCCTATCTGATGGAGTGTGGCTTCAAAGCTGAGGGAATCCTGGTGCTCCCTTTACTATAAAGGTTGAGAGGAGAAAATTGGAGGTGATCTCAAGGTGGAGTTGAAAGGGGAAGCTGTAAGGTTAGTCAGGCAGCGTGCAAGAGCAAAAAGATGCCCCCATGCCACTCACCTTTTTGTCAGAAGGCCTTTCTTTTTTCAGAGCTACTGCAAACTTCTGTCATTCCCCACTCACAAGGTCAGCCACAAAAGCTGCTGAAATACTCCTGCTTTTCTGGTTGCAAGTTTCTGTGTGTCAGACCCTGCATCTAACTGTTCATTGCTGTAGCCCAGCAGCCAGAACAGGCTCATTCCAGATGCCCCAGTGCAGTTCAAAACTGAACCTTCAAGGGATTTGTAATAGAGAAAGTACCCAGGATCACGTGCTCTACTGGAAAATACTTAACACAGTTTCAGGAGATCCTGCAGGTGTGTACCACGCTGCCATCAGACTGAGAGCTACTGCGTTATCTTGCCACCCACAGCCAAGGGACGGGCAGCAGGCAGCGCAGGCAGTCATCAGGGCCCGCTGGGGAGAGAGGGAGAGACGAAAGAGCTGTACTTCCATGGGAATACTGAGAATTACCCACACCAGTGTGAGTTTATCCAGCACTGCTTTCTGTCCCCAAATCCCATGTGACAGACCAGGCTGCTCTTCAGTCCGTTTGAGGTTTGGATTTCGGCTGCCCTCCCCATTTGAGCCTCCACTGTGGCTGACCAAAGTCAGCTATGGCAGCCCCAGTCGCTTGAAAAAAGAAGCATCTTCTCCTATGGCTTCTTGGGGGCAGCTGCTTCTCATATGACCTCTCAACTCAGGAGAGGACACGTATCCTTGTGTCCTAGGGATACCCTCCAGTTTGAGAAACATCTGAGCCTTTTGGTGCCCTTATCTTCTCCAAGTAACCTTGTATCAGACCCCCTGGATTTTTTCTCTTACCTTCACTAATTCAGAGACTAACAACACTCAACATGTTCATAAATCAATCCCCCACTGTTCTTTTGGTTCATCTCCAAATGCAGCATGCAAGGATTTGTTTAGTCTTGTGATATGGAGCAGTCAGGGAACTTAACTCTGTGCTGCTATGGGTAAGAGCAGAGTTTGACCCCTTGCCTTTTGGGAATGGGCAGCTTGCTGTGCTGTAGAGAGATCCTGGTGATGCTTTGTGAATCCTTCATGCTGAGCTCTCTCCTCCCTTTTTGCCTTCCCGTATTGACCTTTGCTGCTCTACCAGCTGTCGTGCTTCAAACAGCCCAAAGTGCTTCGTGGTTCTCACATGCAGATCTCCAGAGGGAGGCAACTTAGGCCAACTGCTTTACCCAGGTTTTTCCTCATTCTGTTCTGCCTAACCTGGGGAACCATCCCTGGCTTTGCAAAGTGGAGCATCAGGAAGAACTTCTCAAGTGCATAAAAGCACAATGATAGGGGCCTCTCTGCAATTAAAAAGGCTGGTCCAGCTTTTCGATGCTACTCTTTATAGCGGCTATGGCAGTAATGAAATCATAAAAAAGCTGGTATAATTGGCATCAGTGCAGGCCAGCTCAGTGCTGGAAAAAAAGTGTTCGTTCCTAGGGAAGGATAATATCACTTCTGCTATCTCCAGCCTTTGACAAATTCAGTGATAGGAAAGGGAACAGGGATGCCAAGGAAGCCTAGAGAAAAGTGTTTGCATTTAATTAAAGACTGAGACAGCCAGGGCTTATGAGAGGTTGTCCAGTCCCATGAAACTGGGAATGCCAAAGCAATATGTGCTAGTGGATAGTCCTAAGTATGAATGAAAGGGTTGGTATAAGTAGTCCAGGGAGAGATGATATTTATTTCTGGGGGGAACAAGAGAAGGAGGAGAGAGACATAAAGATCAAGCTTCACAAGGGGAAACAGCAAAAGTGGGCTTTTAAGTTTCTGGGGATGTGTATGTAGGAGAAGAGTAGGATGAGAAGGAACAAATAAAAAGCCTTGTGACTTCTGGAGTTGTATAGAGCAAAATCAGTTCTCAAGCAGAATTCATTTGAATTTGCAGTTTTATAGCTGTTAATGTGATTCCTGGGG
>VZRU01018790.1:90739-220656 GCA_013398155.1 Pedionomus torquatus | reverse complement strand
AAAAAAAAAAAAAAAAAAAAAAAAAAAAAAAAAAAAAAAAAAAAAAGAGAAGGGTGTTAGCAGCAATGACAATAAACCATTTAAATGGGAGCAATTGTGCTCCCCAGTCTACCTGCCCATAAGTTGGTTTGTAAAGAGAAGGACATGATGATTTTGATGCTCCTCGTTTCAAGCTTTCCCAACATGAAACCCCTTGTGTCTCCTTCCAAGCCACCTTCATGTAAATGTCCATCAGCTCCATGGTTACATCAAATTTATACCTCTACAGCTAAGACTTAGTGGCCTCCTGTGCCCCTGCTCCCTCTCCCCTGTTGAGATGAGTGTTTCAGGTACATAAAGCTATGGCTTTTAGACTCTTTTTCATATAATGCTGTTTCCAGTCAGTTTTACTCTTGTTTGGGATTCTACTAAGATTTCCAGAGGCTGTTTTGACCAAGTAGAACTTGGTGGGGGGAACAAACAAAACAAAACACAAGACCTTTCCTGCACAGTCGTTTCACAAGAGGACAGAATTTAATTGCAAAGTGAATTGGGGAGATCAGAGCAGCAGTGGCTGCAGGCAGTGAGAGGGAAGTTCAGTGCTAATAAATGAAATGTCCCTGATCCAAGGAGAGAAAATAATCAGCACTGCTATAGGACAAACTTGGGACATGACACCAGGCAGCAGCACCTGTCAAATTAATAACACCCCTTTAATTTTGTCCTGCTACCTTATTAAGCCCTTTTCTGGTAGCTAGGTGCTGTGAGCCATGCTGACTCAGGGTAAGGAAGGGACCTAGGACAAAAGAAGGAGCTCAGGGAGGAGGTCTACTGCATGCAGCATTTTGAGAATCTCCTTACTGACTTGTGTGCCAGGTGGAGACACTACAGTCATTCAGACAGCCTTGGAGCTGATACTGGATGCTGGGATGCAAGTATCTCGGAGCCTGCTGTCAGCAAACTCTGCAGCCCTGCTGCCTTGCGGGGAGAGTGCTCCCTAGCTACTTCTACTGTAGTTTTGCTGTCAGAGATCTTGTGTGGATGCACTGCTCCTTGGGAAGCCAGGTAATGCCCATTGCTTTTCTCCAGGTCACTTGCAGGAAGGGAAGCTGGGCCTTCAGAATGATGCCATCCTTCCCATTTTCTTCCTCCCAGTTTCCCGTGGCTGATGGAAGCTGAACTCCTTAGGCTTGAGAGACACCCATCCTCCTGTTGGCTCTGGAGATCAACACAGAGCTTTCAGCCCTCGGTCTGCCCATCCACAGTTAATCCAATGTGCTTCTGGAGCAGTTGTAATATTGGTGGCAGGCACTGTCCTTTACAGTGGGATCTCCAAAGGCTCTACTCCTCATCTGGGGAGATAAGAGAGCATTTCCCCAAGACACTGAGGGCTAAGACAGCCTTGTCCCACATGCTGTGCCTATCCAGGTGGAATGAAACCATGCACATAGCAGTACATGCTTTTTCCTTCCTTTCTCCCCTAATCTCTCCATTTTGTCATCCAGTCTGAGAAGACTCAGACCTCTGGCTTCAGGTACCTGAGCAGGAGAAAGAAAGGACTGTAAGAATTTTTTCAGGCTGCACATAACATAGCAGTAGCCTTGAGCACATCTGGTCTATGAGTGAGGGGCACAGGGGCGGTGGTGGGAGGGCAGGGAATGAACAGACACAGGGGCACTGGGCGCTGCTAGCGTAATAGCTGGCTTGCCTTTAGGTGGAAAGAGCACTGCTGCCATTCCCACTGGGGCCAATTTGCTGTTGCTGCTCTTATCTCTGATGTTCATCAGGCTGCAGCTACAAACCTCCTTTGTCCAGGAAGTCATCTGAACCCTCTCTCACCTCCTCCCACCCCCAGCTAATGATGGAAAACAGGACAATGCACATTCTCCTGTCAGGGCAAGGAGATCTGTTCTGCTAAATTGGAAACCTACTTTGAGAAGGAGGAGAAAGAAACCTTACAGATCAAAACTAGCGATCCACCTACTGCAGCTGGGTCCTCTATGGAGGGCTTATGTACCTGAAATCTGACCTCTCTGGTTAGGTTCTGAATTTGTTATTGGATATTCTGTGTGTGCGCGTGTGTTAAAGCACTCAGTTCACAGCATCCCACTTTTAATGTGCAAAAGATATTTCTTATCAGACCCTGTGACCCTGGGATCTAAGCCCAAAATTGAAAATATGAGACCTTCTGACAAAAGCACTCGTGTCCTTTGTGGCTTTCAGCAAGATCTTTAAATTCTCTGGGCCCCATTGCTTCTCCCTTCTTCACTTCATCGCCTTTAAAAAGGAACTATACTAACCTACCTCAAATTATGTTATTTTAAGCATCCTGCTTATCATTTTCTGAGGGAAAAAAATACATCTCAGGTTGAGTTGCCGTGTTTTGTTGAAGCCCAGCTGTATTTTTTTTTTAGTAAGCTTTTAATATTTGATTTTGCCATTTTGCAATGAACACCATGCAGAATTAAACCCACACTTTTGCAAGAGAACTAATACTTCAGATTTCGTACTTAGCTCTTAGCTGAATAAAAAATTGACTGCTTTTTTGACTTTACATTTGGTATTTGTATGGTACAAACTAAGGAACATAATTTTAATTTGCTTATTACAATTAAAATTAGTGTGCTGTCCACAGGTTCTAATAAGCCTTTATAAGGGAAGCTTGTGAACAAAGGCTGAAAGATAGTCTCTGCCCTGCAGAATCTACGGTTAAAATGGACCAGATGAAAAAGGAGTGGTAAAAAAAAAAAAGTGTTGCTACTCCCAGTGAGCTGAGGCATATGGAAACTTGCCCAGAATAAGAGCAAATGAGTGGCAGGGCCTGGCTCTGAACTGCCGTAATCAGTAGAATATTCTATTTTTGATAACTTCGTTGTCTTCTCTGTCCCTTGACACCCCTGTCCATTCAGAATTTTTTAGCATACATAAGCATACATTTTTTAGCATACGTATGTTTTTTGCTTCTCTTTACCCAGTTAAGTTTTAAATACCTCAAATTAAGTCATTAGAGTAGGCACAAATGGACCACAGGTGATGAGAAGAAGGGACAGACAAAATAGCTTACTTCTTTTCATTCCTGATAAGTTATTCTCTTTGGATTGCTTATTCTGGTTTGTCTTCCCTTACAATTTTTTGTTTTAAAAATACAAGTACTACATATAGGGAAAAACAGCTGCCATAGGGGATAAGGTAGTCTTTCAAGTGTCGTAGTCCTATAATGGGAGTGCAAAGTCACAAGGATTCACAACCATGAAAAAATTAATACTTTCAAATGCCTTATTATTTCAAATTATTATTGCCTTATGCATTTACAGTAAGGAGGGCCAATTCTGGCCATGTTTCAGGAACTCAGGAGAGATACTTAATCACTGGGTTGGTTGGGGAATTAAATATCAAGCTCTTCTCTGACTAACAGCAAGTGGTACAGATCCGTCTCAGAGGAAGGCATAGCCACATCATGGGATACTGTAGAATGTGCATTGATCTACTCTGGTCTTCGCGTTGAAGTGAAATGTTATGCAGGAGCTGTTGTATTGTCCTTTTACATTTAGCAAGTCAAAGAATGCCTCTCCTGCTTTTTCTCCATCTTTTGGGTGCTGTACCATGACTGACTCAACTTTTTCCATTGAATATGTAATCTTAGCAATGCAAAGGAGGACCATTTTTTCACCAGATGGTACCTTCCTGATTTGTCTGAAACTTTACTCTTCTGCCATGTAAATTATGTAGGTCCCGGAGAGTTTACTGTCACCCATTACTTCTTCAGCATTACTGTTAAACATATTGAATGCATGAATTTCAGTGTTCTCCTTCCCTCTCCTTCAGCATGGTTTATTTGGCTTCAAATGAGGGAAGCACTACACTTGAAACATGAATTAAGTTGATCTACTTTACCTGTCTATGAAGATAGATAGGGGCTGATGTGCCATCCGCAGTAACACTTGTATTCTGGATTGGGCCTTAGATGACATTTCTATATAGCTAATAGCAGGCCAGTCTCCTTTACCATTTACTCTTGAGTCTAGACAACCCAGTTTCACATTCTTCAGTGCTTTGAGAAATCTGATCCAGAGTAGCACACCTGTTATGTCTGAAAAGATTTGCAGATCTCTTCACCCACCATGATCTTGCCTAACCACAAGCTGACTTTTTTTTCCAATAGAGCTAATTAACTTGTTCCATTCCTTTCTTTCTGCCCCTATAGCTAATACCTGCATGTCCCTTTATGTTTATCTGCCCTGATGGATGTTTGCAGCTCCTCCCTGTTGAGCATCATCCACCACTTTCATTAGTAAGCTACTTCTTCAGGCTCATTAATGAAGATGTTAAATGAAAGCAGACCTCACACAGATTCCTACCGCACCTCACTTACACACCTGCTTACAACTTTGGTCTTACATGCCCCTTGTCATTATCCCTTGTTTATGGTTCTTCAGGCAATTTCCAGCCTGTGACAGTGCTCCTAACCCAAGACAGATTGAATTAAATTTGCTAGCAGAAGTTCATGAAGCACTGTATTAAACATTGCATCCTCTGAATTCCCTTCGACCATGAATTTTAAAAAGAGTCTAAAAATAGCATTATATGCCATGCATTGAACATACTGGACCCTCACAAGTTATAGAGTCGGGGCTTGAGAATAGATGATAATATTTGTTAGCATGATTAATCTGGAAGACTGCCCTGGCTCAGGTCTCATCATCTCCAGAACTGACATCGCTTATATCATAATGTCAGGCCTGAACTCCCCAATTTGGAGGTTTCATCTGGTTTATAAGCTGCACTGGTTTTCCCATTTGAATTAATAATTTAATTGCTGGTATAAGCAGTAAGTTAAATATCTGCTTAGTACTTACCCTTGCTCCAAAAGTGAGTTCCAAACTCAGTACTAGAGTGCAGGGTGAGAATTGTACTGATGAGGTTCCCGTTCCGATCTTGTTCAGGCAAAAATCACACTTTGGTACTAATCTTCCCCTGGTGATCAATTAATTCATCATTACTATTTATTTATTGTCCATATTTCCTACAATCTGCTTACTCTCCAAGGACATGACTTTGAAGGAGTCCCAAGGGGTCAATATATGAAAGGAGTAAGCCTAAGGGGAGAGAAGAGCTAGTCGATACTCCTCTGACTATTTCCTTTGTGGTGCACGCCAAAATGGAAGTGGTCAAGAATCTATTACTGTGAATGATGATTCAAAATAAAATTGTGAAAGTAGCAATCAGAAAATGGGAAACGGCTTCCTATTGGAAGATCAGTTCTGTTGGCGTCAAAGCATTTTGCAGGAGTGTGGTGATGCAACAAATGTTCTTGACAGACGAGTGTCACAACAAATCATTTTAACTTTCTAGTTTCATTTCACTAATGTCAAAATGTTTAACTGCAATGAGGCAAAAAGGTTTCATTTTGACTGTACCATTACGTTTAATTTTGTTTAGATTGGCACGTTAATTTTGATACCATATATTTATACCTAATGTTGCAAATTGTTGCAAAGCAGTGGGAAAGAACCCCCTTTTCCATGCTTTTGAAATACAGACTTCAAACATTTGCAGTTTTAATCAACAACAGTGACACTCTCTCACTCAGGCAAGTGTCCTACCCCATGGCTTTAATCAGCAACAGTGACATTCTGTCACCAGGGCAAGTGTCATACCCCAAATATTTCTACCAGCACTGTTTTCCTCTGAGCTTCATATACTTTTGGACTTTTGTGTGCCTTGTCACATATAATTAGTAGCTGTTGAGTGAATTGATCTGTTAATTTCCATCTCACACTCAGATGCATTTAATCCATTAGCTGATGATTTGCAGAGATTTTTCTCCTGAACCATTTCCTCACCTGTGTTTTTTCAATAGTTAAATTGATTGGGTCACCATTACTCACTGCTTGTCCAAACCCCGTTTCTTTGTTTGCCTCCTTCCAGACCATGTGGTATATTAACAAGCAGTTGGCACCTCAGTCATTTAAATGTCACCATGAATGTCACCTCTTTTCATTTATTAATCAGCATACCTACTATTGAATGGTCTTTCCAAATAAAAGTCATTCTACCTTTCTGTAGCCTCCAGCATGATTCACAATACTTTTATCTGTTCCTTGGCTAGACACAGATAAAGGCAAGCCACCTTTGAGGTGTCCTGGTCTCCTCTGCAGTTCCAGGAGAGCAAGTTGGTCATGGTTGATTTTAAATGGCTTTTTGAGGAAGGGAATTTTTCTGGCTAATACTGTTTCATTTGCAAGGTATGTCTACAAATCAGAGTTTCTAAAAATAGGCCTACAGTACAGGACTGGTCTTTGCAGAAGCACAACCCTGGTCAAATTGCAGGATGGTAAGTCTGAAATTCTGGGCTGTTGCTTTTGTATTGTGACAGTAACTCTCTCAAGTGAGATCCAGGCTACTGGTGTGTACGCACATACACACAGAACCGGGTCAGTCCTTGGTCAAAAGACTTGGAAAAGAGAATGGGCAGGAGAGGGAGGAAAAAGGAGGGTAAAGAGGGGTGGAACAGGTGACTCAGAGACACATGACGCTCATGGCAGAATAAGAAGCTAGCCTTCCTCACCTTCAACCCAGTATCCTACTGATGGACCTCACAGCCGTAAACCTCAGCTGTGGTCGCTTCTGATCCCTTGGGCAAGCCACATCGCCTCTAAGGTGCTTTGTGTTCCTTTGCTGTAACACTGGGATCATGACACTTTTCTTAACTTTTAAAGTGTGACAGAGGGTCCCACATTCCCTGAGCAAGAAACTCTTTCTGCATGATTCTGACATGAGTGTTTCCTCAGCGTGGTGAGCCTGAGCAGAAGTCATTAGCAGCAGGTGTACCTTCCATATACATGTACCTCCTCAGCTGGACTGTCTGAAGCAAAATTTTCCTGCTTGCTTACCAACTTGGCAATACCCAAATCCCTGCTTAACTAGCAAGTGACACAGCCCTCTTACAGCTGTGAACACTGCTAGCAGGGTCAATGCCCAGGTGCCAGGACACTATTGGTGTAAGGGCTGTATTACCCACTGTGGCATCCTGGCATTCGGGGATTTATATGTGCATCCTAATGCCTTTTTTTTTTTTTTGTGGAGGGAGCTAGCACTGAGCCCTGTGGAGAGTCAGTGGCGTACCTTCATTAGCAGCAATGCCCGTTAGGACATGTGAGTGGTTAGAAGTGAGTTCTTGTTGTGGAGCAAGACATGCCCAGTAACCTTTCAAGGAGACAGGGACACTTAAGTGTACCACAAGCCTCTACATGAGGCAAAAGACCCCCATGTCTGCAGCTTCATATTCCTATTTACTTTTGCTAAAGGGTTGATAATCAACGCAATTCCCCTGATGAAGGGATATTGAGAAAAAGACTGAGAACTGTGAGGCTTTTTCCTTTCTCCCCTGTAGTAAGTGAAAATTCCAGGGACAACTGAGATCTGAAGGTTGCCCTCAATGAGGCAAGGTATCTGTGTATGCTTTTGTGGGCTTGTGCCTCTTCAGTGGCCCTCCTCACCTGTGCCCCTCTTACTGTGTTTCTCAAGAAGATCCTGGAATTACACAAATAATTCTCAGACACCTATTCTCTTCTGTCTTCCTTTGCCTTTTCCCTGCCTTCCAACCCCTAGTATCTTCTGTAGCTGTCACTACCTGTTTTCTTCATCGAATATTCTTTATTCCTGTTATTTCTCTGTCCAATCTGTGTGCGCAACTCTGCCATGTAATGACAAATACTGATTCCTGGGAATTCTTCACTTTCCAGCCTTTCTGCTTTACCTTTTCCAGGTAAATGGATCTGCTCGAAGCTCTCTGTCTCCTTCAGCCAAAGTAGTGCTACACTGTGCAGCTTAGGATCTCTGGGTGTGGTGGAGCACAAAGCAGCTTCTTAGCAGTTTTTATGGCTTCTCTTAGCTCATCTCAGTACCAACTTTTTTCTATAGTCATGCTTGCTCCTCAACTCACCCTTTTAGTTCTACATTCTCTCTGGCTGCCAACGCCATCCTAGCAGGAACGTAACTTGGTCTTTTTACTTCTCCCAACCTCTCTCCACTTCAAAAAAAAAACCAACAAAACAAAACAACCAGCCAAAGAAAACTCACTCACCTTTGTGGTGAAACCTGAAGAGCAGAAAAGATGACCTGACAGGTACCATCAGAACAGAGAAAAAGAAACTGAAATATCAGGTGTCTGGTAGAATAGAATAGACTATTACAGTTGGAAGAGATCTACAATGATCATTTAGTCCAACTGCCTGATCAATTCATGGCTGACCAAAAGTTAAATCATGTCATTAAGGGTATTATCCAAATCCCTTTTAAAGAGCGAAAGGCTTGGAGCATCAACCACCTCTCTAGGAAGCTGGTTCCAGTGTTTGACCACCCTCTCAGTAGAGAAATGCTTTGTAATATCCAGTCTAAACCTCCCCTAGCGCAGCCTTGAACCATTCCCATGTGTCATATCTCTGGATTCCAGGGAGAAGGATCCCAGTGAGAAGACAGCAGCACCTTTGTCTCCTGTTCCCCTCCTTAGGAAGCTGCAGACAGCAATGAGATTGCCCTTTGGTCTCCTTTTCTCCAAACTAGACAAGCCCAAAGTCACCTGCCATTCCTCATAGGACATTCCTTCCAGCCTTTTCACCAGCTATGCTGTTGTCCTCTGGACACATTTGAGTACCTTCACATCCTTCTTAAATAGTGGGGCCCAGAACTACACACAGAAGTGCACACAGGCGCCACCAAGACTGAATACAGCAAAATAATCACCTCTTTTGACCAGCTGGTTATACTGTATTTTACCCCAAGATACAGTTTGTGGTGATGTCATGGGGAAGATGTGGTATTTTCCTGAAGGGAGTGCGGTGGATGTGCACAGGTGTCCAGGCCTGTCAGGGCTATGCTGCAGGCTGCTTGCCTGCTCAGCTAAGCAGTAGAATATCTTCTCACTCCTAGTTCCTTCACTGAGTCATCTCCCCACTTCAGTCTGTGATGCCCAGGAAGTCTGTGGACTTCAGGAAAACCAAGCCCGTTAACAGGAGAGTTACATTCAGTATACAGTGCCTATACCATCCCAGGGAAATTGCAAGGTGCCCACAGAATGAGAAAGGTTGGAAGCCACCAGATAAGATCATTTAAACTAAGTTACACGAACCCAATGATCACAACTCCTAGAAGAGAAATGCCCACTTTTCTCGAACGAGGGATGTACCAGTAATTTCCCAGTAGGCCAAGCACAGCTTCCACTGTGTGAATAGTGAAGCAGATTAAACCTGCCCTCAACTTTAATACGGTGCCACAGCCCGAGGGCAGTACAGCTGATCTGATGTTGGGACAAGTCAGATCAGAATGGAGCTTGGCTCAGTGAGATCCCAGTTCTCATTTGCTATCAGATTGAAGGCAGCCAACAGAGCTACACTGTGTAGCTCAGGGGACCTCAGTCAAGACAGCTTTGTTGTGGCTGTTTGGCAGCTTACAAACCACCAGACAAATGAGAGCTCATGAAGATGCTGGGAGTTTCAGGAGCAAATGGCAGTATGTGTATATGTGCATGTAGGAGTATGGATGTATTCTAAGAATGTATGTATTTTATATGTATATACACACACAGATATGCACATACAATAGTTTAATGTCGTATGTGTTATTTCTCTGCATGGAGTTGTCAAATGCTATGCATGTGCACACACACTCTACCCATGCAATTCAAATACCCTGGACAGTTGTAAGTCTTCAGTGTTTCACTCACGCTGAAAAGAGTAGCTTCTCTGCTTGTGTGGCTGAGTCAGAATTTCTCCCTGTTTGAAGGAAATACCTCTGGTACTTCTGCCCAAGCAAGGAATCTGGGTATTTCCTTCCTCCTTACTTTTCTCCTCTCTGTCCAAGCCTGGGGCAGCAATAGAGCAGGCAGCAGCAGAGGCCGTGGGAGGAATGAATCTTGGAGCAGGCAATGTCCTTCTCTTTCTTGGTGTGATGCCTGGCGGTTGGTTGAGATCAGGTCATTGCAAGGAAGGGTCAGTGGACATGTCTCATCACATAAATGTAAACATCTTTGGATGGGTACAAATGAGGTTACAGGGGGGTCTTGATTTTCTTTGAAAATCAACCTCTGCATCTTTTAGGCTCTGTGGCTGGTAGAAGAGAGGTTTTGGCAGGACCTAACCGTCTTCTATGAACACAGGTTTTGCACAAGTTCCTGTGTGGAAAATGATGAGCTGGGGGAAAGCAGGAAAGGAAGTGAAGAGGTAGATGCATTTCTCAAACAGCTGGGTCTGATTCTGTTCAGTTTTGGGAGTCTGAAAAGTAGAGAGAGAGAAACTATGCAATTGCTCCTTGTCTGGGTGCCTCCAGGCTCTACATTCTGCTGCAGGTGAGTTGAAAGGCGGAGCATGTGAGGGCATCATACCTTTAGGTTTCCCATCCCTCAGTCACATCCAACAGACTTCACTGGAGTTCTGGGGGATGGCAGGAGCCTGTGAGCTCCTCTTGTAAGAAATGCACAGGATCCTTTACCAAGTTAGTGACAATCTCCTTAGCTCTGCAGGAAAGCACCTTAGCACAGTGCTTCCCTGGGACAGCCAGCCAAAGCTCTTTGCATCTCAGTGCTGTGCTTCCAACTTCAAAGTCAGCAGAGGGCTTTATCTCCCCCCCCAGCTTTCCATTATAGCATTCGTTTGTGCCAGAGATGCAGTCTCCATCTCTGCTTTCCTTCACATTTCCGCAGACCAGAAATGTTGACTGTGCTCAGCACTCTTTGCCTTTTCTCACATCAGGGGTATTGACTACTTGTTCTCAACATCTTCCCTCAACACCTCAAGGGATGGCCCAAGGCATGCATCTGTCCTGTTCTCCTTGGACCCCCAGTGAGGCTCTCCCCTGCCTTACTCCTCCTTGAACAAGGTCTCTGTTTCTGCCGATCTCTTTACATTCTGGAATGTGGGTGGGTGGACAGCTTGAATCCAAAACGAGCTTTCCTGCCCAGCGTGATGGGGAAGCACCTCTCCTTCCGTGTTGTCACTGCTTCCCTCCCAAGGTAACTAATAAATTGCTCCGAGTCTTTAAACGGGCTGTTATTTCTTCTTTCCATCAGCACTCGCTCACTCTTGACTCGCGGTGCAGCTTCAGCTTCAATGAATTTATTGGCATGACAAGGTACACAGGTGATGCCAAAGTTGACAACTTAATTCATCAAGTGCTACTGTCTTTTTCTCATCTACACTCTTATGTTGTTCCTTTCTTCTTTCCCTCTCCTCAGCTCTCCTTTCTTTCTGTCTGTTTGTCTGTCTCTCCTTCTCTCCCTCCTTCTCACTCTAATAGTTTCCCCAGGTGATGGTTAGCTATCTCGCACTCAAGACAGTCTGTCTTTCTTGACAAATGGAGCCGTCAATCAGAGAGCTCACCAGAGAGGGAAAGGAATTGGACTTTACAGCAAGCTGGCTATTTTCTTGCCTTTGCAGCATGCACAGGGATGGGAGTTGAGACCACCAGTCTTCAAATTGACTTACAGAAGCCATGTTTGCTCTAAAGTTGGTTTGGGACTCCAGAAGAGCAAGCTGTTATGTCACAGAGACAGAAGAAGGGAGAAAAGCCCATCAACCCCAAACATGTATAGGCAGGTAGAAATATCGTTTAAGAAGAAATGCAACATCTTGACAAAGTCCCCCCAGAGGATAAAGTCTCTGTTAAACAGAGTAGCAAATGATCTCTCCTTCTCGCCCCCCCAGTCCCATAATCCTTTGTTGGCACAGCAATTGCCAAAGTATATAAAGAAAGAGACAGATCCCTCAGGTATCTGTCAGCACTAGATACCATCTACCCAGGACAGTGTGTGTGTGGCATTTAATCCTCCATACATCAAGCGTATGCCCAGGATATAGTGTCACACCGTATTTGCGCTGCATCCCTTGTGCCTATTTGTCATGAGTGTCTGCGCCCGATCCAGTGGCAGGTTGATCCATAGTGTGATGCCATCTCGGTTATATCTCTGCTTTTCCTCAGGCTTTAGCCGAGTTTTTATCATTGTGTTCTGATGCAAAGTTTCTTTTCTTTTTTTCCCCCACTCTTTGAAATAATTTTCACAGACTCCAGTATATCATGACCATCAGAAGGGAAAGTGTATGAGTATATCCCTATCATCCATCAATATCTTTAACTATATCGATTACATTTATATTCCTTTTCAGTTTGCACAATGTTTTGTGGGTCCTGCTTTTTCCCTTGGGTTGGTGAGCCACCAGGCTGATTCCCTCCTCCTTTGCATTCTCTTTTATGTAAAAGTGTTTTATCTTTACTTTATCTTCACTAGCAGTGAAGAATCGGCCATTTTTGTCTGCCTGTTATAGGTCTGCCTTGCATTTGTCCTTTTTGATTTCCCAACAAACTTTGCAGCACAATAATTCCTCTTAAGGAACTCCCTTGAACAGTCTGAGACGTTGCAGATATTCCTCCCCTGGTCCTCCTACTCACCTGCTGGAGCTGTAGATGGTAAGGCATCATACTTATGATACTAGTCGGGTAGCGGTTCACTGGGAATGTCATACACCTTGCACACAGTAGCTCCTGAGAATGAGAAGGGGAAACGAGCCTTTAGAAAGTTGGAGTGACTTACTCAAGGTTATAGCTTAAGTGTGTAGAATAATCACTGAACCAGACCTACTGATTCCTTCACAAAGCCATTCCTCCCTTCATTTTTGGTAGTGTTTCTTACCCTGATAGCTGTGATATTACAAGTGCTTAGATGTGGATGTGCTATTACAGCAGAGAAACATGGTTTATGTTTTCCATTGGACTTGGGTTTTGAGCCCCTGCTGCAGTGGAGATATTTGCAGGTTTTTATTAGTGCTCTTCATTGATCAGCAGGGAGTATCACCTCATTCCTGCTCTCCAGCCAGTAGCACTGGATTTCTGGTGGCGAGTATTTGCTTGCAGAACCTTGGATGAAAGCTCTTGTGCTACTCAACATAAAGATGCTGGTGATCTTTGTCTGATGTAACCTCATCCTCCTGAAAGAACAATGCCTACCTATTTCTTCTCAGTTTGATACTCACTATGAGTATCTGAAACGTCTTAGAATATTTTGCTGCTTCTTTCTTGCAGGCACCTGCACTTATTGCTAACCCTGGGCATTTGAAAGCCAGTTTCCTGACCTCTCAGGACAATTTGGGAGGTGTAATCCTTTTTCAGCTCTGGTGGAAATTGAGTACCCAAGGCCACAGTGTTCCTCTGGAATCCTAGCATATAATGTCCTAATTAACTCAGTTTGCTAACACTGAGAGACTAGCAAAAAGTTTCTGACAGTTTTGAAGAGGGTAGACTTGAACCCCACTGGGTGACAAGGGACAGCCAGCGTTTTTATGTGTCTTGATAAAGCTGCAGGCTTCAAGAAATAAACCTCATACCTGGCAGCCTGGGAGAGATTCTCCTTTAATTGAAATGGCTCTGGTAATGTGTTTACAGAGGAAAGCTCTTGGAATCCATCCCTCCCCTCCCCTGTGGTTGTCTGCATGTATACAACACGTCTCTACCACATGGCAAAGCTGGGAAAAGGAAACAGTGGGAAATTTCCAAGATGTCAAGGTGCTGCTACACATGGCTGAACAAAAACAGAGTGCACTCTTTTGGCAGGGAACTTTGGACAGCAGAAACTCTCCTCCCCAAGAAACCTTGGCTCTCAGTTGGTTTGTGGGAAGGAGATCACCACAATCACATCTCAGCTCTAGGCAGCTGCTTACTTTGTTTGAAGATGCCTTTACCTCAGGAATACTGCATTTGGGTTTTTCCTCTTTTCCACTGGATCAGACTTTTGTATGAGCATTTCTGACAGAAGGGATTCTGTTCCTTGAACTCTTTGGCTTTTCCTTCTCAGATGGCTAAAGATAACACTGTGGCCTTTAAAAAATATGGTACTGCAACTATCACCAAGTTCAACAATAGCTAGCAATTGAAGGTCTCACAGCTGGCATTGCATAACTGCATGTGCTGGAGAAGGCCATCATCTGTGGATCCAGCAATAGTGACAATGCAGGAATGTGCTGAGCAGCCTAAGATGAAAAATTGTGGAGTTGTACTTTCAGCCTTTTTCATGCTCAAAATTTGAGGATTTTTTTGAGATGGGGATTTGCTTCAGATTCATTTTTGCTTGAAGAGTTTCTTGTGGAGCTTTTGGCATCAGAAGAGGCAGCTGCTCTTCACTAAGACATTAGTCTTCTGATTTCTGATCTGACTACTCGGTGAAGCAGCTGTGCTGACTTGTATTATAGATTGTCCATCACTTGTTGGATTGGACAAAGTGAAATCCTCTTTCTGGGGAAACAGCAAAGTTTTCTTACCAGACAGATGTCCTAGGCCATGAATTGGAGAGTTACAGATCAAGTACAGCGTACAGTACTTTACACTCATCTCCAACTCATGCACTTCAGAGAGAATTTTATCCCAAGCGTACAAAGGTCTGAACATGGGATTATTAACTTTGTTCTTTATATTTTTGACTGGAAGCAAAACCAGCATTTCCAGAATGCTACACTAGCTTTCTGCTCCTGTAGAAGCCTAAAAGCAAGCTTGAAAGGTGGTTACAGCAAGCTGTCCCACTGCATTTTGCTCATGTCAATGCGTAAGGAGGAAAAGCCCACTAATAAAGGATGTTTTACGTGTACCACATGCATTTGATTTGAGTGAGAGGCTTGTCACTGAGAAGCTGTCTGCCTCAGCTGAAACTGAGCCAGATCCCCGGGTATGTGGTATGCGCAAGACACTTAGAGCGTTGTATTCACTGCCCTGTGGCTTATCGCTGAAGCTCTGGGATAACTCACAGGCGGCCAAAGGAATCTGAGAACAGGATTTGGAGAGAGCTGCATTTTCTTTTTAGCCTGCGTATGGATGTCCATCAAGTGGTTCGTGAAGGCTGGTCTGTGGGTTGTACCATCTGTCCCTAATAAGCTGAACATAAGCAATAGTGCAAGATCTGGAAACAAGCAAACAAACAAAAACTTTGCCTCTGTTTCTCCTGTGTGTAAAGCTATACGCAACCTCATTTTCATCTAGCATGGAGTGTTAGCAGAAATTAACTTCCTCCCCTCCTTGCCTAATCAGGAAAATGCCAGTCATCTTCCTAGTGCTTAAAAACCCGTTCCGAACCTGTACCTCTTGCCCTGGTGTGACACAGGCTTTTATCTGTGCTTTCTTCTCACACCTGGCCTGTGTTCCCTAAGTCTGCTTCCCAAAGAAGGAGTTAACAGGCAGGGGCCAAGGATTTCTGGGACTCCATTAAAAAGCCATAATCTGTATTTTTATTATATATTTCAACAAAGTGTCCCTCTTTCAGCTGCAGCACTTCCTTGAAGCCATCACCAATTTGTCCAAAGGCCATTAACATCAAAGGAGGAGCTCCCTGCACTCTGAATCAAGCCCTAGAAAGGCTGCATATTAGGACTCGGCTGCATACCACGTACATCCAACTTGCTTAATGTTTCTGTGAAAAAGTTTTTCTTATCAAAATTCTCAGAGATGTCTTTGGTGGACCCAAACACTAAGGACAACTTTTCTCACAGAATTTCTCTTCCAGGATGGCTGATTATATCTGCAAAAGAAAAGATTTTTTATTGTTTCAGTCCCATAAGTAAATACTTGTCAGATTTAAAAAATGTTTTATAGGAAGATATAAAAACACTTAAAACAAAGACCAAAAGCTGTGTATGTCTGTAGTCCTGAAAGTGTTTGGGATTAGGCATCATTCCAAGGGTTAATCCCTGGGGTTTAGCGTGGCAAACACTTCTGTCGTTGTTTACATGTGTCCTGTGAACAAGGCTGTATTTTCACAGCAGGCCTCTCTAGGCGGGTTAGCCATAAAGCCTGCAGTCAGTTTTACAAGCAGAAGAACCAGAGCAACATGAATGACATGCACAGAATCGTCCCTTAACGAGATGAACTGCAGATGAGTGGATCACTGCAGTCCTAGCATAAATTTTATATGGTAATAGAAAAGAAAAAGAAGTTTTGTAGGAAAGAACCAATACTTCACATCCAGAGGTCCCAATCTAGTGATTAGGGGATATCAGGCATACACCCAGTTTATGCTTTGTGCTTTCATTTATATGCTAAGCATGCAGCTGAGAACCTGCTCTCCTGGGCAGCATCAGGATCCACAAATGTGGGTTTGTGACCTTGTGCTTGGCCAATGGGACACCAAAAAGCCAGATATGGGTGAAATGCTATCAGCATCAGGCCAACGCTGGGGCTCAGCCTTGGAGCTCGGACTGCTTTAAGGTGAAAGGCTGGAGTCTGGATTTAAAGTTGAGGTGCTGATCCAGGAGCAGCAGTGAAGCTGCTTTTATGTCTCTCCCACAGCGTCACATCAGTGCACTGAAAAACAGGGTTGGCTTGAGACTTAAGCTAAGGGGTTTTTTTCCTCTCTGTTTCTCTCTCAGTCAGGAAGTGAAATAATTTCTCTCCTGACAATATCATGGAGACATGTGGTTTTTTTTTAAAAATAGAATCAGTGAGAAACAGTATAAGCAATAGAGTCCAGTTCTGTGCTGACTTTTCCAACAACTCATGGATGGGAGAGTCTAACATGTTTGCCCTCCTTGCTGCTCTCTGCTAAGAAACAATATACTGGAAGTGTTTGCCATGCAATTTTAGGCAGAAAAATAGTCCAGACACTTGACTGTATATTGGATGAGGCAGAGCCTTCCTTTGGAGAAAACGATTTGGCTTGTCAGCTCTTACTGTCTTACTGTCTTTCAAATGCAGCTAGCTCTGACATGCTACCCAGCTCAGCAAATTGGGAGGGCTTTCCACATGACTATGATTTACAGCATCCAGACCACTTCTCTGCTCTCAGTCAGTGCAATACACGTGGTCCCCATCTAGATTTAAATGATTTCCTTCGTGGTGCCTCAGTGGGCGAGGCTCAGCTGCGCTGTGGGGGAAGCTTGCCGAGATGCAAGGCCCAAGCTAGCAGCCCCTGTGCCTCCTCTGCCTTGGCCTCTCTTGGTGCCAGCAGCAATGCTTACTCAGGCAAGGGTCTACCACTTTGGGGCAGAGCAGTGTGGTGGCACACGTGGGTTCGAAACTACAGATCTCTTCAGTGGTTCCCATTCTCTGGCTGGGATAGACCCTTCCCTAAAGGCCACCAGGGGTGGATGTGGGAAAACATCTGCTATCAAACAATAGAACAAAGCAATTTTTATACCTTGTAAAAACACTGTAATGTATATTTTGAGAGGTTTTTGGTTCCCAGGGGATTAAAAAACAAAAGCAAGACTTCAACATTTGCCTCTACTTCACCAGAAGCTTTAATGCCAAGAGAGGCACTGGCAGGGTAAAACAAGCCTAGCAGAGAGGAAGATTAGAAAGATGTTTCAGAGTCTACTCTCTTTAGTGAAGTCCAACAACTACACTCTCTGCCTTCCCACCCTGGTGACAGCTTTGTCCTATGCGGTTGAAGCTGCAGCATGCATCAGGCCGTAAAAAACACATTGTGGGTCTCATGTCACATTTTGTCCGTAAAGTGCTTCAGAAACATTAGTATGCTGCATCCCAAAAGGTGTCTGGATTTTACTTTCCAGCCCTCAGCTTGCTCCCTTCGCTGACCTTAGCAGCAACAAGCTGTTTCTTGTTACGGTTGTAAAGAGCTGTGATTAGCCTGCTGCACACATAAGAGGGAAATTAAACCATTTAGTTGTGTTTAGCTGCTCAGCCCCTTCTTCAGGCCCTCTCTCCCCACTAAACACTTTAACTAAACAATGACTAATGAGGCCAATTTGCTGTCAATTAATTGCCCCAGGAAAGGACCCCTAATTGTGGTGAGCAGAGGTGGTAGCTCTAAAGCTTTCAAGGGCTGTGTGATGGTCAGCATCCCCCCTACCTCTGCCTTGGGGCTTATTAGCTTCTTTGTGTTTGTTGCAAAGTGCTGTTAATTGGGAGCTGGGGATGAGGAAATGAGAACTCTTGAGGCTAATTGATAGGCACCTGCAGAGGGCTTTAGTGGCTGCAAAGTTCCTTTGACTTTGGAGAGAAGTCCTGATGTTTGGTTTTTTTTTGTCCTGAAAGCCAGGGGCTCCTGTGGACTAGTGGGTGGGAGTCTTAATTTCCTCCAACAGGTGGGGGTTCTACTTGCCAGTACAGATGAAGGTAAATATGCTGGAGGAAGTAACTAACTAATGAGGATATATGGAAGGAGTTGTGGTGACTTTCTCCATTTGTATCCAAGGTCCTTCTTGGGACAAGCAGTTAGAGCTCTTAAATAGAGTTTATGGGCTTTCTTACTTTCAGTACTGTTTGCTTTTGTGTCTTGGAGTGACTAAATAGCTTTTCTGTGTCTTAGACCTACAAAGTGGGAATAAGAGCTCTATTTTTTTTAATGTATTTTGTGACTTATTGACAAAATACCTGACTGTTAAGCAGTTTTGTAATTTCAGATTGGGGAGTTAGTTGCCCCACGGTCTAAGACTGCATCAAAGGGTCTTATGCAAAGACCTGTTTGTCCAAAGGGAGTAGTCACAACATCTGACCGTAAACTTCATGTGAGTGTGTTTACAAGGCTCAGAGCCATCTTCCAAGTAGATCTCCATCTACCTCTGTTCACTGCCATAACCGGTTCAGGTTCCTAGTCTTATGCTTCCTGCTCTTGTCTCACAAACCCACCCTCCTTCTGCACTGAGGTCTTGCATTAAGCATCATGAAAGCGGCGGGCAACCAATGCAGGAACCAGAAACTGCCGCTCCATGCCTATAAGTACCACTTACACTAAGCAGTGGTTCCTATTCCTATGACTTTGTGTCTGAGCTGTATTGAGATGCTCTTGTCAAAAGGCAGGTATTGGAATTCTTTGGAAGCTGTAGCATGGTTTCTAGTATAAACTAAGTTAGTAAAAGACCTCTAGAACTGGTCACACTCTTCAGCCAAGGGTGGTCTTGGTGCTTTCTTGTTCCAGCTGCCATTGCAATCCTGGGCAGCTACTCAGGAGCTGGCCTCCTCCATGTGAACTCATGACTCTTAACCACTGGGTTGACTCATTTACTAGGAGATTAGGGGTTTAGCCCCACTCCTTGCCAGTTTCCATAGCCTTGAATGATAAAGCTGATCCAGCTCACCCTCGTGATCCCAGGTAATATCTCAGGAGGAGTTTTGAGCCATGACGGGTTTGTTTTGGTCATAAATGGCAAGGATAACAACAGCAGACATTTGCATGTTCTCTTGTTTATGGTTTCCTTGCTGTCTCCTGTATGCGGCCCCTGGTTTGTAATAACTGCTATAGCGGGTGTTTTTGAGACTGGTAATGTTTTGTAGAAACAAATCACTTGCTTTCATCTGGAGAGCAACAGTGATTGCGCTGGGGGAGTGTGCTCTATTTTTCATGTCTCAGTCTTTCTTATTATTTAAATTAATGTGAGTTGCAGTTGTCACGAAAGTGAAGGATTGATGGCAATTAAATAGAACATGCTTGATGCAAGCAGGTTCTGTGCAAGCCTGTTCTACCTAGCTCTGTCACTACGCTTTGCCTGGGACTTGGATTCCTGCACCAGCTCTGCCCTTGCACCCCTCCTGCCCTGCAGCTCTCCCAGCCCAGATGGCCCCACAGCATCTCTGCCCTCGCCCCACTCTTGCCTTGCAGGCCCCCTGCTCCCCAGTGTGTGCTTCTCAAGAAGAATGGCTACTGGTTACTTTGGGGGTTGTTATTTACTGTCAGCGGCATGTGAGATGAGATGCTGAGCTGGCATCAGGCTTGTCCTGTAGACATGAAATGTAAAAGAAACAAATATGTGAGTTTCAAGCCATTCATCTCAGAGCTCATTTCCAGCCCTTCAGAATTTCTCTGGCGTGGGTAAAGCACCCTACCTCCCTGTGGATGGAGCAGTGGGGTACTACATTGCCTTTCACATCAATCTCTGCTCCCTGCCCCATCCAGGGGGATCCTAAGCACAAGGTATTGGATACCCCATATTGCACTTACGCTGAAAAAGAGGGAAAAATCTGGCAATTTAATCTTTTTCAGCAGTACCAGAGAGCCTGTCACTGTTTCCCTGTGGTTCTTGGAGCAAGAGCGGTCCACCAGCAGAGTGGTCTCCTGTGAAGGAATGAACTGTTAGACTGGATATGAAACACCTGAAAGCACTGTTTAGTTGTAGTGCTCTTCTGCCGTGGGTCTGCAGGCTGTCTGTTGCCTGTGCTGGTGGTTCAGAGAGGCCAGACACAAAAGGGTTTTCCAGTTGAGGGTCAGCAAGGGATGGCTGGGCAAAAGGAGGCTGTGACACCTAGAAGATCCTGATCCCAGGAGGTTTTATTCTCAGCAATCCTTCCAGCAGTCTGGGAACTGTGAAAACATAACATAACCCCGACATGGGAAAAAAAAGTAATAAGGTCAAAGCCTCTTATTTTAAGATTGTCCTAAAAAGGTGTGTTCAAAGTAATGACAAGTGCCAAGGAAGCAATGCTAAATGTTGCTGGTGCTGACAGTTTTAGCATTTTAACACACTGGCTTGACACCCTGAAAATTAAAAGTCTCTGACTTTTTATGTGAGCGAAATTATGGTCCACTAAGATCCAGTAATTTTTAATGCTAGCTCACTTTGGATTCTAAGGAGACAAAACAAAGCAGTTTTTAAATTCACCAGAAAATTATTTCCTGCCTCCTTTCAGCCTTCTCTTGCCCTCTGATGAAGGTGGCAGCTGAAAGGAACCAGCCATTGTATTCCTAGCAGGATTCCAGCCTTGGATGCCCTTTTCTCCCTCATCTGAAAATGTGGTGAGCCAGATATGACCATCTGGACGCATCTCTTGGGCATTTGGTCGGCATGGTCAGATCTGTTTGTATTTGCTGAGTTTACTTGATTCTCTGCAAACTGAAATGACTTGACGGATTTGGACAGTGGCAGGGTACACACGTACTAACTGCAGCTGGTGCCCCATAGTGGCTTTTACTGCTCTTGCCTCAGCTGTGTTGACTATTCTTCTAGAAGCTCAGACCAGCCTACATCTCCATCTACTAGTCCTGCTTGAGCTTGGTCCTCCTTGGTTTGTTGCGTGGCTTTTTTTCCTGATCCAAATGTTAATCCCTTGAGGTTAAGAGTCGCAAAACATAGTCTAGCCAATGGTTCTACTCCTGTGCTCTGCTTACCCATGTTTGTCAGCACACCAGGGAATTTGTGCTGAGGGTGCTCCAAAGTCACCATCCTTGTGTCACCTCATAGAGCAGTTAGGACACAACTCTTGCAATAACAGCAGCCTCTTTCACAGACGAAGCCCCTCTGTCCACTCCAGTGCGTGTTGGTCTCAGATCTGAAACACAGCATGTACTACAGGTAGCTGTGCTGCTATAGGACTGATGTGGCCCTTGGAGTTGCTTTGTTCCCCATAGTAAGGGTAACAATTTGGATTTCTGTTCCAGAACTTGCAGGACTCTCCCAGCCTGCAGCTCTGCTTGCTGGAGCGGTGTCTGTCCATCCTGAGCTATGAGATGGAGAACTCCCTCATCCAGTGGGACAGAAAGAAGAAAGTGCTTCTGAGTCCTGCTGACTCCACGCTGAACAAGATCTCAGCATGATGCAGCAAACTGCTGCTCTGCTTTGGTGTGCCGTGAAGCACAAAGCCACAAGTGTTTCTTGGAGGAGGCAGGATATCTAATGGCCCAGCTGGGGTATTTCGTTTCTGCTACGCTTTGTGCAGTTTTTGGTTGGCAAAGGTGTTTTCTTCCTTTCCAAGAGCACTCGATTGTTGCTTTGTACTGGTAGGCATTTGCTGGGCAGAATGGGTATGTGATAAAAGGGGAGGAGGCACAACATAGATCTGCCTTCAGTGAAACTCTCATGTACCCCTTGATATTGTGGGATCAAATTCCTTGAGAACTTCAGCATTCTCCAACAATGTTTATTTTGTTGTGTTCTGTTGCCTCCTACATCTTCCTATGTGCGCGGACACACTGCTGATGGCTCGCGGTGAATCACCGATGTAAAATGTAGCAGAGCTTGTGTTTATCAAGGTATTTTGCTTTGAGAGGCAGGGTTTGATTTTCTGCTATGCTTTGCTTTACCCATTATTGTGTTGATAGGAAGATGTCCCTAGTCTGAAGTTCCCTCTCTCCAGGGAAGAGAGCCCTGGTGCAGTCAACCATTTCCCCAATGTGCCTTGCTTTGGTTGCTTCACCATGAGCTGATCAGCCATCAATTCTAGCTCTTGAGCAGAAAATCTGCTTCTAGATCTCTTCCATCCTTCCTGGTTCCCATTAGAGCAGGTTGCTGAGGGCCTCATCCAAGTGAGTTTTGCATATCTCCAAGGATGGAGTTTCCACCGCCTCTCTGGGGAGCCAGTTCCCATCTTTGACCTCCCCGAAGTAAAAGCTTCCTCCTCATTCTGAGTCAGAATTTTCCCCGTGTTGCAGGTCATGTCTGCTGCTTTTCACTGTGCACCTCTGTGAGAAGCCTGCCTCTTGTCATATTTGCATCTTCCCACTAGCTACTTGTAGACAGCAATAAAATCTCCCCTCTGCCTTCTCTTCTTCAGGCTGAACTGATCTAAGTCTCCTAGGTTCTTCTTGTATGTCATGTGCTGTAGTCCTCTGATCATCCTGGGAGCCCTTCAGTGGACTTACTCCAGTATGTTGATGGCTGCCTTATACTGGGGAGCCCAAAATTGATGTAGTACTTCAGATGCTGTCTGCCAAGCACCACAGAAAGGGATATAATCACTTCCCTCCACTTATGAAACTACACTCTTGCTAATACAACCCAGGATGCTTTGATCTTTGCTGCAAGGGCATAGTGCTAACTCATGCTGAACCACTTGGACCTCCACGTCACCTGGACTGCTTTTAGCCCAGCACTTTCTCCCTTCCAGTAAATATCAGGGTGGTTGAAGTCCCTCACCAGGGACTGTGATTGTGAAGCTTCTTATGTCTGGCTAAAGCGATCTGTCCACTGCCTCTTCTTAACCAAATGGTAGGTAGCAGACACCAGCCAACACTGTGATGTCCTCTCATCCATACACCTAAACTCCCAGGTAGTTCGCTGCTAAGCTGGGTGCACTCTAGACACCTCTTTGCAGAAATCGCATCTCATTTCCTTGCCTTTCCAGCCCGTCTTTCCTGAAAAGCCTGTACCCATCCTGCACAGCACTGCCAGTCCTGAGACCTGTCCCACTGCTGCTCTGTCATCCCAATGGGATTATAGCACTGCAAATCCCTGTGAACATCTAATTCCTCTTGTTTTTTCACTGTGATACTTGCCCACACTGGTGCACAGGCATTTGAAATGGGCCCCCAGCTGTCATCTTTTCACGAGGGGAGTGTGAAAGTCTTCCCTGTTCCGTTGCCACCCCCACCCCCCCCAGCTGCTTCCTCACTACCCTCCATGCTGTCACTTCTGAGATTATAGCAATCCTTCCCCAATGTGCCCAGTTTATATCCCTTCTCGCCTAGATGAGGGAGCCTGTTGGCAAAGCCATGTCTGCCTCACTTTATTTGACAGGTCCTCGTCTTGCTTTGGAGCCCCTGTTCTTCCAGAGAGGTCCCGTGGTCATAGATGCTGAAGCGTTGACCATGAGTTTTGGGCCTGCAGAGAGGGGCTAATGAGCTGTGGGTTGTAAGCAATATTCCTCTGAATCCAGCAACACAGCTGGAAGGGGTGAGTTGCACTCATCAGGCTTCATTTCCTTTTCCCCACCTAGCTCATAGCTTTGCCTCAAAAGGACCATCAGCTGCTCCTGCCAAGGAGGGGGGAAGGGAGGCTGCTGTCTGTTTGTTCTGTGGTAAGCAAAGCAGAAAATGATGTTGTTTCATTCCTTGCTACACACAAATTCAGAAGCTGAAAATGTAATGAAAGAAAAAAAAAATAATAGGAGATTCCATTTTAGTAAAGCTCCCTCATCACCTCCAGGGTGTGAAATATGGAAGCAAGACATGGATGTGAGTGAGGAGAGACTGCAACAGCCTGGACTGCTTGTAGGCTGATACACTGGCATGCTCCACATGTGAAAATACCTGTTCAGGTCCCAGCATGATCACTTTGGTCCCACAACATAAACTCAATTAGACTGAAAGGTCTTTAAGGATCCTGAATGCCCAAACCGTGGCTGGTCTTGTGAATCTTTAAAGACTCTACCATGCTTTTGGTTCTGTGCTGTGTGAGGTGCAGTCAGCCAGAAGCTACCTACTCTGGGCAGCCTGTTAGGATCCCTCTTGGCTAAAAGATGTTGCAGAAACCTTCCCACTGTCACTGTTGTGCCTGCCTGCAGCAAATTCCCATTAGCCATGGCGAGTGTCCCTGCTTCTCACCTTGTCATTGCAGGCACAATAGAAACGGGCTTAACAGCTCTCTGTTCTACCTGAGCAGCAGATCAGGGTCTTGGCTAGCAGCATGAGTTTTATCTGCCCGTGGGAGGTAACGTTAACTAATACACTCTCTAAGTCAGTGCCTTGAGGCCTGGCACCCTGCAGGAGGACATAGAACTGCATCTGGGGTTGTGCTTAGAGCTGGCTGACTCCTGTGCAGCCTTGGGGCAGTCTGGCAAGTTCTTTGAGGTTATTTTATGAAGGTCCCCAGATGTGTCCAAACAAAAAGATCACAGTTGCAGCAAAGACCTTTTCTACTTACAGATTCTTGAAGCAGTGGTACATATTATTCTGATATAATTTCAGAAACCCAGGCAATAGGAGTGCAGCCTGAAAGAGGAGTCTGTGGCTGCCACTGGTTAATAGGTAGGTAGATTAATGAGTCAGATAAGCTGCCCTGCAGAAGTCTGGGTAATGAGGTCCAACTTTCTTTTATTTTCACAGTTCCACCAAAGATCTCCAATATCTCCTCGGACATCACCGTGAATGAGGGCAGCAACGTGACTCTGGTTTGCATGGCAAATGGGCGTCCTGAGCCTGTCATCACCTGGAGGCACCTCACCCCAACAGGTAAGAGACCGAACAGGACTCAACTGTTTTGCTGATTTGTGAAATGTACAGTAGTTTCCTTTTCTTCCAACATCAACAGAAAATTTCACTAGCAATATAGGCAACTGTAAAAAAGTGGCAAGAATCTTAAATGCACCGCAGTTTGTTTTGCAGTGTGGTTTCCCAGGCACAATAACCAGGTTGTCCAAGGGAACAAATGAAATTACTTCAGTAGGTGTTCTACAGAATTGGACCTGTAATTCTGTTTAGATTTGGTCTTCATCTAGTTGTCTCAGTCTCTACTGCTGGTAATGCACAGCACGGTGGAGACAAAACACTGCTGGCACCAGAGAGAGGGGAAAGGGTTTCTGTTTAGATAGAAGAGGTTCTACATAGAAGAGGTTCTTTCTGAAAACTGTGGCATTTGCTTTCCACCGATTTGCTTTAAAAGGGAGAGGCAAACAGTGGCACAGATGATTTCATATTACTCTGCAGTTTGGCAGACAGTCTTCCTATGTCTTGTGAGGTGAGTAAAGAAGGCATTTGATCTGCAAGCTGAGTGAAGAGCAGGGTGGAGATAGAACAAAGGAGAACTCACCAGCTTTGTTCTGCTATCTAACTGTGCCTTCCATGCTTGAGCAATGTGGTAAGCTTGGAAGGAGAGCATCCTTTCAGTAGTCAGACTCCGTGGGGTTAGCAGCTTGGGTTGCAAGGAAACCTTTACCCCCTAAAGATTTATCAGCAGGATGGGAAGAAGAGATAGGCTTCTCTTCTTCTGTATCTTGTCCTTTGAGGAGAGAAGAATTCTCTTTACCTGATTTCTTTTTCCATCAGATATTCTTTCATCTAAAATGTGTGGGGAAAGCATTGATTAACTCCGTATGAATAGTATTCTGTGGTATTCCCATATATGTAAAGGGTTAAAGAAAGCTTGAGGTAGGCGGAATACCTAGAAAGTAGGCCTTCTTTATATGCTACAGGCAGTCAATCTGTCTACTGCAATTCAACAGCCAGAAGAGGAGAGAGCATTGCAGAAAGAAGGTTGGAGAAAGAAAGGTAGAATGACACATTGGAACAGAGCTCAATCCAAGGGCTGCATCCAAAAGCCCCTCCTGGGTTTGGGGGCCTGTGGTTCAGACTGAGATTACTCAGATTTCCTGTCTTACCCCTTCAGCCAAACCAAAGTTCTCCAGAGCTTTCATCTATGTAAAAGCCAGAGAAGTGGCTTATATTTCTGGCCCATTTCTTGCAGTACTGAAAGAAGGTTTTGGAGAAAGACTGCCAGGAAGAGGTGGGAGGAGCAGAGCTGCTCCCCTCTGTGGTATCATCATCACTACCTGACTTTCCTCTTCTGGTATTTTCAGTATTAAGCGTGACTCTGCCATTTGCATATATAGGGGAATAGAACCTATTTTTTCACCTTCAGTTATGTATACAGAATCTTCTAGCTCTGGAATTTTTGCTTTTAAGATCAAGATTTATTTCATATCAAATCTTCCATCTTACTGCTGCATCAGTCCTCCATGTAACTCTCATATTCAGGTAGGAGACACTCCCTTGCTATTTCATAAGCACAACCTAACGTTCTCCAAGTTAAAGGAGTTACAAGGATGCTACCTTAAATCTTCATGAAAAATAAGGGCTGGTACCTAGGAGATGTGTTGTTCAGAGCAGTAATAAGAAGATTCATGTCCTGACTCATCACTTTGGCTGCATGTTCGTGCTTTGTGTTTTTTCCCAGTTGTACTGCCTACTCCATTGTATCAGACACAGACTTCTTTTCTCCCTTTCAAGAAGCCTTCTCAGAGCAAATCTTCATTCTGGTGAGGAACAGGACTGGGTAATCCCATTCCTGCTTTGACTTCACAGTCAGTTTTCCTGGGTCTGTTCTTTAGTTTTCCAGCATGCCCCTTCACACTTTTTCTCCTGTGCTGCGTGCAGAGGTGTTGCCTTGTTGGCATCCCTCAGCACCATCTCACTGACCCCCACCCAATCCATCCTCAATCCTCCCCTCTACAGTGAAGACTGCCAAGCACCCCCTTCCTAACTGACTAAGAGCCAGGGATGAAGGGCAGGCAGCCTCCAGTCTGTCACCTCCATGTCTCACTGCTTGTTGTTCTTTCTTTTTTTCCTTATCTCAACCCATCTGTTATCTTTTATGGGTACAGAGAAACTGCGTTCAGGCAGACATCAGGTCTTTGAGCAACATGGAGCCCCATAAGACACTTGTTGCAAAATGGGGGACAGAAGGGCTTCTTTTAAATGTTTTCCTTGAGGTTGACAATTAAAATAAATTCCAAATCTATTCCAGAGCTGGTGCAGTTGAAAACATGTCTTATCTTGGAATCTCCCTTTTCCAGAACTGTAAGGCATTTTGGCTCCATTTATGCTAGTTTTGGAGACATCTGCTATGCATCAAAGAGCTATTTTTGATCATTGTAAAGGTTTCTAAAATATATCTCTCTCCTTGGATTTTTTTTTGCATCTAAACTCGTGACTGCAGAACTGGAAGAATGAGTGTTATTGAGCTTGCGTGGGAGTTTTGAATGGACAGGTTGTGAGATTAAACCAGCACTAGGGGGTTAGAGGACCACATTGCTTTTTCTTTGTGCACTCTCCTCAAGGAGCTCATTAGCAAATTTTTTCTGCTATTTCTTTTGTTCATTGACTTCACCAATAGTGTTTGTTGGCTAATTAGCTGAGTTAGGACTACAGAAATTATTATTTCTTGATGGCTGGGAAGTAGAAGATACACATGCAAAGGATACAAATGCAATATTGCTACGTATACAAAGAAGGTAGAATTTTATTTAAATTTAAATGCTGCAGGGCTTCAGGAATGATTATAGCCCACTTGTCTGCCTATCTAGGAAGTTTAAAAAATGGCTTTATAAAATGCTATATGGCTTCTTTTGCTGGTCCTTCACTGAGGAGTTGAACCCAGCACTTTTCTCACATCAATTATAAGTCCCCAAGCCTTGCAACAACACATAGGAAAAAAAACTCTCCTTACCATGTGAGATGGCTAAGGTGTGGCTGTGGTTGTTGATTGTAGCACTGACTCCTGGGAGGAAGGCAGGTAAAGGGAAAAATACTTTAATAATTCTGATGGCAAATGAGAATACAGATGAGCTTTAATTTAATGAAAGTAGGAATGCCATTGCTCAGAACGATGCAAGTCCTTGCTCTCCACTTCCATTGTTCTTCAGATGACTGACTGATTGGGTTTTGGCAGAGCAGGTGGAGTTAGCCAGACCCTTCCTTATCTGAAAGACTATTATGCTATAGGACATTGGCAACCTGCTCTAACTGGTTGTGGATAGTTCAATAGGCATTGCCTGGGAGCACAAACAGCTTCATTAGCTCTTCTCCTCTAGCCAGCAGAGCTCTCTTCTGGGATTGCCAAACTGCAGCTACCAGCAACAGGCCAGCACCTCCCTGCTCATAGCCTGATCCCTTGCCTGTGATTCAGGACATGGCTGCAGGCTTATTAAGCCTGTCATGCCCTACGACTTTTGCTGCCCCAGTTTGTGACAGTAAACCATGGAAAAGACTGTAGCAGCCCTCTGAACTGGATTTGTCAGGAAACTTGTGACTTGTTCAGTTAGAGTGCAGGTGAGTATTGATGATTTCCTACATAGATTACGTGAGTTAGCACTTGTCATCTATTAGAAATATTTCTCTAGAGGATGTATTGTAGTCTTTCATCTCTGGAAAGAGACAAAACCCAGATTTTCCCCTGTGAGATGTTGTATGAGGAGTGTGTGTTATCCAAGGTATAGATTATTTTTTTCCTTACTGACTACAGTCCAATCAAACTCCCAGTAGTTGCACCACAGCCTGGAAAAGGTCCCAGCACAGGGCTCTGTATCATTTATCACACTGACATGGTCAGTGTGAGCTACCATAGGCAGCCTACCTATCTATGGCTAGTTATGTTAGGAGGTGCTCTGTTTTCCCTGTACCGTGCACCAAGATAACAGCTAATGCAACCAAAAATTCAGTAAGATAGTTTACAGATGGTAGGCATGCCTGCTTTTGAGCTCATCTTAGTTTTACTTCACATATTTCTTGACTTATGTTTATTATGTAGACCCTCTGTCAAGACTAATGCAACTTCTCCCTACCCTTAAGCTGCTGAGATCACAGTCCAGAGACTTTAACATTTATCATTCCTCATCTCTTCATCTTATTCAGAGCCATGCTGAACACCTGGCTGACTGAAAAAAGAGCTTCCTGGGAAAAATAACGATTTGTGTATGTTCATATTCTTATCAATAAACTCCGTCTCAACGGAAGCTCTAAAGAGTGGCCACTCATGGAGTGGGTTAGCAGCAATGTGAACGTGGACAGTTGTTGCAAGGTCTTTGCGTTACCAGAGAACTCGCAGCCAAGCCTGCTGTCCTGAATGGGCAAACAAACACAGAAGAAAAAGGTGGCTCCTGTCCTGAGGAGCTTGTACTCAACTGAAACAGTCCTATTCATGTTTCTGCTTCTTTCCCACAAGGCATCAGTGGCTGAAACCTACCCAAGGGCCTTGCTCGTAAGAACTGTGGCAAGTGCTGCAAAATCTATACCCATGTGTGGTGGCAGCCTGAGAGATGATGGTGGAGAGACAGCTATATCGATCCCTATGGGGCTCAACTCAAGGTTGAACATTTGAGGCTTTTAGTGGTTGTGGATAGCCAGCTGAGGTACAAACAATTCAGTTTTTCTTGAGCAGTTACAGAGCATGAAACTTGTATATAATCACCAGGTATATCATTCCTGATCCAACTTCTCCAGCCTCAGCCCAGCAGGGCTGTTTGATAGAAAACAGTCTGGATTCTACCAAATTCTACCTGACAGTCTAAAGATACCCCCACTTTGGCTCACAAAGGAGCTTAGTTATTACAGTGGTAATCACAACATAAAAACCAGTCTAGAGAAAAACAGATAAGTATTGATTGCAACACCCAAGTTTCATGTCACAGCATAAAACGAAAGGAGATTGGAAGGCTTGTCAAATATGCCAGTCTGATTCTCCCTAGAGGGTGCTAGAAATTCTCATTTAGTCTTAGAGAATTTACCATAGCCTAGGAAGTTTAGGAGGCATAGAGAATACAGAAGAGTGCCTGCATGCTCTGTGTAATTGAGATGGTATACATATAATATGTTTATAAGCAGCTGTAGAACTCATTGCCATGGAAAGTTATTTAAAGACGAGAACTTGGCAAGACTCAAACAGTTTGTGTGTTCCTGAGGATAATGTGAACAAATCTGGATATTCTTGTTATTCACAACAGAAATATTGAAAAGGATGCTAAACTTCATGCTTTGGGGCTCAATTACTAGAGATCAGGATGAGACATAAACTGAAAGAGACAGATTATCTCACACCCCCGCTCACTCATGTATCTTCCTTCAGTGCATGCCAGTCTCCTTGTAGGACTGAACATGAGGGAAGTAGAGAGCTTTCTGAAAGTGTGAGATTCAAGATGACCATATAGTTCACATGGACAATTTTGATCTTTATATCTTGTGTTAATTTGCCTCTCATTGCTGTCTAAGCCCAAAGCCTTGCTAGTGCATTTTGTGTTGCATAGAAGACAGTTTATGACCAAAGAAGATAACAAACAGAACACCCTCAGTCAGAGTCACCACAAAGCAGCCCTGTAGGCACTAGGTAGCGATGAGTGGGAAGGGAATTTTCTGGTCATGTAAGCCATTTGGATTCGGTCCACCTCTCTGCTGCACTCCTAAAACCTCAGTGAAACAGTTGTAAAGAAGAGGAGTTTTGTTTTGGGAGGGTTTTGTGGTTTGTTGTTTTTTTTTTTTTTTGTGGTCTTAACTGTCCTAGCTCTTTTCATGTCACATCTTCCTCCCCCTCCATCTGCTTTGGCCTGATCAAAAAATTTAAGACTTACAACATACTTTTTTGACCCTGCATTTTAGGATGTTGGGAAGGAACTGATGATTTTTAACCAGGTCTCTTTCTCCTTTTTTTTTTTTCCTTGCATCCTCAAAATACTTTGTGGCAAAATTAGGAATTGTGGTCATGCATTCCATGGAGACCTCTCCCTTTGCATCTTTTGTTTCAGGACTCATTCTGAGATGTCTTTTTCTGTCTTGGTCTAGTTTTCATCTTATCCAATGTTACAAGAGAAAAAAAAAAAAAAATGATCCTGGCTCACAAAAAGCCTGGGAAGCAAGCCAACATTTCAACTTTTTCAGGGCTTCTCCAGAAGGCATCCAAAGTTGTTTCAACCTCTATTTGCTTTCCACTTCCTCTGGCTCCACATTTTTTCACTTTCTTAAGTCTGGTCTTCTTAATGCATGGCCCGCAAGCAGGAGACCCACTGCTTCCTTCCTCCTCTATAATAAAGTTGAGTCCTGAATGTGCTCTCTTCCCAACACACGGGAGAGCTTTGATTTCTTCCTTCTCTGCCCAGAGAGACACATACACTGCACAGATATCCCTATAGAGTTCCCTGGGGAACAGGCAAATAAGCCTGCTGCAAGGAAGGAATTTTCCCTGCTGCCTTCAGCAGTGGTTGGAGGGGAACATCTGGAGTCTTCTTGTCAGTGCTTCGCTGTTCCACCTCTGGCAAGACTTTCTGTGCTGTTGCTGGGAGAATGTGGCAGTTGTGTACCAAGTTAGCAGCTTTCCTGCCACAGAAATGCTGTTCTTTACAGCAAGTTGGAGTCTAGTAGATTTGCCTCCATTTTTCCTTCTCCCAAATGCATACCGCTTATAGTCAGCCATGGTGTTAGAGTCTTTTCCATGACATTTTAAAGGCTGAGCTGGTTTGTGTTCATATGAAAACTTTCATCCACCTACAGAAGAACAGCATTTTTCTACTTCATTGCATGCTGTAATATTGCTGTCTGTGCAGCACTGTACAGTCATTACCTCTACCCTCAAGGCTACTGCTTCTCAATGGAGATGTTCCTGATTAGTAGGGACATTCAAGAATAACTAGATGCTTCTTTCTCTCCCCTCCTTCTATGAGCCAGTCTTGAAGGATCCCAGAAGACTGGAGGTAAGAGTGAAAACTGAGTACCCAGGAAATGAGAGTTCAAAATTTTCCATAGTTAATGATGACAGGAAAAGGAATTTCCATACACTACCATAAGTAAGCTCTCAGCAGCAGGCTGATGAACCTTACCAAATTCTCCATCATTCCCACCAGCAGAAACCTATTGAAATCAAGGGATTTTCCTGTTGTGACTAGGACAAAAAGAGGAAAGGTCTGCTGCCTACCCTGCTTAATGTGGTGTACGCTGTCTGTCTTGTCCTCCTTCCTTACACTCCAAACCTACCATCAAGCCCTTTTGTACCCTGCCTAGAAGTAGTCAACTACAGCAAAGCGAATTGTCTGGAAAGAATATTTTTGAGTGCAAGATGCTGAGAGTGTGTGTGTTATTGTGTCTCCCTCTAGTGATCTGAACTAGTGAGCCTGCTTTGGGTCTTGTGCTTGGAGCATCTTGTTTGGTGACAGGGTGTCTCTGGATTCACAGGGACAAAAGGTTGATATTTTAGGACCGAGTCCCACTTTCCCTGCCATCTGGAGGTCATATTCCTCACTGGCAGCTCCATGTTTACAGCTGTAGTTTTCATCTGAAAATTTAAATGTGCTTGAAAAGATACAGGGAGGCTGAGTGTGAATTAAAGAGAAAAAAAACCACCACAGCATTTTAAATTTAATACTTTCAATTGAAACATCCTTAAGAAAGCTATCCTTAAGAAGAAAATGGAGTGGCTGCATTTTTTTCCCTCCCTTGTAGCTATAATCTATAAGTACTTTTACTTTAGGCAAGCATATTTCTCATTCTCTCTTCACAGTAGGAGAGAGATACACTAATAAAAGGGGAAGTTAAGGTAGTAGCTTATAGCTGTTGCCTGAGTTTTTTTGTTTGGTTTTTTTTTTTTTTTTTTTCATTTAAAGAGAGAATCTTCACCATTTCTGTTATTATGCTGTTACGTGGCTTCGGCCGATCTCAATGACTTCACTGACTTCAGTGCCTGATATGTTCTGCAGTGGAGCTGGAGCTACAGTCTCCAATCATCTAAGGACTCCAGTTGAGTATGGATGACAGCATCTACTGCAGCACACAGGTCCTGCTGGGACAGCGATGTCTGGAGGGAGTTTCCCATACACCTCCAAAGCCTTCACTCCTTCTAGCTTCTTCCACAGGGTCTTTTGTCTCTTGCCTCTGCCTCCACCCCCACGTCAGCCCCACTGATGAAGCCGCTTGCCTTATGTATCCCAGCTCTATTGATGGCTGAAAAATGGTGTGAGACAGAAAGGAGGGGTGCAGGGAAAAGCAGGATTATTTGCAAGAACCTCTTATGCAGAGATAGCCCTAGGGCAAAGAAAAGGCCAGCTTTGGGGACAAGACATCCAGAACCTGCTTGCCATGATGGCAACAGAAAGGTTAGGTGTCGCTCAGCCTTCTGAGGCATGGAGCTTTTCTCCTGGGTCTGAATACAGTTGTAGTGGAAGTGGGAGTCTCCCAGCTGAAGGCAGTGAGCTATTTTGGTAATGCAAGGCTGCAGCAGGCCCTGGTGTTGTGAACGCTTGTGCTCTTTTTTCCTTCCTCAGCCTCTTTTCTGAGCATTTCAGAAATGTGTCTTGAGAACATCCCTCCCTTTCCTGTCTAAAGAAAGCCATGAGAGACTGAAAACATGATTCAGGGATTTTTTTTAGGAGGCGCATGTTCAAAAAATGGTGTTCTTATTTATTCTGCAGTTACTTTTTCTTTCTGAACAGCATGTGAAAAATATGACTCTTCTTATGCACTCAGTGTTTTTTCATGCTCTGGCTGAACAAATCATCCTTTCTTGTAAACTCACAATGAGTGCCCACCGCAGTGTTACTGCAGCACGGGAGCAAAGCAAGGAAGGTTGGGAGGGGACAGTGAGTGCAAGCCTATCCAGAAAAGCAAGAGCTGCCATCTGATGCAGCCTTTTAAGTTCATGCCCAGTTTGGGGTGACCTGAGACATTTGAAGGATGAGCATACCTTGCCGAAGGATCAGCACAAGCTGCAAGCAAGAAAAGCGTAATGAAGGTAATGATAGCCTGGGAAAGACATTGATCATGAAAGATTTCTGTTGTCGTCATATCGACTGACAGCCTGGCTGAGAACTGCTGGCAGGGTCATCTTAGCACATGTACCGTAACGGTCAGCATACGTCATTACCACTGTCCTTACTTGCCATGCAGCTTGTAGATCTGTAAAAGCCACACACTGCTGTATGCATTATTTGTAAGCATTTTACTATGTATTCATTTGTATGGTCACCATGCTGGTGTCTGTGCATGCATATTGCTGCACAGTGTAAGCTTTTTGACGTTTACCAGCCTTATGCACCAACCTCAAAGGCTTGCATTTCCTTAATGGTAGGATTGTGAAACACAGCAGTAAGCATGAAACATAAAAGCAGGAGAGAAGAAAGGCAGTATCCTGAGTCATACTTTACCCGCTATCCTTTGACTTCAGAGCATGGATCTGTACAGCTGTCCAAAGCCTGTCTGTACAACCTAAACTATACCTGCATGAAGGGGACAGAGAGTAAGTTTTCTTAGCGTCAATTGTAACGAGAGACAAAGTTTCAGAAATTCCATGAATTGCAGAAGCTCAGACCAGGCTCCAGACTTTGCAACTCCAGCCTCTCTCCAACCTATTCTTACTTGTATCTACTGCATTTATCTCTGCTGTACTTGGGCATCTTCCAAGCAAATAAATAATTGGTTCCTGCTTCTGTCTCCCATTCTGCCCAAGGGACTTGAAGTTAATTTGTGCTGACTATTAGTGTTTGGGTAAAGGCTGCTATTGTGAAAGGAAGTCAGGGCATGTAGAGATAGATAGATGGTCCTTGCACTGTGAAATTTTAAGTGCCTCCATTTCTTGTGGGGAGATCTACAACCACTTTGACTGCTGTAAGGAGGATTCCTTGTAGCTTAGGAGATTTCCAGGGGATGACAGAGGTGGAGATGGGAAGTCCACATTCCCTAGAATCATCCTTCAGCGAGCCCCAGCTCAGAAGCCTGGAGCCACATGTGCTGTAATTTGAGTGAAATATAGGCACATGGAGATGCAAGTCACCCCATGTGAGGGGCCAGCTTGTGTCTCAGGAAATGCCAGAATAGGTCTCTGATCCCTGTAAGGGACCTGGGGACAAAGAAAAGTCACATTTGCCATGCAGTGTCTCCTGTGTGAGATGAGGGAAGGAGACTGTTAACTTGAACAGACAAAAGTAATTAGAGGAGTAAAATAATAGATTAATGAGCAGCCAGTGCCAGGGGAACTTATTAATTATCAGTAGAGGATTTCCTTCAATGTGCATGCTGGCCGAGGGCATGCAAGATAGCAACCAAAACTCTAGTCCCGTTTAAGGAAGCTGCTGGGGAATTAGTGGCGCCGTGTGTCAGGAGAACGATAGCAGAGGCTGGGTTAAATGCTTTCTTTGAATCTCGTGCTATGTGTGGCTCAGGTAGGGGCTAGGGATGAAGGGGATCTGAGAAATGCTAGATTGTATCTAACTGATGTTAATAATGGCTCAATAAAAATGCTCTGATAAGAACACATTAAAGTTGTACAGTTAAGCACTCACAAGCCAGGTAAGGTGAGATTTCAGGTTACAAATGCAACCTTAACTCTTCTCCTGCTGAGTGTACCCTAGCAGGCAGCCTCTAATTAAAGGGCATTGGGCTATTTCTCAAGTGATGTATCATAACATTGGTTAATGCTCTCTTCAGCCTTGGGCAGGTGCACGTAGTGTTTTCATGTGTTGTGTTTTTGTCTCTGTGTGCCTGGTGAAACACGGAGTCCATTTTAGTTATGGCACTGAGAATACTGCTTTAGCTGTACTTGAACCAATGGCTGTGGTTGAGACACAGGGTCCACTTAGACTCTTTAGAGACATGGTAACCCCCTATCCATTCTCTCAGGTTATCATTTCATGTGTTAGAAAGCAGTAGGTGTGGAAGATATTGCCATTATCTGCAGATAGTGTTCCATGTGAGGTTTTCCTTTCTTAGAACTCCTTTTGCTCAACATATTGTTCTTTTTACGTAGTTGCCTTACTTCAGACTGTTCGCAGGGTAAGATATTACTTTTGTCTTATCAGACTGTGCCACAAAATATGCCTTTCTTCTGTCACCCAGGGGGTAACTGTTCATATAATCAATGTATTTTCCTTTTAGGACTCCAGCATTTACAACTTTCAATCTTATCGCATGTACAATGGTTGTGATATGATGGGATAGAGAAAAGATGTGCAGAGCAAATCTGTTCTTGGGGAATGTTCAGAAGTGATAGGTTTAAATCATATATTGTACATTTGACACCTTTCCTTGAAAGTAACACTGAGTTGTTAGCTTGCCTGTTGAACACAAAGTCCTTTGAGGGGAAGCCATTCCTTCTGCTGTGTAAGTCCTTGAGTAAAAACATCTGTCCTTGCCTGCAGACCCTTACTACAGGAGTCTTCGATTTCTCACAAGCCCTCTGTCTGTGTGTCTGGCAAGCATGACCTGCAGCACCCTCTGCTATCCCACTGCCCATCCATGCAGGTACACAACCCCTTTGGTTGCATTTGAAGCAAATATTGAGCATTGTTGGACTATGAGTGTTGTCAGATCTGTGGGTAGCATATGATTTGGAGCATAGACTTGGTTATGTCTTTGAGAGTGTCTAAAGCAGCTTGGATGCCTTGAGCTTTAGTTTTGTACTGCTTATCACTATGCAAATAATGTATGGGGTGGCAGGAATGGCAAAGGCAAGGGCAGCAGTTTTAGCAGCAGCCAGAGATGTGCAGATTTTTTAAAGGTTTCCAAATGCGTATTCAGTTGTGCGCAACCAGAAACAATGGCATTGTAAGAGCTGCCCCTTGCAGGCAGGTGCAGGCTGGTCAGCATGGAGCAGAAGCTCATCAAGAGGGTTACGTGTGAAAAGGAAAGGTCACATAACCCCAGGTGGCCCTTCAGGAGACAGCTACTGGCTGGCCACAGGGGAGTAGAGCTTATGTGCAAGGTACAAGAGAACAACTGCAAGGAGGAAAGGCAGAGAATTTCATAGGAAGCCCCTGGCATGGTGAAATGTGCTGATTAATTTCCTCAGACCTGTATGGATCTAAAGTGAGCTAAAAATTTCCTCATTCGGAGACTTTGGGGATCACTGAGCAGAGTTTGTTTAAAAGAAATGAGCTTCATCTGAGAGGTTTTGCAACTTGTGCTAATGAGAGTCTGTCTGTCAAACTTAAGTGGCATCAAGTGGCTCAGAACAAGGGCTCTTGGGCGTTAAATGGTTCCTACCAAATACCAAGCCCATTACCATGATTGGCTGTTATAGCCCTCTAAACGGCAAAAGTGATTAAATTGGTCGTTATGAAACACTAAAGATGCATAATTATGAAAAATAAGGCTTGAGTAAGAGGAGATTTCATCTCACTCACTGCTTTGTATCTCAAGTAAGAATCAATGTAGAAATGTTTTAAAAGCAGCCAAGGGTTGCCCCTTGTCTGGTTTTCTCCTGACAGACTGGAATTCATGAATGTGTTTGGAAAAGAAGGTGTTTCTCCAGTCTTTAGGCTGACGTGTGAGCTGGGGACCAAATTTCCCAAGTTCCCCTCTCCACACCAGATTACGTTTCTCCCATGTCACAGGGGGTTTGACTCCCTCCATCCCTCACTCAGTCTTGTCTCAGAGGGAAGTGCTCTTTTCTTAGTAATGTGCCTCATGACGCATCTAACCCATCCAGCTGCATGGAGCAATGAAAGTGAAGACGTTGAGTCTTGTCAACAAGGACAGCACAACCAGCTTTGCTGAAATTGCAGCAGAGCGTTGTACGTGGTCAAGGGAGTTTACGCTGGGCAGGGCCAGCTCCAGCAAATCCATGAGTGCTAAAGCAGTAACACATTGGAATATCATTGGAATATTGAGTAGACTGGGGAATCAGAATTAAGACTTGAGGGATTTTCAGCAGGAAGCTGCTGTGAGAGGCCTTGAGATGCTACCAGTGCCAAGCAAGCCCAACTCTGCCTGGTTCTCCCACGTATTTTCCTAGGGCAAGTCCAGTGCATGACTTTCCTCACTCTCCCAGGCACATCAGGCACTCCTTCCTTAACCAGGAGGGAAGTCCTCAAAGCATCAAGCTCAGGGGGTGCTGCAGGAATGGGCACGAGCACATTTTATCCTCCCAGGAAACCCTCAGCTGCTCCAGAGGGCTGTTTTCTATGACACAGAGAGGGGCCTTCTAGGAGGCAGTTTAACAAAGGTTGATGACAAAAATGAGTTGTCAGGTCTTCTATCACTGGCTTTTGCACACTGTGTACAAAAGGGCAGGGGACACAGAGTATTCAGGAAACTCTCTACAGGTAGGCAAGGGGGTTGACTAAAGAGTTGCATGTGTTTTTGAGCTTAGGGTGTTGGGGGAAAGAGTTGTGAAGTTCTACTGGTGGAAAAGGGGAGGCCTTTTGCCTTGATAACAACTTACTTTCCTGTTGTTGGGCAAGTCTGAGGATGAGACGAGTGCTTTGCACCCTTTCTGCTCTCCCAGCCCTGCCTCTCAGCCAAGCCAGTACCTTCCATTGCTGCTTTGGAGCACTCCTCAAATGTAGTTCTCCCATTGAAATGCTGGAATAACATCAGGCACAGCAGGATGCGTGCATGGTGGTTCTCTAACACAGCTTAGTCAACCCAGACTTCCTAGAGCTCTAATGATCCCAGTTTGCACAGACTTTCTGCAGAAATAGATTATTTATTTATTCATTTTACACTCTTTTTAGTTCTCTCCCTCTTTGGTGCCACCCCAGCCTTAGAAGAGTTTTATACCTTCCTTAGAAAGAGTAATAGTGGTGCTGAACTGAGCACAGCCTCCAGGGCCCTGTACTCTCCTTGAGTTGCTGCATTTCTCTCTAGGTGAGCACTAGCTGAGTCACTGAGCCCAAGTCCTTGTTGAAACTAAGTGGTCACGAGGGATATGCTGGTATTTACTACCCTTATTCTTATATCCGATATGTAATGTACCAGCACATTCTACACAAAACTCCACTGACCATTCATCTCCTTCATCTGTCTGTCTGTTCCTGCTCTTCCTTCCTCATGTGACAGCTGATGTTGAGTATCTTTCAGGAACTTGATTTGTTTAAAATTATTTTAAAAAATCATTTTTTAAAAATTATCAGATGTGGCTTGGTACGAGAGTGCTTCATTTAAGGCATTAGTCACTTTTAAGAAAACACTCTGTGTGTGTGTGTCATCTATGGCATTATTCACATCCCAGAAGACAAGTATTGTCATCTGCATATGTATGTGAGAGTGTGTGAGCCATCTAGTCAGCTGATTTGCCACATAAAATTGTCTTTTCCCCAGTACTCCTGTGGCTGCTGCAGTCAAAATAAAATGTGCCATGTCTTAAATGGAAAGCCAAGTATCTCTGCCTTTTGAAGAAACTACACTTTTCACAGAAGTAAAGTTGTAACACACCTCTTGGCACTTACCCATGCCTTCAAATCTGAACTACTCAGCCAAACCTGATATGTCTGAAAAACTATTTGTGTTAATTCAAACCAAGTTAGAGGCATCCTGAAAAGTTTGGTACCACTCTTGAGATGCTGAACAGAGGACAGCGTGTGAAAATTGATTGATTTCTTTCCTTGGATGTTTTTCTAACTTTTTTTCACGGCTTCGTGGAATTTGCACATAGTTGGTGGCTGAAATCCCCAGCTGTACTGGAAAAGATTATTCTCTGTAAGGTGAATGTTTTGGACCACTTCAGGGGATGCAGAAGTATTTCATTATTGCACCTGTCTTAGAAAACAGTGACGATTATAAAGTTCCTTGCCCACACAGTAACTTGTAAGCATTTTAAAAATGTTTACATTTAAAATTCTTCCAAAATGATAAATAAACTTGTCTAAAACTTCTCCTATAACTGGCCTAGCTTATGCTAAAATATAATAGAGCTGTGGTTACCCCTGTCTTGGACTTGGCACTATGGGTGTGTGTGTATCAGGACCCAGATCACTCCAGGATAAAGCCTTCTTGCTTGAAACACTTCCCTGTAGAAAAAAAAAAATAGCCCAGATGCTTCAAAGTCTTTAATTTGTGTTCAGGGAACAATTTTTTTTCAGGAAAGTATGTATTACAGAGTTGGAGGAGAGAATCAGTCAAAAACTGAGCTGGGTTTCACGTGTGGAACCTTTTCCCAGCAATTTCTCATCTTATAATTTGGTCTGTAAGCCTCAACTGCATTTTAATCAGTTGCTCTTGACAAGGATTACTTGATGACAGAAAGTGAGGAAAGGAAGGGGGGGTGGGAAACTAAATTATATAATCTTAGTTGTTTTCATGTAGTTTGGAAAGGCCTCAAGACTTCTCCAAAATTTACAGCCATCATGGCCAGGATGTCAATATCTGGAAACTATATAGAACATTGTACTTAAACAGAGATTCCAACCTAAAAATTAATATACTAGTGGCAAACTTTGCCTTTTGACTGTGGTCTTACTTGTTTTGCTGGTCTTTGTCACATCACTCCATTTTGCCTATATGTTGTCTCTCCCTTTGCCAATTCTTTTTTTTAGTCCAGTGGTTTTACAGTGTCAATAAATTTAGGAGGGAATGTTGCAAATTCCCCATTTCCCCCTCTCAAACCCTAGCTTGGAGATTCAAATTTAAGGTTGCAAATGGTATCCACTAGGACCCATCTTCACATTGCTATGGCAAATGGTGTGCGTCATCTTTAAGATGCTAGAAACATATTCATGAGGAGACAGCTTTCTTCAGGAGAGTTGTACAGAATGGCTTTTCTGAAAGTGATTTGAAATATCTAAGAACTGTCAATATACTAAAATTAGCAAAGGCCACCCATTTAGGTGGCTATCCTGCAAGCCCAAAGACCAGACCACCTATTAGCTGTTATTAACTAGACATCAGCTTAGTAAAGTTGAGGATGTGGCAAATAACCATGTACCGAAGCAATCCCTCTGTTACTTCTCTGTCCTTTTTCTGACCATTTGTAACATAGGCTCTTTCATCTCCAGAATTCCCCAGGTCAGGAAAGTAAAATGGAGTGAGATACTCTTGTCAATAGGTCTTCCATCAAAGCCTGCTTAGTTTATATGCAGGCAATAACTAAATGATGCCTGTGGGGAAAGACAGCAGAGACAGGGCTGGCTGAGCAATTTTAAGCAATCCTTTCCTATATGCATTTTTCAGTATTCTGAAGGCTGTTTTAAAAGGTAACGTAACTTTAAATTCCTAGACTTGCAAAAGCGTGAAGGAGCAAGGTTATTAAAACCATGCAGCGCCTCTTAAGTGTCTGAAGGAGAGTGCAGCTTGTACTGATGTGTTGTGCAAGAAGATAAGAACATTTGCTGACTCAAGATGCTGTTCCCTAGAGGGGTTATGGCAGTCCCCAAAACACTTGCTCTAGAAACATGCTGCTCAGGGGTAGGAGTGTTGCTGGAGCCCCTCCTCGTGCCAGGAGCTGGAATTTTGGAGGCTACGAGAGTGAAAGAGCCGTGGCTGACAGAGGGTTTGGAGCCAGATGCCCTTGGGGGGAAGGTAGCTGCCCTACATGATGCCTGTCACAAGCAGGAACTCAGCATACTGGCATTTCCCCAACAGCATCCTTGAGGACACCAAGACCACAGCTCCCCCTGCTTCTGCTTCTTTAGCTCATTAAATAAGCACTACTGCAGGACTCAAGGCTGATCAGGCCTGAGGACCGAGCCTCGCAGCCACTGAGTGTCTTCTGCACTTTGCCTTTCTCCAGTTTCCAGAGCAAGGAAGAGCAAGCCCCTCCTTTCTCTGCAAACTCAAAACATTTCCATCAGTTTTGGAGGTTGCCACAGGTCATATCCCCACCATGCCACAATGCAGTTGGCTGAGATGCTCCCTCCCTCTTCTCACCACCACATCGTACTGGGGGGAATCAATTTTTCTCCCCGTATCAACATCAGAAACCAATATTTATGGCCTCCTCCCTCCTTTCCCTTGCTTGGTGCTGGCAGCTGCTCTTCCACCCATTTCCTGCACTTGAAATACCTGCTACAGCGGGTGGATGGGATCCTCCTGCAAGCTCTTTAATTGAAAGGAATTTCTGTCTGGCCAGGAGATGTCAGGAGGCTGACAGAGAAGCGTTTCTGTAAAATGAGGCTTGATCTACAGTGCAACAGGCAATGTCTGGATCACTGAGAATCCTTCACGCTCTCTGGCTGCAGCTGGTTTTTCTCTGGGGGACATTAAATGAAGGTGCGGCTGTCAGGGTGTGGGTGCTGGAGACCCCTCTGGCTCGGCTGCCAGCTCTCCCTGTGCAGTGCAAGCCTGCGAGGTGCCATTGCTTCCTTTCTACTTGGCGCTTCCCCTAGCCTGCTGTGCCACTTCCATTTCTGATTCCCATCAATTTGAAACAGAGCCCTGCTGACCCTGCTGACCGCTGTTCATACATCTCCCGGCATGGTTAATAATAATGGCCTCTGTGGGAAATGATGGGCTGAGACAGAGAAAGGACATAATGATGCTCTGGCTGGGGTAGGCAAAAAGAGGAAAGTGAAGTGACAAGCAGCTAAATAGCAATAGAGGGGTATGATGATAAAAACAAACAAACCTGCAAATGTCTGAAAACCCACAACAATGGCATCCCTGAAACTAATGGGGAAAGACAAGCTTGAGTCCCTGAGGGAGAGAAGAGGGGGGGAAAAAAGAGAGAGAGAGGAAAGCGAGCAGAGAATTGGCCAATAATTGAAATGGCATCAGGGAAGAAAAGAGCTGAAAAGCACTGAAGGAAAGACAGGCTTGAATTGANGAAAAAAAAAAAAAAAAAAAGGAGGATGAAAGACTGAAAGACAGAGGGAGAGAGTATGGAGGAAGGAAGACGTGGATGTAGGGAGGGAAAGGAGAAGGTGAGTGGAATGGTAGAGGTGGAGCTAACCAAAGAAAATGGATGCAGAATGGGAGGGAGGGAAGCATGGAGGGGAAGAGAACCATGCATTGGCAGAGGAGAGAAAGCAGAGGTGCACTGAGCTGGGGTAGAGAAAGGAGAGAAAAAACAGTATTTGGGGTTAGAAAAAGGCAGGAAAGAACAAAGCAATGGGAGATAAAAGGTTAACCAAGGAGACACAAAGAACAGGGTTTGGAAACACAGAGCACCTGATGGCACCTGCTTCTCCAGGGCTTTACCATCAACTGCTTGGGATCCAAGTGTAAATTCCAGAGAATTGCTTTTCATTTTTTAATAAGCAGAGCTCGATTTGATGGAAAAGCTCTTGGCCCTGCTCTCCAGTCCCACCAGCCATAGCACAAAGCAGGCTGGTTTGTTGTAGGTATTGTCTCCATAGCAGTGTAATGGCACCTGCAAGGAGAGCAGCAGGCATCTGTCTCTTGGTTGGGAAGATGAGCCACTTCCCTGCTCCTTGGTTGCTGGGGAATTGTCTCTAGTGCCTGACCCTGCGTGGAAAGGATGTTTCCTTCTGTTGGTAAAGCAGATCAATGCTGACATCATGCATCGTCAGAGATGTTTTCTGTCAATGTAAACAGTTGCTGCTGCCCTTGGTGCTCATCAATAACCAATTATGCGATCATCTGTGTTTTCTGGCTCACTATTTTTTGGCTGCACACAGAGAAAATCAGAGAAGATGGTCAAGATGGTCAAATTTCCCCTCCATAATTTCAGTGCCTTGGCTGGAGCTGGGATGAAGCTGAGTGGCAGTTGCTGGAGCAGGACTGCTTTCTCTGTGCCATGGGGAGGTTAGCCAAAGCGCAGGGGTGAGCCATGCCTGTCCAGGCAGAGTTGTGCAGGCAGATCTTTGTCAGAGTTCATGACTCACATGCTCAATAATTGAAGACCGTTTTGCAAGCGATTCTCAGTGGTCCTTCACTGAAACTCGTGTCGTGGGTTCTGTGTTCACATCTGTCCCTGCCCTCCTGTGTAGCAGTGCATAAGCCAAAGATCCTCCTATGCCCCCCCCCCCCGCTTTTTTTTTTTCCCTAAAAGTGCCTCCATGACACTGACCATCAGAAGTTTAGATTTTATGTACTCCTAAGGCACTTTTGGTCTTTTTGATGGGATGGAACAGATATGCATTTACAGTAAGGACAAAAATGTTTTAAGCTCGGGTTACAGGTACAAATGCACGTACAAATACAGAGCTTGCTTACTTCAATTATTCTACAGCATTTGTCAAATGGAGTCATCGGGGCTCCTTCAGGGTAAGGCACAAGAATAAATCTGAGAAGCAACTGCAAAAAGAACACAATCACAAAAAAGTATTTTTTCAAGATCTGCATCAATATTCATGGAACTATTTTTTATTGCCTCCCTTTTCCCCATCTTTTTTCTAACTCCTTAGAAACCACTCTTACCCTTTCACTTGTTGCCATTTCAACTTCCACCTGTCTCGTGCAGAGTGTTCAAATAAACCCTTGTTCTATTTTTTTTCCTGGTAAAGATGGGAGTCGTTAGTGTCAAATAGAAGTGGTTGTGGCACAGAGAAAAGGAGGGACCTGGGTGAGCCTCCAGGCTGGCATTCTGATGCAGAGATTTGGGTTTCAATTAGGTAATGCTCTCTGAAAACAGGGCTGCTGGAGCACATGGGACAATATTGACTAAAGCACAAAACAATTCGGTAAGTGACCTTCATGCTCTCGCGTATGTAGCCAGTCAGGATGCATGGCGTGTAAATGCCACCCAATCGGTATTCATTTCATGTGACTTGTAACCAACCTGCACCGGGGAATGGATGAAAGGCAGCGTCCAGGTATATAATATGATTATCAGATAATATATCAGACTGTGATTCCACAAAGCCAAAGGGTCAACAAGACTGGAAAATGTATTTTGCAGCTTCTGAGAAGATGAATTTTTGAAGATTAGTGTGTTCTCAACATAAAATGAATAAATAAATACATAAAATAAATAGATGTCGTGTAACATGGTTCCCACTCCTCCCTATCCAACCAGTCTGCTCCCAGGAAAGCTACTGTGTGTGTGGACACCCTAGTTCATATTTGGTCTGGATTATGTTTATGTATATGAAAGGAAAGCAGAGTTCTGGGTCCTTTGCTGTTCTCCTGTCAGGGGGTGTAGAGAAATTGTGTGGTTCAATCCCACTGTTTTTTCTTAACCCTTTGAGATGGCAGCCTCCCTTACTGAGACCACAAGATACTCTCCTGTTGGCAGTCACCGTGTTTGGACTTCCATGAGTGGAGGCAAGTCCTGGCTCCTGTCAGTAGCCTGCCTAAGGAAGGTTTCCTACTGGGCATCTATGTGCTTTTCCCTAACTAGCCTGCCAAAGGTTTGAGTCAAATCACCTTCACCTCACAAGTAACACACATTTTCTCAAGAGTCAGCCTTTGCTTGACCTTTGGGGATGGTCTGGTTCTCTTGCATTTGGGAGGGTGAGACTGGAGACTGTTATGACCACTACCTGAAGTGGTGGTGTTTAAAGTTTTAAAAAAACACACTCTACTGTTCACTCCTGAGAAAATACAGCAGTGGTAATATTATAAATCATTAACATCAACCTATAAAATGGGTTCCCAGGCATTTGCGCTGCTGCTTCTGATCTCTGGTATGAGGAATAGCCTATGATGCCAGTCCCTGTCTCAAAGATCATCTGTGTGATCTCACTGGTAGCATTATTTAGGCTGCTGAAAACCTCACTTGTGCCAAACCACCAAGTTCAAAAAGGGGGAGACAACAGCCACAGACAGAGGGGCTTGTAAATGGATATAGCTGCACACAAAAAAAAAGCTGGGAGCCATTCTTGCGAGACACCCAGAATAGCTGTGCTCTAGACAGTGAGAGCAGCTTTTAAGACAGACACTTTCTTTTCTCGTGGCACAAAGACCAAGTAACAAAAAGTAGTAAATCTCAGAGAAGAGAAATGACCTCTGAATTTTCTCTGCAGGAAAAGCTGGCTCTCTTGATCTGAAAAAAAAACATTGCTGGGCTTTGCAAAGAAATATTCCTTACATTAAGGGAAGAAGGGAAGTATGATAAGATTTTATTGTACCTAAATTTTAAGGCCAGAAGGGATCATCTAGTTTGATTTCACACGTAGCACAGTCCAGAGAATCTAGCACAGCAATTTCTGCATCAGGTTCATAACATCCATTGGAACGACAGCCAATCTTTCAGAAGGGCACACGTGGCACCACTGTGGCCCTTCTCCGTGGTCTGTGCATGCTCGTCCAAAGCGCCCGAGCACCACATCCCCTCTCAAGAGGCTCCATTACACTTGACATGCCAGAGACACAGCACCCTCCCTTCCAAACCAAGTTTCCTTTCCACAAAGAGCTTCACACAGCCTGTAGGGTGTATGGAGAAGCCAGGGAATGAAAGCTAATGAGGTAAAATATAATCATAGCGCTCCTTCAAACTCAGAAGCTGCTCAGATCAGGTTCTGGGGATGGGCTGTCATTTGTCTTTCTGCCAAACTGGTTGAAACTGGCTCACCTTTCCCCCACTGAAATACTCATGATTTGAGTGCCTTAGGCGAGAGAAGCATAACAACTTTGCCGCACTTAGGACATCATTGTCAAATTGAAGGATTGGGGAGGAGCCACTTCACCCAAGGAAAGTATTTGTATTCAGCAACTGCTAAAGTGCAGACAGCTTCCTCTCCATGCTCTCGGAGGGGGGCAAAGCACTCTCTTTCGTTTTGCCTGCTCAGGGAAATGGTTTGAATTTGAGAATGTGAACATGGTAAAGAGAAGGGGAAATGAGCAGGGGGGGGTCTGGAACTGCAGAGCTTTCTGTCCCACTGCAAACACCCTGGCATGGAAACTGCTCATTTTTACCATTTCTGATGCAACTCTCAGGAGATAAGACAAAGCACTATAAATTGGTGAGGACAGGAGATCCTAGCCCTGAGGAGTATGCCATGTAGCAAACAGAAAACTCTGCTTAATTCTTGCAAGTTACAGAGGCTATTTAAGTAAACACTAAATGGAGCCAGAAAGGAAACACTCCAAAGGGTTGCAACATCTGGTTGCATTTTGGGTTCCTACACTGCATTGACACATAGATGGTTTTTGAGGGTCTGACTGATGGATCTCCCTGTATCACAGTAACTTCAAAAAGGGAACAGTTTTTTGAAACTGTAAAATGTACAGACTTCTGAAAGTCTCTGTAGATTTCTTGCTGGATCTTGGGTGGATCACCACTAGAAGGCAGAGCAAGTTGCTCGACTAGATTTCTGTTATCTCACTGGATAGAAATTGCTACTGTCAGTGTTTAGTGTGGATATTTTGTGCCTACCCATTTATTTGTCATCTGAGGATCTCCGAGTGGTTTACAATAGCGTGCTGTCTGGCTCTTAATCCATGAGACAGGGAGTCATTATTTCTGATTCTGTTTCCAACTCTATACAAATTTGGAGTGCCTGTCCAACAAGCCTCTCTCTTCCCCTGCCAACACCTCTGCAAGCAGGGACTGTGCTCTTGCATCTGTCTACAGCTCACCAGGTCCCTCTGGAAGGACACGCTTCTACTACATAGCACAGATTGTATGGACCAAGAAGCTGGAAAGTGTGCTCTTTTAGAAGCCACACCTATTCTATGTATTCTTCATATCTATATAGAGGTGCCTTGGAAGGAATATGAACAGCTGGAAAGAGTGGAAGGTGATGGCTATCCTTTGGGGCTTGAGACACTCTGACCATGCTGCACTTTGAAGCATGTGGGCGATCACATAGATACACACTTGTGCTTGTAGTTGTTCCCTGGGTTTAGGAAGCACTGTGGACCTCCTCTGACAGGACAAAGAATGAAGGCACTGGGACAAATGATGCTGGATAAGCCAAATTCTACACTAGTGCATTTAATACATAAGATGCGTTGGCTTAAGCAGGTTCAGATCTCAGGTCTTATTTGGTAACTTTTTCTACTGTATTGCAACACAGTTTAATGGATAGACTTAATACAAAGCTGTTATCTGGTTTGGAATCTTTAAGAGGTCATGGTTTAGGATACTGACAAATTTGGGAATTAATGTATTTTAAAGATGCCAAGCTTATTAATATTTGGGATTTAGGATAGGCTTGACACGTGATCTTGAAAGTCAGAATTAAAAAAAGGTGATCAAGGAGAGATGCATGTTACCATACCAAAAACCCAGAGAACAGCTATTCAATGTGTGTGCTCCTTATCTCCCAGACTGCCTTCTGACTTTGAGGGAGATGTCTGAGTGGTAAGAAATATGATAAATTATTTGTGGACCACAGATACTCTTGCTATACTGTTCGCACAATTGGAGAAAAGAGCTGAGATGTATGCCCTAATTTAGAGTAATATTTGCAGAACTGATATGTAAAACATGTCTCCTACAAATAGTTTTCTATAATTGAATAGTGAAGGAGAATGTTCAACAACTTGGATAGGAGAAGCCTTTAAGTATTCCCACCTGAGGATATTTTCCCAGCTATAAGTCTACAGATATTCCAGCAAGAGCATTTTGAACAGACCAATGAGTCCATTCCTACAGTTCTCCAGACTGGTCAGGAGCATCCTATAGGGGTCTGTCCCAAGAACTATGAAAGAAACCAATGATTTAAAAGTATTTTCAGTGTTAGCAGAGTCACTGTGTGAGAATTAGATAGGTGAATAATCAATGAAAACCTAACCATCGCACCACAAGCTGTTGGAAAGATATGACAACATTAGAAAGATCCTTTGGGTCTTTGATGCAGAATGTTTCTTTTAAATGGTCACCTTCCCTTCAGGTACTAACAATAACTTTCAAAAGCCGTGGGCAGACTATAAACTCTGGCAAGTGTCAGTACCATCCCTAGAAAACTGATTTTTCTTTAGGCAGGCCTCTGAACCCTAGAGAGTCTGGGGAAATGAGGGGTTTAGTAATTGATATGGGATTTTATATACAAATAGATGACATTATTTCTCACCTTTTCAACTTCTACCACTGCCTTCCCAGGAGAGAAATCAGCATTTATTTGTTGATTAATTATGTAATGAATGAAGGTGATCAATTGGCAAAGAGAGGATGGTGGCTTTGGAGAAGGAAATGCCTTTGACAAGTGATGAGAGAAAAGCATAAAGTCTTCAATCCAGGAATAATGGATTAGATACAAAGGGAGGCAGGAGAGTAACACTTACCTAGCTTTGAGAGAGAAGCAAAATACCAACAAGGACTTGTAGGAGACTGCCAGCAAGCTGAAAACAGAAACAATGCATGATAACAGATAAGTGGTGCTTATGTTTATTTTAGGTTAAGAGAAACAGTAGAGGTGATTTTTTTTTTTTTTAAGAGGATTAATTTCTTTTCTTGGAAGCTATTTTCGGTTTGCAAAATTAAAAATGGAGCAGATTCTTTGGCCTTATAATACCTTAAAAAGGAGCTTTGAAGAATTAATTTTCTTATACATCCTTTTTATTTCTCATCGTTGAATGTGGTAAAATGATTATGCCATATGTACTCTCTGTGTGTATGTATATTTACACTTTCCACTTTGTAATTTTTGGGAACATCTCTATTTTTGAATGAGCTAATAACTGTCCATTTATTATACAACAACTTCAGCAGTTAAGAAGATTGGAAAGGTAGGACAGAAAAGGTGAGCTATAGGGAAAAGAAAAGGTGAAAGAATAGGTATATATGGAATCACCATCAAATAGAATGGGAAAATGGACAAAGGAAGAGGGAAATATAAAACTGAGATGCTTCCATTGTTTTTTAATGAGTATTTTTAAAAATACATTTGAACTTGTTTTCCTTGTGGAATAAGATGATTTGAATAACACATCAGCTGTGAAAAGCAGGTTTTTCATGAGGACCCTTCAGCTGGAGTATGTTGTCTGGCTGTAGAGGAGGAGCACAAGGGCAATGCAGCACCATGTGTGGCCTTCCTGTCTGAGAGGTTGCAGTAATTCTGGGAATAAAATGGCTTTAAAAATGTTAGAGGACAGAAACAGGCGTTATGGTTTCCCTCTTTAGAATACATATCTAAGCCCTTCCAGTGTGCATTCAGGTGTGACACGTCCCTTATGCAAAGATACCTGGTATCAAACTAGTGAACCTGTGTAAATGTTGAAAAGAAGGAGGAAGTGAAGTGTGGAAAAGGAGTACATCAATACAGACATAGCCCTTCTGACTAAAAAAACCCCTACCTTAGCAGCAAGCTGCGTTTGTTATTAGCCAACAAAGTATATATGGAGAAAGCCTGCAGAAATGGCAGAACAAATCTTTTTAGCATAGCATGGGAGGGCTTGAAATAGGAAGCTGAAAAACCTGAAGTCTGTTTTTGCATCTGGCAGAATATGTGATCCCATGCAAACAGCATCCCTTCTTTGTGCCTCAGTTTCCTCACCCATAAGGTGGTATTAGTTCATCTTTAGAGCACTTCAGGCTGCACGTCTGAAGAGCCTTGTGCAAGAGCTAAGCATTATTTATCCTAAATGACAGCACCTTGTGTTCGCTCTGCGCTTCCCTCTATTACCAGCCCTTTCTTCCCTTGTAGTTTTCCTTATTTATGTCTTTGCCTCCCCATTACCTTTGTGTTAAAGCTCGCATCTGCATTGATTTTACATCACTGCACTGTACTGCAGCCATTACAAGTTTACATTTCAGAAAAATCCTTTTGAATCTTTAACCCATTGCTCCAAGAGTCCTGACCACAGGATATCTATCAGCAGATAACTGCAATTGCGGTTATTTTGATGGGGGGTTAACTGACCAGTTACTGTTGAAGGAAAGGGCCAAATACACCAGTGATAACTATGTTCCTTCAGCTTCTAAGGTGCTCTTCCTCAGAACATATAAAGCCTTTCAAAGCTAGACACTGTCAACATTATAATAAAACCAAACACTTTGGAAAGCATTGTACTAACTTGGGAAGGCTGAACAGTGTTTCATGTCATGAGGAGACTTCTGCCTCTTAGGAAATCTGAGTCACTTAAAAGAATGAGCTCCATTGCTCCATTCCTCTGTCTGTGTGTTGTTAAATACCGTATGTGCAGCTCACGGGCTTGGTATGTGCTGTTCAGTGGCATTTCCCATTGACTGTGAAGGGAGCCAGGTGTAACAGCCCTGGAGGACAGGAGTTCTGGTTTGCTCACTGTTTCACTCACTCCATTCCTCATCCACAAAATGTTATAAAAGCACCTCTTTATTGTGAAAAAAAGTTTGGTATAGATAGTGAGTTATGTCCCTGAAAAACAGGGAAAGAACCACACAGGCATATGAGATGGATCAGTAAGACACTGAAAATATTTATTTGTGTGCTCAAGGAAGAGTTTTTCTGATGCTCTGCATTGTTCCGAAGTGTGAACTTGCTGTCACACATCAGTTAGGAGGGGTAACCGGAACCAAATAAAAGGTTCATCTCAGATCTTTAACAAAGTCCAGCATAACTCATGTGAAAGCCTTCCTTCAGCTGACAGGAGTTTTAAAGAGAAGGTCTTATCTCCATGTCTAAACACCTGCCTTGAAAAGGCGAGAATAAAACGCCAGCTACTGCCTTTTTGCTTGGCAGAGGATGGCGATGTTCCAAGGAACAGTTGAGACACATCAGTAGTCTGCTGGGATGAATTGAAAGCCTAAGTGACCTGTCAGTCAGGTTCACGTTGACTAGAAAGCTCTGCAGATGATCTCATCATTTGAACAAAGCAGACCCAAGTCCCTTCACTGTAAATGCGGGTATTAATAAGTGTTGCTATGTTTAAGTTGCTGCATAACTTCAGTGGCTTTTCACAGTATACTAAAGCACAGAGTTGCAACAATGCTGGCACATAAGTAATTGCTTAGAGATGGCAGGGCATGGGAAGCAGAGGAGCAGGTATCTTTTAATTTCTGAATTAGTTACAGGAGTCACTCACCAGGAGTCCTGACACTGGAATTATAGTATCCTGACACTGGCATAACTATGTACTGAATCAAACTGGGTTCCTAATAGCCTTGCCTAGCTGCCAAATGCAAGAGGTTTGAGTTATTCCTTGCAGAGTAAACGGTGAGACTGGAAAATAAAAGATCCTGTGATTAATTTACTGAAGAACAGAAGAGATTCATTTTCCACGTGCTTAGTCTCGGTGTTCAAGGGAAATTGCTCGTGCTCTTGTTCCATTTAAGAATGTGCTCATTTAGTGAGGATGAAAGCTTGGAGACCTGGAAGTTCAATCAGAGCTTGATTTGGGAAAAAGCAATTTTGAGGTCATCCAAGGACAGATGAGGGGGCAAGACTGAGAGCATGCATTTGGATGAAATACTATGATAAAGGACACTTCCTTTAAACTAAGGAGGTACTCATGTGTTAAGGATCAAGCAAATCTGTCTTTTGATTTCCCCAAAGTCTGGTCCACATTAAAACGTTCACCCCTGGCAGTCCACGCTGTCATTACTTACAGGCAGAAGTAGCTGGCCAGCCTCAGAAATGGCCAGAATGGTAGCGTGTGAATGATGTGAATACAAGTTGTATTTCATACATTGAGATTTGTGGTACTCGCTTCTGCCCTTGCCTCTGGGGTATGGGAGGAGTTGCTTGAATGATTGTTTTCATTTTCACTTGATTTGGTGCATTGGTTAATTTTTCATAAAAATCAGTATGACTTGATCCACTGTAAGCTTAAAGTTAAGAAACTGCAGGCAAGATACAGCCTGGAGTTGCATTAGTGCATGGCAGCAGCAGGATCTCCCATAATGAAAATTTTGCCAGGGGAGTTTTATGTCCATGTGGGTTCCCACCAGCAGTCTGGCATGGTGGAGAAGTGCCCAGGTTCAGCACAGCTCCACTGGTCTGGCTGGAGAGCCCAGAGAAGCTGGTGTTTCAAGAAGCATACAGTGGACTGTTTACATGAATGAGCCTTTGTCATGACAGTTTGCATTCTCAGTGTGAGCAAAGATTAAAAACTGGCCACTAGGGACTGAAGAAAAGAGGCAGTTTACACAGAGTCTCTTGTTTTCTGCCCAGAAGTAAGGCTAACTTTTCACGGGAAGCCTACCCCCAAAGATCTGGAAAGCCAGGCTTCCCTGGAAAGGGGTAGCTCTGGCTTCCATTACAGTTGCCTACTGCCCTGGGAAAACTAAGTAGAGCTGTGTGATGAGGATGAAATAGCAAGGTAATGCCTAAGGCAGAGAGTGCTGCTGCCAATGAATATTTTTCAGTGCCCTGAGGCAAAACTGTTTCTAGTTGGGACAGGGGAGTGTTGATGTGCTAATTCAAAGGAAATTCTGGGTTCTAATTACAGTGGAGCAGGAGGGGGTTTAACAATAGATGAACTGCAAGAAGGCATGACTAAGGACATAGAAGTAGATAGGGACCTAGATTTAAAGAAAATAGCTTCGGCCCATTCTACCAAGATGGATCAAATTAGCTGTGTTCTGCTGGCCCTCTTCCTCCTTTTCAGTGAGCACATCTGAGGCTATGCAGCTATTGTTTGTCCAAGGTAAAATCCAGCTTTCAGGGAAGGTGGTCTTGTTATTCCTGAACTCAGCATTGCATTTCAGTCAGGGATCGAGGATTCTATGGTTGTTTTTTCTCTTCCTAGGTTTCAGCAGGCTAATGTATTTAATCCCTACCTTGGATACATTGAGCCAATGTGGACATAAGAACTGACTCAGAACTTGGACACAGCTGGTGATTTCAAGCATAAATTTTCTAGGAGATTTGAAAGCTTGGGGGCTAGTTTCTCTTACAATGATTGCTCCTTTTTACATGCCTAGATGCTTCTCGATTTCAGATTCAACAGGGGAAGGAAGTGCCTGACTGGAAGGAAACAGACCAACCTCAAGCTATTTCTTCATCATCTCAAGCAAGAAATCCCCTTAGAGAGCTCATTCAACTGAGATTTTTAGCTCCATTTTGCAAACAGAGGCTCCTCGCCCTTTTGATGGAGGCATGATATAGAGTAGTAGGGAGTTAAATAGTTTGTCTGAACAGGTGACCCTGGAAAGTTATTCCCATTCCCTGTGTGCCACTAACTCCGCCTGTAAAACGCAGATAAAGATATTTATGGAAGATGAGGTATAGCGGTTGGACTGGTGTCCAAAGACAGCTGAGAGTGTCTCAAACAACTAATTGCTTCTCTTCATGACCTTTTCTATTTCATGTTCTCAGTACTCATGGTATATAAGGCTTTGCTCACATTAGAGTTGGTGTGTGATTGCTCTTTGTTCACCTGTCCAAATGAGATTGGAAGCCAGGGTGCAAGTGTGAACAAATATGGTCCATTCATAATCATCCTTGTTAATGAGGTTCCCGTTCTTCTACTAGAGAGGCTAAATGCTGTCCTGTGACCCAGGTCGCCAGTCACAAACCTCAGACTGCTGGGGCAAAGAGTTTCGGTGTAATCCAGTATGGTGACATTTGTTAACGTTAACTGTTCATTAAAAATTTTTGAACGGCAGACATGTTCATAAAGCTCACAGCCCACTCACAGATAATTCATGAGCATAATAAAAGGATCCATTATTCATGTAAGATCTTTGCCATGAAAATTAAACCTGCTCTAATACCTCACGTGCGTTCGTGCATGTTGGGAAGGTTTATTTGTTGCATTTGTCTTGTGCTTTGAGATCATGGGACTAAAGTTACTATGGAGACATAAAGCAGTATGGACCAAGTCTTTACAGCTGTTGTTCATGCCCTCATTAGTTGAGGCCTTATGAACACATAAAGTTGTGCCACTTTAACTGCATAACATCACTACCTAATACACATTGTACTAAAGCAGTACTGAACAGGAGCAGGAACAGACTGTCCCAGTATATATGTAATATATGTTCCAGACATTAACTTTATAAACATCAGGTCCAAGAGCACTGCCCCCTCTTTCATCTGTCTTTTTTTTTTTTTTTCGTAGTACTTTTTTAACCATCTTCCTGCTAAAGATTGTGATTCTGTATAGGCAGAGGAGGGGGTAGTATCAAGCTTCTCTCATCTGCTTTGGTATGAAATCAGCTGAGGCTGCTGACATTGCTGTTGGGCTTTTGCCCTAAGTGGAGTAAGAGGTGCTTGCATGATCTCTAGGAGCAATAATCTCTAGCTAAGAGGAAAGAATAAATTTGGGGAAGGGATAGCGTCCTCAGATGTTAAGCCTGGATTGAGAGCTGTCTGACCATAGCCTCCTAATCATACTATTACTATATGGATACTCAAATTAGTTGTAGACCAAGCCTAAAACCCCTAATTGAATCATTTGAATGCGAGCTAAATGACAGAAATTATACAGAAATTATACAGAAATCAATGAGTATATCTATCCAGCCTGATACTAGCATAAACTCTTTGTTATTGTGCATTTGAAAGATTATACATCCTAAACAGAAACAATGCACACTGAAAGGCCTATGCATAAATGGACACTTGAAATGCGAACAAAACAGACTGTTGCATGTAAATGAATGTGTGAGCATGGAGATATTCCCCTGACAGGCATCCACATACATGCTAAGTGAAACGCACCAGCAAGGCATTGTTGATGGTAGCAGTGGTATAATCATTTTCATGACTACAAGGCCTGAAAGATCCCACGGACAGTGAAAAATGTTTAGAGGAGGGAGGAAAATCTGTTATTTTTGTTTTTTCTTTGTGGACTGTGGCAGTGGTGAAATTACTTTTTAACCTTTTCTTCTTATTCATCTGGTGCATTTTGAGCGATAAAACCCCTTTAGCAAACAGCAAGGTGAATCTGCCACCACGGGAGAGGAAATGTCATCTGTAGAGCATACCATTTACAAACAAACACGTCTGAATTTGAATACTGAGACCTCCCTGCTAATTGCTCCCATTTTAATATTTATTTTTTTTTTGCCTCCTTTCCGTCTGTCACCTGTAGCTCTGCAGTGGGGAGAGGGGAAGAGCAACCATGTGAACATGATTAACAGACCTCACGGTTTCTGAGCAGGCAACATAAGAGGGGAGGTGGAACATCAAATCAAAGGAAGGTCTATGTGAGGCAGGGACGGTCTCAGGCTCCTGGCAAGCACCTTTCTAGAGGCATACTGACTCTGTTTTCCCCAAGATCTGGTACTGGGGAGGAGCTCACCCAAGCAGAGACTTAACAAAAGTTTCAGGGCACTTTGCTAAGGCAGGAAGCAGCTGCAGAGCAGAGTAGATTCTGTGCAAGTACCTTAAGTGCTCTCATGTGGCTGCATCCACAGTAATTCACCCTCTGGCCCACCAAACTGCTTATTCACTACCCATATTGGCTTGTTTGGGACTATTGCTACAAATAGTACCTTCTACAAAGGGTCTTGCATGCATGTTTATGGAGTGTCCTTCCTTTCTGGGTTGCGAGAGGGCTCATAATCAGCCGCATCCTCCAGCCAGTACATTTAGCAGTCCTGCTGGTTTCCTCCTGCTCTTGGTTAGGGTGGGCACAGCTAAATTGTGTTCCTGCCTTGCCTCCAGAAGATGTGAGATGAAAGAGCAGAACTGCTGGTCAGTGCCTGAGCTGAAGGCTTTGGTTTTTGTCAGCTGTCGGCCTGCTCCTTTATTAAATACCACCCTATTCCCACTGTGACCTTCCAGAGCAAGTGCCTAGAGAAAGGTGAGCAATGAGCCAAGTACAGCAGTGCCTAACCTCCTCAACAGTCTGTACCCCTGCATGATCAGGCTTGGGACAAGGGCATGGCCAAGGTGTGATCTTGATAGGCAGCCTGTTTCTAGGTGTGGATGGAGCTCAGGGCTCCACGCTGGTTCTCTTTGATACATTGGTATCCTTTGATATTATTGATCAAAGAACATTTTGAGCAGCATCAAGGACCCATCAGGAGGGGTGGCTTCATTCATGTTTGCTGGACAGATTACAGCGTCAATACTGTCCCCTCCCTTTTGCCCTTTTTTGTGGACATACAAGCCCAGAGCACTGAACGATGTGAAACACAATGTGCTGCTTTGCCAATAAGACATTGACATGGCTTAGTTCTGCATACCCTTCCCCACTGAAGCAATCTCTGACAGCCTCACCAAGCTGTTTCCCTACTTGGAGGAAGGAAGCAGATTGAAGAAGGGCTTCTACTTCCAACCAAGCTTGGAGGTGATAGAAGTGTTTGTGACTAGAGGGGTATACTCACTCTACAATGTATCTCACTATCATTTGAGGCACCTGACCAACTAACCATCAGAGCAGGTCCTTATCTTTTGATCATGCTGAACTGCTAATTCCTCTTTAGCACTCAGATCACAAACGTATCAAGGAAAATATGCTGCTACACTTGTTGAGGTGGCCATACAGGGCTTCTTGCCTTGAAAAACTTGTCTTGAAGGTGAAAAACCTTATGATCCAAGCCAGGAAGATGTACTGCATCAGTTTTCCCTTTATGACTTCCTGATAATTCATGTTCTTTAGGGATTTTTTTTAAGAGCTCCACAAAGCAGGTCTGGGAAATCTTGTTGGTCAATAATCTGTAACTACCATCTTCACATCAGAACACTCTTCCCACTTGGTACTATAGACTCTGATATACATGGGAAGAGCAGTAAAGGGGATCTATTCTTCTCTTGGAAAAGCTTACTGGAGCAATAGCAACTTCTTCCCAGAAAAGGAAGAGGAAATAAAACTGTCTAGTAGGTGGCAAGGAAGAGAAAGTTAACTCAGCAATGAAGTTGCTCTTGAGGAGCTGGCCATTGCCTGGAGAGCTTCATGAGGAAAAGTACCTTAGGAGTCACCAGGATGGATGATCAGCAGGTCCAATCCATGAATTTGATCTAGATCTAATAACGATCGGGTATTGGATGTATTTGGCAGTTGCTTTAGTTTTGTCTCTCCCAATTTGGTTGGAGGTGAGGCCTGAGAGAAGCACTGCTTCTCAAGCCATGTATTCTTCTGGTAAATAGCCATGTATTCTTCTTGTAATTAGCTGGGAAAGACAGTTTCTCTCTTTGGGTTTTTATGGTTCAGCCTTCCTCCAGCTGCATGACAAACAGGGAGGATTTGTGCCAGGTGGGGAAGCAGTCTATGTGAAAAGACAGCTACTTGCCCCCTCTTAGTGCTGCAGATAACAGGAATGTCTTCTCCATGCCAGGCTCTGTCACCAAGCTTGCCACATGTCAGTAGCAAAAGGGATGAGCTTGAGAGGAGGTCACATCATAGGGCTGAGAGACACACTCACCTCTCCCCTCCCAGACTGTCCAGACAGGGGTAGGGAAGACAGGCCATGCCAACAGGGATTGTCAGCCTAGTAAGAGGGCAGGCCCGCAGCTTGTCCCAGTTTGCTGCTACCCCCTTCACCTCTCTAGATCTCCTGCAGGTCAGAAACAGCCCCCAGTCCTGCAGAGATGCCGTTAAAGGAAGGCTGGTGGCTTAGCTGCTTCCCCTGCCTGTGCATACATTTCCAGAAGCAGGGTGGCTTCACTCCTGCTTTCATTTTAACCCGTCATCTCCCTGTCAACGATGCCAACCAGCTCACCTCATTAAGTTACAGAGAAGGAGGCCCCCAGATTGATGGCAGGCAGGTTTAATGTGGCTCTTTTTGAGCACTCAAGTGCAGCATGTAGGAGGCTGCTGGGGAGATATTCCCGCAGGCTCCAGCAGAACTGACTGATTGAAGTTCCTCTGAATTGATGGCTAATGGGGGAGCTTTCTTTGATAGCTCTTTCATTCTGGGTGCAGCTGGATAGAAAAAGATATCTCAACACGAGGGAGAAGGGTTTTATTCTCCCCCCCCTTTTATTAACAGATGCTTCCAGGGCACTCCAGCAGCAGAATGAGATCTGATGAAAACCTAATGATTTAAAGAGGGAGAAGGGTTTTATTCTCCCCCCCCTTTTATTAACAGATGCTTCCAGGGCACTCCAGCAGCAGAATGAGATCTGATGAAAACCTAATGATTTAAATGATTCTTAACTCCTTCTCTTTCAGCAGCTGCTCGCTTATACACACCAACTGCATAAGCACTGAGGACTAGGCCAACTGGAAAAGGTGACAACTATGCAAAGTGAAAAATCCCTTGGGAAGGTTTGCACTGCTGGGATCAGACATGGCCTCTCCCTAAGTGGCTTAGATAATGGATTCTTGGTTTGGTGTAGATGTGGTAGGTGCAAGCAGAGCATCTAATGTCTTAGTGTGATGGGTGCCTAGACAGTGATGGAGTAAGGCTGAGGGATAGAGGCAGAGCTCATGTAGGGAGCCAGGGAACTGCAGGACAGGAGGGAGTAGCGTTAGTAGAGGCTTTAGAGAAGCTTTCACAGCACCTGCTCGTGTTGCGTGTGGCTCAAGCTCCTGTGGCAAGAATTAAGCACACTCAGGCAGGATTATATCAAAACTGATTAACAAAAACTGGCTAATAATGAGCTTTTTGCATCCTCCCCATGGAGGCCTCTGTTCAACAGGCTCATTGCAAGTACTTTTCCTCCCATAGCATCTAACCTTTTAATCAGATAATGGATTTCTTCCCGTTGCCACAAGTTCCACATCCCGTAAAGTCTCCGTCAGCCAGATGTCCCTGCAATCTGTGTGTATCCATAAGCTGACATATTTGTGAGCATGCCGTTTCTCATTCACATACACAGATCAGGACGGGTGTTAGAGAGTCCAGAAACTCCAATAATTTGATCCAGTTTGAGATCAGCAGGCCAGATTTTGGCTGACATAAATCTGTGCTGACTTGGAGCGCAGTCATTTTGCTCCATTTGAGGATCTGACTCATAATTTCCAATCTAGGCCCCAGCATCTGGCTGACTCTGTGGCAGGGCACTAAAGAAGCTGTTCTCGTAGGGCTTGCTTTGCCCGTTTCCACGGCTTGACACACCAGCTGTTTGTCTTCCGTGATGTGCATCGTGCCCCATCTTAAACTGCCGAGGTAAATTTAACAGAGGCAGAAAGTAACTACACCCTTACCTGGGAACTTGGCCATAACATTGCCGTTAAAACTCCTTCACTTTTACAAGAAAGGACTTGGACTGCAGTGACTTTTATTTGCAGGTGATCAGAAAACACAGTTTTCCACCTCAGAGATAGCAGGCTCACTTTTAATGCTGCATTGAGGAGAGAGAAGCTTTCAGCCATCTCTGAAAAAAGGTGCTGCTCTCATAACAGCACCCTGTTCCTCAAGGGCAGAGAGTTTTTTCTTTAAAAGTCACCCCTGTTTTCATGCACAATGCATCAGAGATTGCTTGATCATCAAGTTCAGGTCATACACAGGTGAAAATGGGTATGTCTGCTTGGTTGGGATCCAAGAGAAAGAAGACAGCTGTGGCAGCTGACAATCTAGGTGTAAGCTTCTAGACAAAGCAGTTGGGGGGCCATTTTTCCTTGATAAGATCTTGTTCCCTTTTAGCTGGAGGTATCACGCTCAGCCCCAGTGATAATGAACTCTTACGGTGTTATTCCTTCTCCTTTTCCCTGCCTATAAAAAGCCATCTGGGAAGGAGGGCTTCCACATATTTGCGAAGTCTCTGGTGAGCTGGGGTGATGTCCCATGACTTAGTGCAGTTAATGCTGGAGGCAGTGCCCTAGCACTCCATTATGGCACCAGTTCCCTTCCCTGGCTATGCTGGGGTTGAGGAGCCATGGGTGCAGTTTCATAGCAGCTTAGTGCAAAAACACGGTATTCTTGCAGCCAATACGATAATGAGGAAATCCTTCACATGTGAGTTAGATTGATGAGGTGCACTTTTAACTGTAAGAATTCTTGTATACTGTTTAATTCCTTTCGTCCTCCATGTTGTGCCCTCACCATCAGTGAAATGCTGGCTGCTGGCTAGACTCTGTTGTCAATACATTGTGGGTGCACAATGTACAGTGGACGAATGGAAGGTTTGGAAAGCAGCTCACAAACCAGGTAGTCCATATCCCTGCATAAAGCCAGAGTCAGCTCTTTCTGAGTCATTCCTGAGGACTGTTTCTCTAGCTCATTTTGAAAGACTCCACGCCCTCCCAGGACAATTATGCTTGCCCTTTATTATCCTTGCTGTTCTTCCTGAGGTCTAACTGAATCTTCCCTGTTGCAGTTTGAGACCATACCTCCTTGTTCTGTCCATCGTGAATCACATGCAATCATATGTTTGCATGCATCAATATTTTTTTATTTATTTTGTGGGATGTTTTCATCACTTTTGTCGCATCCTTCTTCAGTCTTTTTTCACACTAAGCAGGTTCCACTGGTTTTGGCTTTCCTTGTAGCTCATGTGTCCTAGATATCTGGTCATTCTTCTGCTGTTTTCTGGACTATCTGGTTTGTCTACATCCTTCTTGCCTTCATTCCTCCATACTCATGCTGCTCTGGCCTTTCCAGTGGGTTTCCAGTTTGTTAAATAAATACATTAGCGATCTGTTGATTGCAACTCAGTCTGATTGTAGGTAATGCAAGTGTAGGAAGGCTTTCATGATCCCATCAAAGCAACAGATGTCAGCTGATTGTCTGCTGATTTCCCATGGTGGGGCTTAAACCTGGAACTGGCCTGGCAGCCTGTTGTTCTCACCGGTAGGAAAAAGCAGGTATGAAACTGTCTGCCTTTTGGCTAGGCCACAGATGGGTTTGGGTTACTGCCACTGCAATTCCCATATGCCTCCATCATCTTCAGCAACTGTGGAAGTCATTCCTGGCTGCTACTTGATAACTGAGCAGTCAGACCACATGTGGTGATTGTTTGAAACTGGAACAATTATTTTATGTGGTGCCCTAGTTTTACCTTTGCTCTACAGTGCTCTAAATATTATTTCACCAATATTATACACCATTGCTACTACTTAGAAAGTGTCCCCCAAGCTGAGCTACCCAGGGTGGAGGGATTGTTGAAAATACATCACAGAGATTTATGGCAAGCCCAGTTATCCTCTTTTTATTACAAAAGAAATCTCCATCTATTTCAGGTACGTTTGTGGAGAAGCAAGAAGAGAAGGGAGAAAAAAATATCTCACTCCCATGTGCTTTCTCCCGTAGGAAAACAGATCTAGTTGCAGCCTTCACATGTGCACTTGACTCATAAGCTCACCACGACACAGCAGTACTGAATTCAGGGCATGTCATCAGTTCCTGCTCAAATTGGCAGAGTTACACGAGGGACGGATCTGTCCCTGCTGCCTGTGCTCCACACAATGCTGATATTGAACCATCTTCATCCCTGCCAGCATGACTGCAGATCGAAGGTTAAGCTGGCAAAAAAAGACCTAAGGTGTGACAAACTTCCTGCAGTTCGTTCACATGCACAATTTCTTGTTCTCCCCCTCCCTTTCCACCTTCCCCCCCACCCCTGACCTTCTTTCCCTGAGCTTTGGCCAAATATTGTCTCTTATTTCTAGAAAATAGAGGGGGTTTTATACCATTTTACCTGCTGCTACTTCACTCTAGTGTAATCTTAATGGCCTTTGAGATTACACCATTTTGATGCTAGCCTGGGGGCTTCCATACCCCTAATTTCTTTTCTTTCCTCTTGCATTTCATCCTCCTTTCTTGCATTTGTATTGGGTAAATTCTGACTATTTGAACCCATATATGATGCTGTTGGAAGAATAGGTCGGTTTTGTGTCTTGAGGAGCAAGGGCAGAAGCATTCATTCCCTGTCCAGTGAGATAGCCTGGCAAGCCAATATCTTGTCATTAGTGGAATGTCATACTTGAGTATCAGAAAGTTGAGGCTGGAGGTAAAGGGTGAGAGCCTGTCTGTCTGTTCTGCTGCACTGCCTGGGCAGCAAGCAATGTTGGATGCAGGAGAGAGGTAGCTGGGAAGCAAGAGTGCAGGCAGGCAGGCAGACCAGTGAGCTGAAAGACTAGGAGATGTAAGCAGCCCATTTCATCTGCTGGCTGAGGGGGTTCAGTGAGTAAATACGAACCCAAATTGATCTGCAGTATTAGCCAGGGTGCTCAGGCAAAGCAGGAGCCTTGGCTCATTCATCAGCACAGAGGGAATTTCTGGGCTGTTGGGATCCCATGCTGGGCAGACCAGAGCAGAGCAGCTGGGCTTAGAAGACCACGTACCAAGCAGCATCTCCAGGGAAACCCATTAATACAGTAAGTGAGATTCCCAACTAGCGTGAGTTGCTCTGGCTGCCATCAAAGCAAGTGGGGTAATGCCAGCTAGGAATGTGACCATGAGAGAAAAGTTGCTTTCAAATTAGAAGGGACTGCACTGTCCTCCATAGACTTTACCTGAAACAGGGGTGCTCTGCACCAGTGATCTCACTGTTCCTTGGAGCAGATTTTCCTCTCTGTTAAAGATAAAAAACCACAACAAAACAAAACAACAAAACAAAAACAAAGAACCAAAAAACAAAGACCCCACAAACAAATTATTACAAAAAAGCACCTTTGTTTTAACTACTGTTTTCAGTGAAGGGGAATAAATGTAAATATTCCCAGAATTGCTTGCCATAGCTCCAGTAACTGAGTACTCATAGGTTTTCTGCCTCTTACATGATTGCTTCCCTCCTGCATGAAGGAAACCTTGCCTAGGGACAGGGGCCTAAGGGAGCAGCTTCACTATGGTCTTCTCTCTGTTTCTGTCTGGCTCTCTGTTTCTGTCTGGCTCTGTCAAGTGACCTTAGTCCCTACTTGCCTCACTTTCCCTTCCCCTATCTTCCTGGATGTCAAGAGAGTGAATTCAGTAAACACTTTTCCACCTCTGCTGCCTGGTATTGCAGTGAAGTTAGTACGTGCTCTCTTGCAGCCACTGCTTTGGCTGCAGTGCTGCATTTGCAGTTCAGCTGAGTCCAAGCTCCTCATTCATCACTTTTCGTCTTATCTAAGCTTTACAGGTGCCAAAGCTGATATCTCTCCCTCTCCTTGCCCTCACTCCTATCTTAACTTCCAGTTCCTTCTCTGGAATGAGCAGGGGAAAAAATCTCAGGAAAGTCTAGATTCCCAAGTCATTTGGCTCTAAGACTGACAGCCCAGCAAATATACAGCAATGGGAGGGGGAAGATACAGATACAGTCTGCTGGGATCTTCTGTCCATCAGTCAGCAAGAATGTAGTGCTTTATTCACTTACTGCATCTTCTCTTGTCATAAAGCACAGTCCAAATGAAGGCTTGGGGAAAATGGATTTCATACTCCATAAAGACCCCATTTCTTGCACTGCTGGGTAAGACCATGAACTTCTTCAAGCGGGCTCTACTGTGCTGGAAATTAGAAAGACCTGAGTGTCTGGTGTTAACAATGAGCAAAACATTGTACTGATCTAGGCCCTGCTCCTAACACCGTGCACTGAAGTACCTGGGGACACCACCACAGCCTTTGAAGGCTCTCCTTCACTTAATAATGACAGGATACTTCAGATGTTGTGGACCACAGGGAAACACATTCATGTTTTCCAAAGAATTATGGGATGATTTATCTAGGGAGGGTAAAACCACTAGCTATCTTGGGCTAGAAGGCATATCAGGATTTTGTTCTGCTCCTGATCCCTTAGCACAGGAAGAAAGTGGAAAAAGAGAGAGAAAAATAAAAACATAAATAGAGAGTCTAAGCCAGAAGCTACAGTTGTGACCTTGGCATAGGTATGTGTAGGTGTTCAGAAGGTGATGGGGTGTTCTTTCACCAAAGCAGGACTCAGTGAGTAGAGCATCTTGGTGAGTAGACCTTAACTTTGAGACTGGAAGGAATGGGTCAGAGGAAGTTGTGCTAGGGAGAAGCAAAATACATCAGGTACTGCAGTTCCTCACAGCTAATGGATTCCCTGCCCGGCTCTGCCATCAGGCCATGTCCAGAGATGTACAGGCTGCTTGTGGATCTTGGCAGCCTGTCCTGGCTGCTGACATACACTAGAGCATCCCAAAAGGATTTGTGTTAGCCCCCTTGACCATCTCCAGCTCAGAGAGCTTTTGCCCCATTCCACTCACCAGGGAGAGGGTTACGAAGGGGTCTGACACCATGTCGACTCCCTGTAAGCACTTCATGCACTCAGGGCATTTCTGAGGGCTGGTCAAACTGTTTGCAGTGATAAAGACATTGGAGCAGTGCTAGAAATGGAGTTCCACATGTAAGTTGTATTCCTTCAGTGCACCCAAAGAACACACAACTCATACTACAGACCCAGGTTTTTGCCTCATGTGCCCTTTTTCTAGGCAGTCTGTGTTTGACATGCATCTTAGATACAGCTTATTTTGTCACCTGAATTAGGCTCTTGTCTCAGTAGGCATGGGCCTTTATATCACCAGCTCTGGTAAATGTTTATCAGGTAAGTTAAATGCAGCATTATTTGGAATAGGCACCCTGGTAACAGACAGCAGGATACAGACCTGCTCAGAAGAGAGCTCAGAGCTTAAACAAGTCTGTTTCTCCTGGCAGCCCAAGTTTTCAGGGTGGAATTCATGGCTAGTGAATCCCTAGTGCATGTTGTTGTTGTTCAGTACGCTTGCAAAACCTTGGATTCCACACAGCTTTCCTGTCCCTTGCTTTAGGTGCGTGACTTTCATTAAATCAACAGACAGTGAAGAGGAACTAGTCCCAGCTCAGCAAATACACTGCAAACGCCTGCAAGCCTGGAGCTTGCTCTTGCCCACCCCACTATCAGCCCATTGGGCCACATCCTATCCTTTTGAGATGGGTGTAAGTCTAAAGTTAACACCATTGATTGTAATAGTGTGCATCTGGCATTAGGCAGGCATAGCAGAGATCAGAGCCTATCTGTGCTTTTGTGTTTGCAGTTACTGCGCATTGACCTTGGCTTAGGTGCGTACAGTTCAAGGGTCACTTCCAAGTCCCTTTTGAGTCTCCTTTCCAGGTTCTTCTCTGCCGTTCTGTTCGTGTACCAGCTTCATCGCCCTATTTACATGCTGCTATGTCCTTACACTCATTTAAGTTTTATCTCAAAAGAGAGGGCAGCCCGTACTCATCAGATTTAGCCAATTCAATCATTCCCATAAACTAGGGTATCCCCAGAACTGGCTATACAGTGTTGCAGGCTCCTCTGGCAAGTAAGCAGGGAGGATGGTATTTGGCTGTGTACACAGTGTCAGTGAGCGACTGTCCCTATAACTCAGCCAGAAAGACAGACGTGAACACACTTCAGCTTAGTTTCACGGTCCAGCATCTTAGCCCAAACCTGCTCTTAGCATCGATCCAATGCTATAAACAGGGACAGCTGATGCACTGGCACATAATGCGCATATTCCTGTTGGCACTGTCATGGAGCTGGTAGGCTGCACCAGAGCAAATGCTGGAGATCATCATGTCATAAATTGTCTGAGATAGGTCACTTCAGGTCTTCCATCAGGGCTCAAGTCTCTATGAGCTGAGCAGAGGAACCAGCCTGCATAGCTTGGACACCAGTGCACCCAGCATGGCTGTGGCTCAGGGGAAGTTGTGTCAATTATCTGTTCTCACCACTGATGCACATGGTAGTTCTTCCTACTTTTAAGTTACCTCAAGAAAACTTGCTGACTTCCTGTGCTTTGGAAAAAGCTGTTGATCCTATCTTAGGTCTTTAACAGAAATGGTGTTCTTGGACATCTTAATTTTATTTCAGATTTCTATTCCTGAATAAGCGAAGAAAGAAAAATAGCACGAATTAAGCTGAGCTCCATATACCTGAGAGCAGAGCAGGAGCCAAATTGCTGGGAGTGGTGGAAACCATGTCAGTGAACAAATTTGCATGTAGCTGGAGCTGAACTGGGAGTACTAGTGAGTGTGTGGTGGATTGTGCAAGGGTAGTGTAGGATGGCGCTACAGCAGGACCAGGGGGAGGGAGATGCACCTCTGTTTCTGTACAAAAGGGCCTGAAAGAGGATTTGCATATGTAGCACGCATATAGCTGAGAGTAGAGCAGTAATTAGGAGTAAGTGAAGGTGAAGCTGGAAGAGGAATTTCATGTTCTGTGGAAGATCTTTCCATGTAAGCTATTGTTCAGAAAGGTTATTAGCAGGCAGCAGTACAAACTGTCCTGAGCCGCATGCTCTGCCTTTGTCTGACTACAGGATTTTTACAAGCCTTTTTTTCTTTGAGAGCTGACAGCATAATGGTCCTGGACAATGCCAAATCATCATCTGCACACTCGCTAGGGGAGCTGAGCTTTTATATGAGAGCAAGGAAGATAAAAACAGCACACTCAAAGCAGGACAGAAATGACTGAACACGGGAATGAGAGAAGAGAGAGACTTAAATGCCGTTTGCTGGGTTGGCTTTTTTTTTCTTCCCTTTAATTTTTTCCCCTCCCCTTCTCATCATATTCTGGATGTCTTGTTCCAGAACTGCTTCAGTCATTTTGTGGGTCTGTGTTTACAGAACATGAATGGTCTGGTTTTGAGACCAAACAGATGCTTTAAAAAATATGTAGGGGGGTGGGGGGTGGAACTCTATACAAGGAAAGTTTAGGACAGATGTTGTGTCACCTTCCCCAAAGAGTATTTCTGCTCCTGACAGACAACCCTACAGACTGCACCTACAATTGGCCAATTGGGCTGCACCAAAATGTTTCTCCAGAAGTATGGCGTAAGCGAGACCTGCTGGGTCTCAGGTCCTTAAACTGGACAGGTCTGAACTGACCAGGGCCAAGATGGTCCCCTGACTCCTCCACACCACTTGCATTAGTTGATGTCTGCATCCCAGAGCAGACATTGCTGTGCGGTCCTAGCCATGTCCCCCCTGTGGAGGCCAGTTTCAATCCAGAAAAAGGGGCTTGGTTGTGTGTACCACCTGCTGACTAAGAGTGGATTCATGCTGCAAGACTGACAGAAAGCCGAAGTTTTCTAACATTTAGACATATTAAGAAAGACCAGTATTCAGATACTTTATTTCAGACTCCCATTGGCAGATTGGTGAAGTGTACCTCTAAAGCTGTGTTCCTCCTCTCCGTTCCCCTCCCTCCCTTCCCTGATGCTTCCTATGCATCCCTCACTGTGTGGTTCCTTTTGGAATATGGCAAGAGGGTGAGCAACAATTAGTGTCCTGCTCCTTGTTGGCTGCTTCCCTTACGAAGATTGCAGAAGCTGTGACAGTTGTTAAGAATGAAAAAAAACACCATGAAGCATTTCTGCTGCCAGCCTGTGTTTGGTAGGAGGAGGATTTCCTCTTCCAGCAGATCCCTAAGTTGTCCCAGATAGACCATGTGCACTGGCGGGGATGGCATCCTGCTTTATCAGCCTTGTTGTTGGGAACAAGATCCATATAGTCACCCTGTCATGCAGGATATAAGGCAACACTTTGCAATTTGTGTCAGTAAACCCTTTATGCTGTTGTGTGTTACTATTAAAGATATGATTGTGTCTGGCATTATGTAGTATTGTAGAAATGTTTTAGGATGTTTTAGCTCACTGTACCAGTTGCATAATCTGCATGCCTCCAGCAACAAATCTGGGTACTTTAGTAATCTTAAGTCCAGCTTTACAGGGCAGGGGGATCCTCTAAAATAATGTCATCCTCCTGCATATAAAAACTTCTTGATATGTTTTATTTTAGACTCTTCCAAGGCTGATACAAAAGAGGGAGCAAGAATTCTTTCCCTTTCCAAATAGGCAAGGCTTCTGCTCCTGCTGAGGCGTGAAATATTGCAGTGCAACGATTTGACGTACGGAGAACTGGAAATTCTGCCGTGAGGGGCAGAAATGGGGTTTTGGTGGGGAGGCAAAGAGATATTTCTCTAGATAGCTGCTTTGCTTCTACTTAGTGGTTTGATACTGGTTGTGAGCATGGGGCTGGGTTATTTTGGATGCAGAGTCTGAGTGTCCTTATATATAGCTTAACTCATTGCCAAGAACTGTCTTTGCCAGCTACTAGAGTTGGCTACAGTGGCTGCAGTGTCAGAAGATCTGAGGATCAATGCTAGGAACCTCACTCCAGTGTCTGGAATACTTTCTGGAGATTTTTCTGGCTTCTTGCATGCTTACTTGAGAACAGTATGCTTTGCAAGAGCCTCAGTTTTACTTTATTACTTGATTGCATACAAAGAGCTTATTAAAAAATGAGTAACAATAATCATGTAATTAACATTACATTTACTGTCATCAAGTCCTGTATTGACTGCTGTTGATTGGCATGGGCACTGATATGCAATGAAGGAAAAACAAAATAGCTGAAAGAAAATTTATCTTGTGGAGAGTTTTTGAAGGGTTCAGCAATACAGCAAATTAGTGGTACCATACTAATCCTTTCTTGGCACTTAGGCTGAAATCAAGAAGCTAGTCAGTCTGAACACATTTTATAGAAGGAGCCCAGTTACTGGGGCTCAAGATTTCCAAAGCAACTCCTTTTCCTTTCAGGTTCCAAAAGAAATCAAAAAATCATTTTTCTAGCCCAAGGTGTGCTGACCCTTTTTTGCCATCTGACCTGACCGCAGCAGAGATTGCAGAGGGTGGGCTGCTCTTGAGAAGGTGCCCTCCTCTGTGAGCGAAGCTGCTCAAAGCTCAAAACCTTCTCCCTACCCCTGCCACCAAAGCAGCTGGTGGGATTGAAGAAACAGAGTCAATGAGGGAACCATATTACAGCCCAGAGCAGGGTAAAAGCCTGAGTCTGATGGTCATCAGCCTGCGGATGCAGTGCACTGAATAGCAAGGTGAAGCCACCTGCGTTCCACCTGACCACCACCTCTCACTGGGAGAAGGACCATTTTAGTCCCCAGTATTTTGATGAGAGTAATCCTTGGCTGTGCTGCTACGTGTATCTCTCTGGCCTAGGGTCATGGCAGTAAGATAAAGAAGGAATGTGAGAGCAGGACCACCAGTGTATGCCTGCGTCCTCCAGCAACAGGCTGCACAGGAATGTGTAGGACAGAGAAACCCAAAAGAAAAAACAGTTTCTGTGTCTAAAATTGAGAGAAACAGCTAGATAAGTGTCCAATCAACTAACAATAGAGCAGAAATCATCACCCCTGGGCTGTAAAAAAGGTGCTTAAGAGATGGAGACACAGGCAGACAGGCAGCGGCAGCTTCCCAAGCATTAAACAATTTTTCTGGCCTTCCATCTTCCGCTGCATGAAAGGTAGCAGCCACAGCCTGCCTGGAGGTCATTCCCATTGCAGCCCCTCCTTTTCCAACAGGCTCGTTTCTCATCTTGGTCTTACCCCATCCTTTGCCTGCTTGCTACTATGGAGTTGTCTTTGTCTGGAAATCCTCTTGCAGAAGCTGAAGGCGGAGGTGTTCTGGATGGCATATTGGCTGAAGGTTTCCTAAACTTTGAGGGTGGCTATTTTTCCCTCACCCTTGCCATCCTGCCCTCATGCTCTTGCATTACCCTTTCTTAGCCAAATGGCTCCTTGCAGAAAAGTGGTAAGTTCTGCACACGTGGCAGACATTCCCTGGGGAAGCTGTGCCAGCTGACTTGCTATACCATCAGGAAAGAGTAGGCCAGTGCACTCTGTGCTCCTGCATAAAAAATGAACTGTATAATATTTTATTTATCAAAATTAGATTTTTTTTCCTTTTCTCCCTTTTTCAATATTGCTTGTCCTGCTCCTGTCATAGTCCTTTGCCAGTCCCTCCACTCTGAGTGCTCAGGTCTACTTTAAAAAGTTTTCAGACCTCCCTTTCAACTGAGTAACAGAAAAATCAAAACCTGAGGGAGTTCCCACACCCTTTCTGCAGCCTTTTCGCTGTTTGGCCTGTGACCAGAGGAGTCCCTTTCCAGAGCAAGTAGACAGGGTATTACGTAAAGGACAGGCGAGCTGAATCAGTTCTGTTCATTCATTCATTTCTTTTAGCACTGCTGGTGTTCACCTCTAGAACATTTTCTAAACAGGATGAGGGGAATACATAACCATATGTGAGTGTGCATGGCACTGTGCAGAGGTCTGCCTAGCAAATATGTTCTTGCAGTACCAACCATGAGTGCCAGGAGTCTTAGAAAAAAGAGAGAAAAAAAAACCACAAAATCTGAGATCCTGAAGTAGAAATGAAAAACACTCATTTGCTGTCAGCAGACTGGGATGAAAGGAAACTTTTGCTACAGAGGCCCAAGACAAAGACCTCCATACCTAGCACTTCCTGGTGAAAGCTTGGCTATAGATATACGGTCTGCATTGTATAGATACAGGGTCTCGCCACTGGCAAGCTGAGATGCTGCTGGGCTCGTCAGGGGGAAAGGGAGCCGAGATGAAGGCAAGGCCCTGCCGATCACAGTGACCTGTCTTAGCCTCCCAAGTCAGCACTGTCCACTGAATCAGAGAAGGAGAGAGGCAAGCCCATAGCTTGTACTAGAAAGGGGGAGATAAGTCAGAGATGAAAGAGAATGCATCAGTCAGTTGTAGTAGCTCAAAATAAATTGCTGCGTTCTTGTCAGCAAATTACTTTTTCCTGCAACCACAACACCCTCCTCCTCACATACACAGATGCCTCCTCCTTCTCCATCTCTCCTGAAACCTCTTCCACGTTTGCCTGATGCTCCATTATGTAGCATCACCTGAGCATACTGAGAAACATATGGCTGTGGTTTGTGACTCATTACTTGGAAGGCCAGAGATCAGACCTGCTCCCTTGAGTGACCTGTGCCATTCTGTCCAGAAAGGAGACATGCCATCAGCTCTGCCTGCAGCACCCCTCACTCTTTCTCCCATGACAGCAATTCTGGCAAGGTTTCCAAGAGGATGACAGAACACTGTCGTGGGCAAAGATGGCCTTAACGTCACCTTTTGTGCTTTCTTTAGGAACAAGAAACTTTTTCTTTTATGTGCGTGTGCCTCCATCTTTAGACTCCGTTTCCTTAGACTCCCTCATGCAAATCTCTCTTTCCCTCCCTACACCTTCCACCAATCCATCTCTCAGTGCTGGTGGTGTAACTGCTCCTCTCCAAGCCCATGGTTAGCTAAGTGCAAGCAAATACAGTTCAGACCCAAGTAACCCAGTGTGTTGGGACACAGATGTAGCTGGGGGCTGAGGAAATGGTTGCCTTGAGGGTATAATTCATGTAGCTCCAACAGTGTGTGTGCGCATGTGTCTGGGTGCAGGGCATCACTTTGGGTCTGCTCACCAGAAGCACAGAACTGGTCAGAAGGAGGAGACTGCCTCTCCTTCACCTCATGCTAACTATGGCTGTGGACCAGCAAGGTCAGTGGCAGAGGCATCCAAGGGCCATGGGAAAGGCCAGGTGTGCAAAGGATTGCAGGTGAAAAGTCAGCATGGGGTGGATTCAGGTGTCCTTTAGTTCAGTCAGAGCTGTTCCTGGTTGCTGGTTTGATTTTTGCCTTTTAAACACCAAGGCTGGGCAGATGTCTAAGCAATGTGTCCTGGGCTGTCGCTCAATAGTTGTCCTCTAGAGCTTTCCATCACAGGAGATGTCGGAGCTGTGTTTCAAGCCAGCCAAAGCCAAGCAGATACTCACTCTAATGCAGATCCAGTCCAAGAGGAGATAGCGTGCAGACACCAGCTTTGAGAAGGCCGGCAGAGCTGTGCTGTCCGAGCATCGCCCATCAGAAAGCACCACAGGGAGCAGCACATTGTTGCTGACTGAGAAAAGGGCACGCAACTTCTTATTTGCCATATGCCAGTCCAAGACGCTATCGGAGAGCCATCTGTGGGTCTGCACCCAGTTAGTGCTGCCTCAGCCTCTCCGAGCAGAAAGACAGCCTTGGAGTGATGACTACAGAGAAAATAATTATAACAAGGAAACAAACAAAGCGAAAGAAATGCTTGGAGCTTCTGCAGCACTGTGCAGCCTGTTCAGGAAGGCTATCATGTCAGAGGAGAGCAGCATTTGACCGATGGAAGCTGATTTGTGTTACTGAAAGAACATGTAATGTCATATTGGATAATATCATCCCTTTCTCTGCGTCTGAGTAAATCTCTGAGCTTTTGATTTCCCTTGGCTTATCCTGCTGTGACACTTCCCACACAGTGGCATGGGATAAGCTCCCTCACCTCTACGCTGCTTGGGGGATGCTTATTTTTTTCCTTTATCAGAGCACACTCCAGAAAGACATTGGATACTGGGCTAAATCTGCCCTCTTAAGATTTTACTTCCAAAAAAAAAAAAACCTACGTAAAAAGCATTAAAAAGCTTAGAGAGATAGTAGACACGACAGTGCAGAGCTGTGCTCCTTGGCCTTATCTCCTGGGTGTTGCTGGCTGCAGTGTACTAGCAAGCTGCGGCAGCTGTGGGAGCAGCTGCCCTCAGCCTGCAACAGTAACACCACCATTAAAAAGAGAAAAAAAACAAAATGGTAATGCTAGAAATTATATTTTTGACTACGCTGTGTGTGCCAGCTGGGTTGAGCTTGCCCTGCGAGGAGCCACAGGCAGCAATGGCAGCCAGGGCACGATAAAGGATGCAGAACCAAAGTCTCCCTGGAAACCCGTTGGAAAGGGCTGTCTGGGTGGAAGAAGAAGCAGAACAGTCCATACTGCAAAAGGGTGAGTGCAGCCAGCCAAGGTGGTGAGTCACTCTGGATCAGGCCCTGAGCAGGATGAGCTGGGAGAATCACAGCTTTCCTGTTAGTGGGAGTAGGTTTTGTCCAGCCTTGCTTGCAAATGCTGTTCTCGTTGCTCCTCACCAGGGATAAGGCAGCCAGGAGAGCAGAGTATATCTGTCACCATGGAAAAGGGAGCCAGGAGGACCGTGCTGAGGTCAAACCCTGGGAAAGGGCTGTAAGTCAGCAGCATATGTTCACTGAGACACAGGAAGGTCTTCAGTGGCAATGCTCTGCCACACTGCTCATGTGCTGTTACAGCCCACAGCTCAGTGCCATTGCGCAGAGGGGAGATGTACTTGGCCTGTGCCAGACTCAGCATGCAATGTGGCCAGGTCCTCGGGACAAGAAATTGGGATGGCATCAACTCAAACCTCTGCCAGCAGCTGAGAGGATGCGGGAGCGCATCTTGCTGTCCCCCTGACCACCACATGGGCTGTTTCAAACATGCAGGTATTACCCCGGCTGTGTTGTCTGAGCTAGGCTCTAAGATTGAGGCACTGGCAGAAGGGAGCCATCATACTGGCCTGAGACAGGGATGAGTGGCCCCCTGGGGAGCTTCTGCCTCTCCACTGACTGCGCAGGAAGACAGTGAAGCAAGAAACCTTGCTCAGGCCAAGCATGTTGTCCTTGAAATCCAGTGCCAGGTGAGAGGGCTGTGAGACTTTCCATTTTCTCCTTGGTCACAGCTTGCACTAGGTGTTCAGGCAGCTACTGGAAACTCACCCTGGGCAAAGGATGTGGCCCCTTCCACCCCCTGGTGTCTGCAGTCCTTCCCCAGCATGTGGCACTTTCACCTGCATCCTCTTCAGTGCTAGAGCAATACCCCAGAGAAGGTACTCAGTCTTCCCTTCTCTGCCTGCCTAATCTTACATCTCTTCCCTCCTCTGTGCCAGTGGTGCATGTGGGGGACAGAGCAGCTCCTTAATGTGTCGCTCTTGTAGGAAAACCCAGGCAGCTTTTTTTGGAGGCAGCTGTGAGGAAGGTGGCATGTGTCCCTCATCCTTCTCCTCTGGTGCCCCTGGCAGAAGGAGCACTGTTGCATTACTCCAGCATTTAAGAAATAATAATAATTAAAAGCTTTCTGATGAACATGGTTAATTTCCTATTCTAAAAAGCTGCTAAGACAGCGCCTTTTGTGCATTAGCATATTTGCAAGGTTAATGTAGTGTACTTAATAAGATAAATAATGCTTGTCATGATATTTCAGGCCAATTTTAAGGGGAGGGAATAAAGAATATTTTGCTTAACATCTTAAGTTTTTGCATGGTCAACTTTAAGTTAACTGCTGAGCTACCCCTGAGTGTTGAGGTATGCTGTTTGCTTTTCCCCTTGGCAGGTGCTCACTAGCACTTGCAAAGGGTTAAAGGAGACCGTCAAAGCACAGATGGCATGGGCGAGCTTGAAGTGGGCTCTTGGTGACTGCTGTGATAGACATCACTTTGGGAACGTGGATAGGAAGGGCATTAGGAAGGCAGTGAAGCCATAACAGGCTGAAGGAAAAGGATATGAGATCAGGGACAACGTCTGTGACTGGGCAGGAGACGGAGGTTTTACCGACCTGCAAGAGAAGGTCTGAGGCTTCAAACAAGGATGGTGAGCAGATGGCAGTAGTAATAACTAGTGACTGATGCAGTGGGACCACAAGGCTGGGAAAGCTAGTGGGGGCTTTCTCACCAGCTCAGAACTCTTTTTTTTTTTTTTTTTAATGCCCTACTTCAGCACTTAGGTTAATGTTTTATTTTCCTCCAAATGTCCAGAACCAGGGAAGCATTTGAAAAATCCCCACGTAAGAGACTATGGGCCATGGGAGACAATCATAAACCTGCTTCCTAGCTGCCAGCCCTGGGCAAGTCTCAGGTAATGATTAGCAGAGAGCCCTTGTGTTCCTAATGGTTTCTCTTGCCTCCTCTTCTGCAGAATGATTGCTTTCTTAGGCTTTCTAATAATATACAGTAAAAGCAGCTGCATCCTTAGATAAATGAGGCCACAGTGGGCAAGGAGGAAAAAGGAGAGAACTTCCTAGGCAAACAATCCGGGGCACCTGGCTTGCTACTCCCACATGCCCTTCCTTTCTCTCCCCACCTCCCCATGACCAGTAACATAGACCAACCAGCTCATTATTTTCTCATAATGATTAGGAGAGGGAGGGAGAAGCAAGCCAACAAAACTGCCAGTGTTTGCTATATAGGAAATTAAGAAATAGATATGCTACACTGATACACGTCACAGTGAAAAGATGGAAGGACAGATAGATACTTAGCTGACACGGAAGGCTAGGCAAGTATGATGAAGAAAGAGAGGGACAGGAGAGGCAGCTGAAAGATGAGGGAGCAGAGGGAGTGGAAGAAATAAAACAGGTAAACCATAATACTCAATGGGAAAAGAAAGATACAGTAAAAAAGATGAAGAGGGGAGACACATACAGGTGAGGAATAAGGAGGCTGGGTAAATAGATACAGCAAAAAGACAGGCGGATGATTCTGGCTGAGGGAGGAAGGAATAGTGTGTTGTTGTAGGTGTCCGAGGGGGGAAGGTAGCAAAGGGGTGGAGGACCAGCTACAGTGGGTAGATTGATTTTGATGTTAGCTATATTGCAGGTCAAACACAGTCCTCACACCACATCGACTCCACATCTGCTTCTTCTTCCACCTGCCTGTCAGTCCCCTGCTGTGTCCTAGATTTTTCAGCTGGAGCACCTCTCAGGCTCAGCACTGACAGACAGTCAGCCCTAGGGTGGGGGGAGAGCAAGGCACGTACCAGCTGGCGTGCCCCGCAGCACCAATGAACCTGGGCTCAGGGCAGCCTTACAGAGATACAGCTGTCGGGACCACGGGTATCTCCCCTCTCCTGCCTTATCTCCCAGGGGTGGGGAAGGTGGGTTGGTGGCCAGAAGCCCATCCTGCAGTGTCCAGGTCAGAGAGATGCCAGGGTAAACCTGAGAGGCTGTCTGGATGGATGGATATGGGGCATGCCACTTCACAGAGCACCTGTAAACTGGAGATGGTGTCAGCTTGTCTTACTGCTTAACGTCAGGGAAGGGCATTCACAGCAGCACTGCAGTTTTTGCTTCTCCAGGCATCTTATTGCCATGGTTTTGGCCTGTGATGATGCCTGTGTCAGGCCAGGAGCCGACTGCCTTTTGCTACAGAGGGAGCCATTTCCTCAGCCTCCTCGTCTCTGGAAATGGCATCACTTAGCTGACCCTGCTCTGCTGTGGGATTTTCTTTCACCCTGGGCTGCTGGATTCAGACACTATCCTGAGAGAGCCCAGCGTGGTGCAGCACACGCCCCCAGATAGCAGTCCTGCAGGTCCTCAGCCCACATATCTGAAATGTAAGATGCACTTGACATCCTCCCAGCACAGGCCAGACAGCCCTTCGTCAAGAGCCTCCTTCCTCTTCAGTGCTGCAGCCTTTTATTGTCTCAGAGCAGCTTATTAAAGAAGGAAATCTAACCAGCCCCCGCCTCCGTTCCAGCTGATGGTTTCTTTCTCTCTCTGGGGTGCCACAAACAGGTGCCACTTAAAACTTCAAAAGAGTTTTGCTCCCTTGCCCTGAGCCTCCAGCAGCTCTACAGGGCGTGCCCACCCAGCCCAGTGCCAGCCAAGGCAGGAGATGTCTCAGTGCATCCCAGTGCCAAGGCAGATGGAGGAGTGCATTGGGCTGCCCTGGGAATTTGGGTAGGTGTCGGTGGCAGTGTGCTGTCTCTGAGGCTGCCTGGCTGAGAGCTGCTTGCAGCTTTTCTGGGGGAGAGCATCCCCCTCCATCACTGTCCTTACCACTCAGTTGTGTGGTCAGTGTGACTGCACTAAGGGATGAACACCTCACTCCCTGTTCTCCCCTGCTCTCCTCTCTGTTGGCACTCATTGGTTTGCCACCATTTGCAGACCTTTTTTCATTTTTCTCTACTTGTCTTCCCTTTACATTTGCCCCATCCTGTTTCTGTCTTCTGTGAATAATGCTTGGCAGCATGGTGTACTGCCGTAGATGAGACAGAGCTGCTCTAGGCAGTTAGCCACTCATCCAGGGGAGGGATCCTGAAAAGAAAGGGAGGGGGGAGAAAAACAAGACTAAGATAAAATCAGGATTGCCTCTGTTCCCTGTCTCCTTAGTGCTTGCTGAGGCTACTGGCTGAGCTGGGGGTGCAGAGCCCTGGGCTATGGGAGCAAGGGTGCTGTAGGTGAAGCTCCAGGTGCTTTGATGCAGCTTTAGGAACAAACATATAAATAGAAGGATGAGTGGAGCTGCCAAAACTGTATGTAGCTGAGGACTGAGATAATGCAGCCTGATACAGTTCAAGACTGAGCTGTGTTGTGCACAATGTGCCAGCCCTCCAAGCCATTCAGACCAGTGCCCTGGACTTTGCTGTGCTCCAGGGCGCTGGATGTTGCCCTGTGGACTTCACAAATTAAGCAAATCTAGAAGAAATTAAAAAGAAAATAGAATCAAACTACTTAAAATTGTTCTCAGTGGAGGAGGAAGAAAAGGAGAGCATACTCCTCACCTTCCCAGGTAGAGCCAAATCCTTCATCACATGCAGAAACTCAAATGCATGCATACATACATAAGCAGACTCTGAGTCCTTTTGTGGTGCTCAGAAGAGCTTCAGAAGCATCAGAGTCCCACTCTGAAACTCATTAGATGTTGGGATCTGTCCCTAAGCCTGGTTCTTGTTTGCCCTTCCAGAACATCAGTAAGGCTCCATCAGCTGCACTGCATTGATGGGAGTGTAGTAGAGGTTAATAGTAACATCTGGGAAGGCTTTTCTTCATTCTGTGCATAGTATATCAGCAGAACACTCTTGGATCTGTTTCTGATGATGATCAGATAGTAAAACTTCAGGAAGGAAATGTCCCACCAGACAGCATTTGTGCAGTAGACATGTGAATTTAGAAATGTGAATTATGGGTGAAAATGTAAGCTGGTATTTTTTTTTTAATATATATATAATGATAGCTCTTCACTAGGAAATGAAACCTAGCAGGGGAGAAAATACTGTGTAGAATTCAAAAGTCTTTACATGTCCATGCACTAAAGAGCATTGCTTCTCCTTCTCTTGTTCAGCCGTGACACCATAGATGCCTCAAGACTTGAGCAGTCTGTTTGAACTACCGGCTGTTCAAAAATCTGTAGGAGACAGCTGAAGCTCTTTGCTACTCGAGCCTTTCTTCCAAACCTTCCAAGAGCCAGATAGGGGGAGCATCCAGGCTACTTTCTGTTCCTAGGAGAGCAAGCAAACTCCCTACTACCTTTGGTCCTTGGTGTGCTTGCTGGGGTACATGAAGGCTGTTGAAACAGGGGCCCACTGACTTGTGGTTGTCTGCACTGTGGTGAGCCAGTGATAAACCTAGCTTGCATGGAAGGTGGGAGTTCTGTCTCTGTTTAGGAGATCCTAAAGGGTTTCTACTTTAAACGAGACTCTAATAGTAGCTGTTCTAATTTTTATCCATTAATCACTGGTTTACCATGTGGGTACACAACAGTATGTAGCTCTCTGTATTTGAGTCCTATCCCCTTACTTTACAGATGTAAACAGCCGCCTATTTCTCTTAGCTTCACAGACCCAAACAAAAGGCAAATGAGATTTTCTTTCGCCTCATGCATCATCAGCAGAAATATCCCGGTTTCCAGTAGTATGGTTGGTTTTGCTGAGAATGGTGGACAAGGCAGATGGACTCTTCTCTGGTGAACCTGCTGTGTTTCTGCCATTTGAGAAAAGCATCCTTTGCCTTGAAAAAAACTGAATCACACAGGGAATCTCTTCTACCATCTCGCTTTTACATCTGGTCTTGTGTCTATAATCAGGATTTTTACAGGAGAGGGAATTAAGTTCCTGAGGCAGAAGATGATGGGAATCTCTGCTCTGGTAAATTTTTGGAGATGGAGCTCTCAGAAGAATGGAGTTCTGATGCTCAATATTTATTCTTGTTAAATAGACTTGAACAGCAGTCACTGGAATGTAGTAGGCATATGAAGTGTGAAGCCATGAGGGAGGTCATACTGAGGATGTCCAGAATCAGAAGAAAGTCAGGAGCTTGGAAACCAATCTAATTTTACTGCAGTAGAGGTGGTCAGGTTTCTTTTTGTACTTGGCAAAGTGCAGTATTGACAGCTTTCATGAACTCTCCACCCTGCATGAAAATAATTATATAGGGAACTGATTTTGAATCATGCTTTATATGTAGAAATGTACCACTTATTAAGTGCAGTGCAACATATGGTATGGAGTGTGTCTACATTAGCATTTGAGTTTGAATACCAACTGTGCTGTAGAAGCGTATCTCATCGTCATCGCTTTGCTTTGGTTCCTATTCCAGGATGGTCTCTAGGCATATGCTGTCTTCCATTCAGGTGAAGCTAAACTAGGGGATGCACAGACTCACCAGCTGCTAATGGTGTTCAGCTCGTGGGTCCTCGATGGAGCTAATCCCAAGTGAATTTCTGCATTGTGCATAAAATCATAAAATCACAGAATAGTTTGGGTAGGAAGAGACCTTTAAACGTCATCATCCAACCCAGCTGCAATGAACATGGCCATCTTCAATTAGATCATGTTGCTCAGAGCCCCATCCAACCTGGCCTTGAATGTTTCCAGGGATGGGGCATCTACCACCTCCCTGGGCAACCTGTTCCAGAGTTTTACTACCCTAGGTGCAAAAAATTTCTTCCTTGTATCTAGTCATAATCTACCCTCTTTTACTTTAAAAATATTACTTCTTGTCCTATCACAACATGCTCTACTAAAAAGTTTGACCCTATCTTTCTCACAAGCCCCCTTTAAGTGCTGAAAGGCTGCAGTAGGGCCTTCCCTTCTCCAGGCTGAACAACCCCAACTGTCTCAGCCTTTCCCCACAGGAGAGGTGTATTGTATAAAAAGCAGGTGCACAGTGCTATTCCACACTGGAAATCTTTGCCTTTTGCACTGCAGTGTTGGTAACATAGACACAGTGGTTGGCTGGGCTCAGGGACTGAGCCTCTTGAAGACAAGTACTTCTTGGTGCAGTTTTGGCCACCTTGAAAAAAATGGACTCATAATAATTTCATCTGATAGTTTCCCCCACCACTGGTCAGTTCATATCATTCAAACCTGCATGTGGTTTGCAGTGTGGTCTAGACCTACCACCCATTGACTGACGGGGATTTACATTCATCAGGTCAAAAGTCCTCACCATTGACCTGAGACCCACAGCTTCCTTATTTCCCATACACCACCCGGTAGCTGCTCTTTCCCCAGTGCACACTGTCAGAGCCTGGTGCTTTTGCTTTACTAGGTGAGAAAAAAGGTTGTGAAGAGCCCCCTCTTACGGCATGCTCCAAACACAGTGAGGCTGATGCTTTTTCTGACTATCTACAGGGACTTCTTCTGTCTAGGGCTCTTCAGCAGCACAAGAGCTCTGTGGCATGGTGCCTTTACTCTCCTGCCCTTGCTATGTGGTAGTGGTCACTCATCCGCATATCCAAACACAACCTAGGCTTGAAAGCTTCCCAGGCATGGGCTTCCCTGCTCTCTGCCTGCCAGAAATTGTGCATTTGTGGTCTCTAAAGCCACATGCTGACAGCAAGAATCACAACTTACCCTGCGATGCGCTTGTGCATGTTGCACCCACTCTGCCCACCCATTCCCTTGCAGCTTCTAAAATGGTACTTCCCCTAGTCTGAGGAGTACCTGCCAGTACTGAGGGCAGTCACTACTTTTTAGTAGTACCGTGAATCCATCATACTCTTTTCGCAGCACTGCTGAATGTTGCTGCTTAGCTGGGTTTTTCCAGATAGCCTGATGGAGTTAGGCATCCAGAGCCAGTGACTTTCTGTGCATAGAGAGCATCTAATTCTCTTAAAGCCCATGGCAAATCCCAGCATTATTTCCTATGCAGATGACTGCTACAAAGAAGCAATTAGGAAGATAACCGGTATCTTCCTGTCCTCTCTTCGATTTTCAAAGCTGCAGGCGAAAATGGCAGTATTTTGGTTAAAGATAAGTATAAACCAAACCCTAAGGTGTTGACAACCCAAAATACTTGCATGTTTCAGTTTTGAACTAGCATCTAGATTTGTATCTTGGATGTGTTCCCTGGCTTTACTTCTTTGAATAGTAAATCTTTTTCACAGTTTGAACTGTGAATATAATTTAGCATTAATGTACCGTGTATGTCTTTGATATGGCCGAAAGGGACAAGTTATGTATCTGGGTTGGAGCAGAAAGACATATCACCATGTTGGCAGGATCTTTACCACAAGAACAGTAAGTCCAGGAATCTAAAATGTAGGAGACCTGGGGAATATTTAGGTCTAGAATCATAAAGTACATACATGCATCTAGCAGTAGCAGCCCTAGATTGGTATGTAGATCACATGACGTGTTTCACATGTGAAAGTTGGGTGCTGCTTTAGGGTGGTGGAGGAGGCAGGAGGGTGCCTGCAACAAGGAACCATTTTCTGCAGCTACAAGGCCTCCTTCTGGTCCAGCAATAGGGAGACCCCGATTCTGTTTTGGGATTCCTTCTTAGATAGGTTATTCTTCTTTTCATGTGTGGAAGAATGAGAGAGAAAAAGGTTGTCACTGTCTAAAATTGGTTATGGATAGAAAACTGAGCAGCAGTTCGCAGCATGATATAGTCTTGTTAAGTGATGGTCTGCTTTTCCTCCTGTTGCCTTACTGGAGAAAATAGTAAAAAATTAGCACTTGCTAGATCTGAAAGGTAGAATTAATTATGGCTGTGATTCATCATGGGCAAAACCAGCTAAACATTTCTCTATTATTTTTAATTTTGTGTCTGAATCTCTGAGTACAGGAATCCCAAGATGGGGCCTGAATTGCTGCGAACAACTTAATTTCCAAATGCGCATGTAGCAGAATTGCCAGGAGTTGGAGAAAAGGTGCAGGCAGACAATTCTTTTTTTAAGGGATTGAAAGGTTCCTCCTTTGTTTTCCAGTTACTCTTAGCTGTTGGTTGTGAAACAGAGGGAAGTCCAAGATCAGAACAAGCCAGGTCACTGAGGTTTGGTCAAGTTTGACCCATTGTTTTTTTTTTTAATGTAATCTGTGTTTTGCTCGAGGACCAGCTAACTGTGCCTCTGCTTTCCATACTATATTTCGGGGGTGTCAATATTATTATCACTACTATTGCTATTATTATTATTATTAGTTTGCTTGCAGTGGTTTTTTTAGTCATCTGTGTTCAGCTCTCTTGAGAGCAATGAAAAGAAATCAAACTGCTTTTGTGAGTTGTGGCAGAAGAGTGCAAATAGATTGATTAAAAACGCTGTTTCTTTTTTTAATTTAAACAGAGCAGAGGCTTGTGGGTAATGTGCATAATGTATGCTCGGTGGTAACAAGCCACTGCGGGGAGAGGAGAGGAAAGCAAGGGAGAAAGAAAAAAAAAATGGAAGCAGAGCCAGTGTTGTTCTGCCTTTAAACACAAGATTGATTTTACATTTTCCCTGTGTGTCACTTTCATTACTAGCAAATTAATCCTTCTCTCTGAGGCCTGAAACTTATTTCTGGGGTTTCTCATAAGAAAATAGCTTTTGGTGTGCAACCTATTCTTAAAAAGGGAGCTCAGGGCTTGGCTACACGGGGAAGTTGCACTCATTTAACCAAAGGTGTAATTTTAAAATTGACCCTGTCAGGTAAGTGCACATGGCTAGCTTATTTGGGTTTTTACTTTACCATGAATCTGCCTGTACTGACAGAAGTACAACACTTGAAATGGTAGGAGAATGCTGACCAGTTAACTAAATCAATAAAAAGTTACACCTTCACAACTACTGCACCTTGTTCAGCTAAAGAAGGCATCTACGGAGACCTGTGACCTGAAGGATCAAACCTCCGGAAAACACTCTTGGGAGGAGGCTGGCAGATGTTTCTGACATGGATACAGGTTCTGCAGTGCAGCATCACTTCAGAGCATGAGGGTCTGCTGGCTGCTGTAACCTGCGGGGACTCGGAGACCTTCCTGACCTAGTAAAGGAGCAGATTTATTCAACACTGATTTTAGGCAAATGATTCTAGACAATTAAATGGTTAAATCATAGGTCTGCCTTAGAGCTACAACTATATTGCAAGTTGAGCAAACCGTTTCACTATTGCTGGGTTTTTAGCAAGTGCATACTACTGTTCTGTGGTGCAGCTCTCTCTCTCTTCAGTCCTCAAGTCATGGCTCCATTCATAGAAATTTGGACTTGCTTTGTTTCTGTTTAAATTATCTTGCTTACTTGCGTAGAAATTAAATTACCTCTCCTCTCATTACAGAAGGACTTGGGTTCCTCTTGAGTTTTGGTGGGTGTTTTGTGAGTTGTTCTCTTTCCACATCCAGGAGATATATGTGTTGCCATTTCCTTATAGTCGTTGTTCAGTCAGGTCATTGGCTGGTTAACAAATCCTCCTGTGGCTTTGTCTGCTTTGATGCCCCTGGTGAAGCAAGAGGGCTCGAGCTGTGCTGGGGCAGATTTGGGATGGAGGTTAAGAAGAATTCCTTCACTGAAAGGGTTATCAAACATTGGAACAGGTAAGTGGTGGAGGTATTTAAAAGATGGGTAGTCATAGTTCTGAGGGACATGGTTTTGTGGAGGTTTTGGCAGTGCTAGCTTAATGGTTGGACTCAGTGATCTTAAAGATCCTTTCCAACCTAGATGATTCTGTGATTCAGTTCTGGCTCAGAAAGCTGGAGTGTGACCCACAGACACTTCTTTACCTAGATTAACGCTGACAAATTCATTTCTATTTAAGATGAGTGGGTGGGTCATAGCCGGTCCCACTCTTTGAGGATCACTTGTCTGGTGTGACCCAGGTCTGTCTGGATCCATGGTGCTGTACCACAACGGGGCTGTGGTCTTGAGATCTCTGGTGGCTGCTTAGCGTCTGGATTAACGCAGCAGCAATTTTTCACCATCAGTTGCTGTCACAGAATTTAAGTGTAAGAGCATGGTCTTTTGGGCTGACTTGAGCAGAGCCCTGCAGTCCTGTCAACAGCAGTGTCTGGTAATTAGCTCAGGAAGGGTGGGAAGAGGGTTTCCATCTTTCCTGTTGATTATTAAACAGCACACAAAAATAGCTGTTTGCAGCCACAGTGAAGATTTGCTCCTATCGGTGAAAATCCAGCATGTTCTATCTGACCATAGGTCAGGTGTTTGTTTGGATTAACAAACAAAAAGGATGCCAGATGCAAGAAGGAGAGTAACTGTTTTTAAATCAAAAGGATTCTTATTTTTTCTTTTCCCTCTGAAAACTCTAGTGGCAGCATTTCAAGATGCTTAGGCTATGTTTCAGTGAAAATGACTGCCAAATTTTCCTTTGCTGTGCAGTGGCCAACTCTAACGGAGGATCTGGTATGTGATTAGGCTTCTTAAGTGGCAGGTGGGGGAGTGCATCCACTTACAGAATCGCTGTTAAATGAGGAGCTTTTTGGACTTCTCTGCAGGAACTCTGGATTGTTGGAAGCATTCCATCTGATTTCTCAAAAATTCTCACTTATAGCCTGGAAAATCACCGTCTTTACTGCTGCCTTTTGGATTTACTAGAGCTTTGAGCAAGCCATTGGCTTCTCTTTGAGCATGTACTGGTTTAAATACACCCATGCAGAACAAAGGAAAAGACACGGCCTGGCCATATTCATTTCCATTCTGACTGACTTCAAGCAAAGGGTGCCCACAAGCATCTGCGGGACTTGGTATTTCTCAGTGTGGTCGAGCTTGGCTGGTTATCTGCTATATGAACTGTGTGGTTTATAACTGACTGCTTCACTCCTGCCTTAGCAGAGGACGATGTTATTTTTTATGCCTCAAAAAAAGTACAATTCAGAGTGAGTAGATCGTCATACCGAGACTTAGGACCCAGCTCTTTTCCCTTTAGAATAATTGGCAAAAATTCCCCAAAGTTATTTTCCAAAAAATTTCCCAAAAAATTCCCCAAAGAAGAAATCACAATTTGGATGCCTACTCATAAGATTGTCAGTGGCGTGGTTTTAGATACCGGTACTACTCAAGGGATTCCTGAAAAAGGCAAACATCACAGAGATCGGAGGGAGGGGGAAGAGGGAAGGAGTGTTGTGCTGGTTTGTTTATCAAGAAACAGAACTTTACTGGGACACAATATGAAACTACAAGCACATTATCCTACCACCTTTCCAGTTCCAGCACCAGCTCTTTTCTTTTCCAGGTGAGGCATTATTGTGTTAATGTTTGCAGGAGGAGGGAAGAAACGAGTCCAAATACCCCTGTTTGAAACGTCCTATCAGTGCATAAAATATGTCTGCGGATTTGAGAATTACGCTGACTTCACAACAGTAAATTTCAGATAAATAATTTATCTCCTGCAAACACATTTCTGTGCTCTTACACATCCATTTGTTTCTGGAAAGCGGTGGGGGCGATGGGGAGGCAGAAGCGATTGGTGCTCGCTGGGGAACTTTCCGTGGAGCTGCCTGTAGCTTGGGTGTTGCTGGCCGCTTGAGGTAGGGTTTTGTTCTCTCAGCCACCAGCTCCCATATCATAAATAAAGCCATTTTGGAAACAAGAGGCACCTTGAGCTAAAACTGGCATTTCTCACAATATTGGCAGATCAAGCCAGCAACTGTTGATTTTAAATGTTTAATGAGCAATATGTTGCTGATTCTGGTAATAATGTTGTGTTTGCCTAACCTTTCTCGGTGTGCTCCCTTCTGCTGTATTGCTGGCAAGTTTCCAAGAGAGGAGGAAAGGGAAGGAAAAGGAAGGGTGAAACAGGGCAGAGAGAAGAGGAAAATTGAACAATTTAAGGAGAAGGGGCACAAAAGGCAGAGGTAGAACTTAATTAAAAGGAAGAGATAGCAGCAGGATATTGATGCCATGACAGAGTATTAAAGTGGGGATTGCAGAGAAAGACGACTTTTCCCTGCAGAGATATTCTTATTCATACTGAGGGAATTGGAAAAAAAAAGGCTGGTTACAAGGAGGAGATGGACAGGAAGAGCTGCGTGGAGGTGAACCCCAAACCAGGGAGTCTCCTGAGGCAGTTCGGTCAGCTGGTTAAAAGCAGGTGAATTGAAAGAGAAGCAGCGTTGTACAAAGCAGTAAGATACTAGTTTCTTCCATGTCAGGCTCATACAATGCTCACTCTAAAGACTGTCTCCGGTATACTGTATTTTTACCAATTTATTTTTGTTCAGTCTCAAAATCCTGAGTGGTTCAGATTAAGCCTTTTGACCCTGGCTTGCGGGTTGGCTGTAGAGAGGCTTATGAGCACATGACGGTATCTCAGGATACGATGGAGGCTTCCTTGACCAGTAGGAACATGCAACGGAAACAGGAAAAGGCTGCATTTATAGTACTAAATAGCAGCTGCTTTTGCTGCCACTCTCAAACTAGACTAGACCCTCCCTCTACTGGTGTGGGTACTGACCATTGCTTGCTGTGGAAGGCTAAGCTCTTGCTTAATTTATACCATGACTTGTGGGCTAGGGAAAGCACAAGACTGAAAACACTGGAAGCTGAAGTCTTTTGTCTTCCGAATGAAGGGGCTTTGGGCATCAGGGTCTTAACACTTCCCACCCCTGCACCTTGGACCCTCCCCAGCAAGTATCATCCAAAGAGGTATTGTAAAAAAAACTATGGAAGGTTTCTCTAATGTGTTGATTGGGCTCTTAAGTGAGACCAGGCAATTAATCGTTACCTGTTTGGCCGATGTTCAAATCAATGTCTGTATGCCAAACACTCACTGCCATATTAGAAAGCCTCTACTTGTTTTACATAATGACTTATTTATTACTTTCATTGTATGTACAGTACAGTATATATTGTCCAAAAGGGAGAAACAGATAGTAGGTCATACTTGGTGAAATAGGATTTTTCTCTTTTTAATGAGGAAAATACCAGTTTTGCAATGCTTGTTATACTTTTATTTCCAGGCTGCCGCATACAAATCATGTTACATAAAGTTCCCCATACACAAATATAAGTATAGAAAAGTGTGTGTTGTGGCACTAGGATGTGTCTAAGAGCAGCCTTTCCAGAAAAATGACAGTGATCTGCTTAGTCCACTGTCTTTTCTCCAGCAATGAGAGAGGTTTAAGAAGATCATTTCCTTTAGTTATGCAACTGCTTGATTTATTGTTCTTCCTTCATGGGTAAACTATCACCTCCTTAAGTTACCTATTTCCTTGTTAACAAGTAAGAGTTGGAACATGGATGTATGTTCCACACTAAATTTTCCTTTTTTAAGAGCAGGTATGCATGGGATTGCTGGATAGACTTTCTCGCTCTACATTTCACTCCCTCTTTTACACCACTAGGATATCTTCTGTTGTTTTCTTTACTTCTTGATAAAGCCAATATATGCAAGATTTTTAATCAGCCTTGAGCTTTCCAGAAGGATCCTCATGTACGAACAGATACAGCCCCTTATCAGTTTAAATCAAACACATCTTCGGTGGGTCATCTTCAAGGAAGTTTCCAGCAGGCCATCTCTTCCACAAGTGAAGTTCTTTGCTGCTCCCAGTAATGTCTCTTTAGCTGTAGCATACTCTATCAGTTGTAGGGTTTTTTCTTCCCTCTCCCCCTTTTTTTTTGTCCTCCCTTCCCCCCTCTCTTCCCTTTTTGGTTCAATTCCCTGCAGCTGTGAAGTAGAAGAATGGAGTCTTTTCCAGCTACATGGTATGATATGGCATCATCTTTCTTGGAGCAATTACTACATGTGTTAGCCGTGTAACAGACAACTATAAAAGCGAAACAAAGCTGCAAATATAAAACTGTTCTCATAGATATTTTGCCAATACACTATTCCTCCATGAATGTTTTTTGTCATTGCAGTTGCTCAAGTGAGTTACAGTCAGGTTTTGGTCTTTCAGACAGATTTATGAGCGGAAGGAGAAAAGGGTTGGAAGGTAAGAAAGAGAATAATAACAGAAGAGGAGGAGGGAGAGAAGAGGGGGAAGTGAAGAGAAAAAAGAAGCATGTAAACTGAATAAAGGAAAGAAAAAAAGTGAGAAATTGAAAGCAGGGGTGTGATGGGTCAAAGAGCAGGAGAGGTGATTGAGGCCTCTGGCATGGCAAGGTCAAATGCTTGTGAGCTCTTCCTGGCAGGGCAGAGCCCTGCAGAATGCAGTGTAATCTCAAGCAGGGCCTTGCAGTTTATGGGCATATAAATGGAAGGGGGTTTATTGTGAATTCTGGTTAATAACTTTCTCAAAGGGGAAAGCTCCTGTATTCTCTTTGAAATACAATTTCTTGTCTCATAAATTGAAACAGCTGCGACTGCTCCCTCTGCACACAGATTTTTTTCATCTTTTGCCTTTTTTGCTGGGTGTATGCGTGTGATTTTGCTTAATAACTTTTCCCTGCAGAAGGGACCCAGAATGTGGTGCTGTATGCAGGTTTGTGATCAGTGTCTTTGCACAAGCACAAGAAAAATGCCGTCGGCATTTTTTGCTTTTAGAGAGGAACAAGTGTAAGGCTATTAGTCTGAATTCAACTTAGACTGCATTTCTCCTGAGAAAACTGAGTAGAAATTTCTACAGCCTCATTCCCTAGGAAGACTCTTGCCTAAGATGAGATTTAATCTATCACCTATACTCCAGTCCTAGAGATGGAAAGTCTCCTAGCACCTTCATAGCTGCCATGCAGGCAGCAGAGAAGGGGCTATAGGTGAGTATCTCCATGGCCTATGTTCTTGCTCCAGCTCTTGAGGCATCCGCTCCAGCATAGGACTAGTGATGAGCATCACAGAGCAGGTGGGATTCCTGCCTGGAAAGGGAAGCGAAACAATCTCCCTCCTTATGACTCTAAGCAGTGCTGGGTACTCTCTGCCAGCATCAACCCATCTCTGTGTCTCTGAGGGCTCCTAAATGTCTGTTCTTTCATTTTTCTTAATTGAAAGAGCTAAGCTTGCCTTTGGGCTAGTGCACAAATCATCCACTTCTGTGGATGACTGAGTAAATAGAAACACAGACAAGGAGTCAAACCTTCCTGCCTCCAACTCACTGTCTGCTCCAAGTTAAGGTAGTCAAATCCCCGAGTCAACAAGCAGGTGATATGTGATATATAACATAGCGTGCTGGCAGGAGCAGCACACGTGAATGTTTGAATGTTCAAATTCAGAGGGTTGTATGTCACCTTGAGCAATTTTTTGTTTGGCAAGAGCTCAGGAAGGCTTTTGGGTTAAGTGAAGAAATACCTGAACAGGTATCTCAGTCTCTCATTTCTCCAGCTCTCTCCCGTGACTCCATACAAACGCCTCCAGCTGAAAGAGGAGAGGGGTGGAGAAAAAGCCAGGACTTTTCAGACGTGAGTGGAGGGCTCTTCCCCCTCATGGCAGACCCCCAGCCTTCCCCTTCTATACGACAGATAAGACCCTCTTTGGGCAAGCTGTGTATTCAGATCACGGAACAGCAAGGCCATTTCTCATGCTGCATTAGGAGCAGACCCATGGTCTCCAGCAGGCGGGCTTCATCTCCATCCCCTCTTGCAGCAGCTGTGTGCTGAGTCCCAGCTTGAGGGCTCCCTCCAATGCCTGCATCAGGCAGCCCAGCTCTGCTGTGTGACAAGCTCATGCAGCTGGGAGACGTGAGGAGCCTTTGCCCGCCAGAACAGATCTGCAAGTGAGGGCACTGAAACCTCAAATGACCCCAGTGATAAGTTACTGGAGAGGCTCACAGTGTTTCTTTCCTCCTGAGCCTCTTGGCAGCCACAGTGGCCTCCACGGAAAACAGGGCTTCTTCACAGCAAGAGCCTAGAGCAAGAGGAGGAAAAGAAATGCACAGGCACTTTTCCAGGGCTTCAAGGAAAATGCTGGAAATCATCTTACATATTTCCTGTGAGACTGTTTGAGGGCGGGACTGTGGCTTCTTCTTTGTCTTTTTGGTCCGTAAATCACAGACTGTATCATGACATGGAGCCTTTTATTAACTGAGACCTTCTAGGGTCTTCTGTATTTTAGAAGGTAGCAATGAGAGCTCTTGTTTGTCTACAAATGGGCTGGTGGTTCATGTGTATTCTATCTGCCTTTAATGGGATGAAGCAGGGAGAAAGTAAGGAGGAGGAGTCAGCACAAATGCTCTCACTCATCCCTAGCCCTCGCTATCAAAAATAGTGGAAACATCTTACCTACATCTCTTCCTACTTATATGTCCTGTGCATGTATATGTACTGTCTAAGTGTCTGAGATCCTCAGTGACACTGCCAGCAACCTTGTATTTTGTGTGAGCAGTGAAACTGTTTACCACAGATCAATATAACTGTAACACATCTGAAAGACTCAAGCCTCAGTTACACCTTGCATGTTATATTCCCAGCCAACACTCACTATGTTCCCTACTGCTTTCTCACTGTGATTGACCTTCCTTAGAGCTCCACTTACTTGCCCTAACACTCTCCATCCCCTCACATTTTTTAATCTAGCTTTTATCTATATCTCATGCTCTGTGTCTCATTTTGTAGAATCATAGAATCATAGAATGGTTAGAGCTGGAAGGGACCTTGAAGATCACTGAGTTCCAACCCCCCTGCCGTGGACAGGGACACCTCCCACTAGACCAGGTTGCTCAAAGCCCCATCCACCCTGGCCTTAAACACATCCAAGGGATGGGGCATCTACAATTTCTGTGGGCAACCTGTTCCAGTGCCTCACCACCCTCACAGTAAAGAATTTCTTCCTAATATCCAATCTAAATCTTCCCCCTTCCGATTTAAAACACCTTGTCCTATCAACAGTATCCTGTCCTATCATTTCTTTATCGATTTCCTTTTTTTGTCCTTCTACTGAAGACTTTTGTCTCCCAAACTATCTTCTTTATGCTATTTTTTAATTTTTTTTTGTTGTCTTGCTAGTTCTTCCCCTATTCTCCATTATTCTTCCTTCTCTCTTCTTCCCTCTTCTTCTTGCTTGTTTCATCCCCCTGTATATGCAAGTTCATACTGCCTCAAAATTATCTCAAGACCTTCTGCTCCAGAAGCAGTGAAAAAAATACAGTCTGCAGATGAATTTGCCATTTTAATGTAGTTAACATTCCTCCCCTTCTTCAACTGTTCTGCAGTTGCAGACTGCTGAGATTAGTGGCATAAAATCCCACCAGGATATTGACATAACCTATAAGCCAGGAAGTTGTTTTAATCAAACCCAGCATCCCATTTGGAATGCTGGACTTAGAAATACAGGGACAGGAGTTTTGCAAGCAGCTTAGAAACAAGGAAATAAGTGTTGGGGAGAGAGGGTTTGAAAACATTTTTTTATATATATTATCTCAATACTTTATGGTCAGAAGCTGCAGGATTATTTTTTTTTTCCACTAAGTCCTCACCTACACAGAGCACTCAGATGGAGTATTGGTATCGGAGAAGTGATAAAAAGGAATTCAATTGGATGGCTGGATTATTAAGAGGGGCTATTATCCAGTAAAAGTATCAGAGGACCTCAGTCTGTGGGGCATGGATGATTACTGTGGATGAATTCCTGGTCCTTGGAGGCCAGGTGGGAGGGCGTAACTGTCATGGTTTCCCCCTACCCCCAGTAGAATTTAGAGCAGCCTTGAATGAGCTGCTCATAAAAATGTCTGCTATGTTGCGTGAAAAGCAGTGAACCAACGAAAGAATAGAAGATACCCAAAACTATTTGTCAGTCTCTAACTCACAAACTCTACCTCTCTGTGTTTCCCCCTGTCTGCTTTTGGGTTTCTAAAGAGGCAATCTTTGTCAGCGTGTGACTGGCATCCACAGATCAGCAGGGCAAGGACAAAGTATTGACAAGCCATTGCAGGTGCTTCCAGTGGCAAAGCTGATAAAGAGAAGGTGCTGCAGTAAAGGAGAGGTGACTGGATGCTATGTACTGTGGGGCCAGTCAATATGCCTGCTGTCAATACAGTCCAGTGTTACAGCACTCTAGTCTGCCAGGAGAAAGAAAAGTGGCCCATTTGCAACTGTGATTCATGCATATGGTGGTGTCAAACCCACATAAAGCATGTGGTTTATACCTTATGATGATGAGAGACAAGGAGAGATTTCTGTCCCCAGCTGATGACCAGTTTATTCACTGAAGTATGAGGATTGATAGCACTTGTTACTATTAGCCCAGCTAATATAGCTGCAGATGCTACATTTAATCATATAAACTATGTAGTGCAATTGCAGAACAAGGGCCTCTGGCCTGCACCACTGGAAAAGCAAGTGGAGCAGATTCCTAAAGGGTTGGTGGAGAGTTGCTATTTTCCTGCATCCGTGTGACAGCCAAAAGGAGGCTATGTCTGCTTCTGCATGGCACTCTGTGTAGGGGCATGTGTTTGTGTGCGTACATGTGCATGTGTGCATACAACCTGAGGCAACACTACAGGCTTGGGGAAATGTGGCTGAAAAGCTGCTCAGCAGAAAAGGACCAGGGGCTGGCTGGTGGACTGTAGCTTAACATGAGCCATCAGTGTGCCCAGGTAGCCAAGGTGGCCAACAGTATTCTGGCTTGTATCAGGAATAACATGGCCACCAGGAGTATGGAAGTGATGGTGCCTCTGTACTCAGCACTGGTGAGGCCTCACCTTGAGTGCTGTGTTCAGTTCTGGGTCCCTCACTACAAGAAGGACATTGAAGTGCTGGAGTGTGTCCAGAGAAGAGCTACCAAACTGGTGAGGGGTCTGGAAAACAAGCCATATGAGGAGACACTGAGGTGTCAGTTTGGAGAAGAGGGGGCTACAGGGAGACCTCATTGCCCTCTACAGCTACCTGAAAGGAGGTTGTAGAGAAGTGGGTGTTGGCCTCTTCTCCCAAGTGAATAATGACGGGACCAGAGGAAATGGTCTGAAGTTGCGGTAGGGGAGGTTTAGATGAGATATTCGGAAGAATTCCTTTACTGGAAGAGTGGTCAGGCACTGGAACAGCCTGTGCAGGGAGGTGGTGGAGTCACCATCCCTGGAGGTATTTAAGAAATGTGTGGATGTGGCACTTCAGGGAATGTTCTAGTGGCATGCTCTAGCAGCTAAGATTGTAGGGGGGTTTTGTGTGTATATGGCTGGACTCGATGATCTCAGAGATTCTGTGATTCAGTAATTTACTAAGTGCATATAAGAGAACAAAACAAAAGGATTCTGTGCATGAGATCAGGAGTATGTGTTGGAGAAAGCAGAGCTCCATTGTGCATAGAAGAAAGGAAATTAGTGCTTGGGGCAGGAGGATTCGCCCAATTCCCTTTGGCTGTCTTTCATAACATTATATTCCTGACAACCTTGTCTTGATACCTATGGCCAAAAGGAGAGTCAGAGTGTTTGAGAAGATGTGGTACTGCCCATCAGCACAGCTTCATAAAGCGGGGAGCAGCTTCCACGCAACTAAGACCAGAGCCTTTCAACAAGATGTTTGTAGTGCAATGGGGACAAGTTAGAAAAAAAAAAAAAAAAAGCTGTTAATGAGGGCTCTTCTCTTGTCCCATCTGCAAAAAGGTGCTTAGTCAAAGGCATGCATGGGGCTGCATGGATGCAGGCACCACGTAAAACATTGGACAGCAGGGGCAAATGATACTCTGAAACGCAGTCCTCCAAAAAACAGAGAGGAAAAGGAGGAGCGCTCATTTCCAGGCCATGTGCAGCTGTGCTGCCCACATGTGAGACTGCAGGCAGAGCCCTGCCCTTGTCCTCTTGCTCTTCTTTCCCAGTCTGCCAGCCTTCTCCTATGCATGTCATCACATCTATGCTCCGTCATACTTGCTGTCCCCACACCTGTGATTCCACACGTATTTTTTTCCACCAACCGCACATACACTTTCACGTGTGCAGAGTCTAATTCCTGCATACTCTTTCACCCATCTGCATAGTGTCTCACATCCCCGTGACCTTTTGCACTGCTCTGCTTACAATGCTTAGCAGCTCTTGCCCACACACTGAGATGCTACTTGCTCGTGCTCACCATGTTCTCACATTCTCCATCTTTGAATGCCCAGCCCTGTACCCTGGCTGTTATTAGTTCACTTCAGTCACGTGTGTGTCCCGTCAGGCACACGTCTGCAGTCAAACGCCCCAGCAGGAACGTCCCTCTGTCCCTCTTCTCTAAACTCACGCCCTGATAATATAGCCCCCAAGGGGAAGAGTTTGCAGTGTAAAAACAGCTGTTTTGTGGCTTTTACTGAAAGAGAGCGGTGGGGGAGGAAAGCCCAGCCCAACACCTAGCCCTTCAAATGAAATGACTTGTCAAGTATGCAACTGTGGCGGAGATCTGAGAAGCAGTAAATTTAGCAGCACTCACTTCCACTGACAGCCTGTCATGGTCTTGAAACATAAATAGTGGTGGAGACAAATCACTGCTGTTTTCCTATTAAGCTTTGGCCCACTGGCCTCCTAGCTTGCCAGGAGCATTTCTACCTGGCCTGCCAGTGTGCCTCAGCTCAGGGACGGATGTGCCTCCCTGTTGCAGGCTTTGGGAGAATCAGGAAGGGAATTATTGTGCTGTTATTTCCTCAGATGTCCTTGGTGTCTGGGCACTTGCTCATCAGCTGATGGATTTCTCACTCAGGCCGTGCACTGCTGGCACCTCCTCCCTCCACCCAAGGTTGAGGAAACATGGACCATCTCCCTAGAGGGCCCGTGGTTTTCACCTCTGCTCCCAGTTTCTTCCATATAGCCTTGCAAGGTCATGCTGATGGAGTAAATGAGGCACTGATTTGAATAAGAGAGTAGAGGTGAAGTTTTCCAGTGCACCTGAGTGACTTGCAAGCACAAATGCCATTGAAAGCTGCTGGGTCTTGTCCTGTTAAAGCATTTAGTGGCTTTTGGAAACCCTGTTTCAACCATTAATTATTATATAACCATTTAATAAAACATGCCATCAGAAACTCACATTAATCTTTACAGAGATGAGAGACATCCCTTAGTGTTCTGAATTGAGGTACCAGGAGCAAATGGACTCAGCATATTTCACCTTCCTCCCTCTCTCTTATCAATTTTGATTCCTCTTCGCCTCTCTCTTCAAGGAAGATGAAATCATGCTGGTGATTAAGGTGGCATGGTTTAATTAGAACAACTGCTGTTTCAGTTACAGTAAAAATCTCACTTGTGTGCAGTTGCAAAGGTGCCCTAATGAAACCCCTGTCTCTTCAGGAGCTTTGCAGTAAGCAGCCAATGAGTCCTCAACATAAAATAAATGACTTTTCATGTTTTATTGGGTCTTTGGGCTGCCTCTGGCCCCTGTAGGAGCTAGGGGCTCCCGTCAGATCCAGACGTTTGTCTCCCCAGAGGAGACAAATGCGTTTGGGGAGGGAAGAGGGGAGAGATAAGTGTCCATGACAGTAAAAGGTGAATGCAGAGAGGTGAAGCCCAGTGAGACACTTCTGATTGTCATGGTTGGTCGTGGTCTTCTCATGCCAGCAGCAATACAGTTTTTGGAAGTTTTCTGTAAGCATTATGACGAGAGAGGGTATTAGGGAATTGAGACAAAGTTAGTGAAATATCTTTCTGGTTTGTCCTCAGACCTCTCCTAAACTTGTGGGGTAAGCTGAAAGAGATCAGAGAGGAGTTGGTTTGAAACTGTTTTTCTACTCATTGTTTTCTGCCTTCTCATTTTCTGGTGAACTCCCTCTTTTTCCCTCATCCCTGGTAGTCAGGCCCTGCCTTACAGCCATGGATTGCAATATTGCTGACAACCAACAGCTGCACTTGCAATGGGAAGAGCGGCATCTGGGAGCTACAAGAGCTCAAAATCGGGGTCTATATTTCTTCTCTGCTCACCTCCCCTGTAGGACTGTACAAGCTGCAATGTTAGTCACTGGGCAAACAGCTTCCTCCTCCTTCACAGTCAGTGCCTTACAAGTTTAGAGAGAAAGAGTGAGAGATTCCTTCTTCTTTGGAAAGTAGGGGAGTGGCTAACAGTATAGATATCCTAGGCTGAAGCAATCATTTATCTGGACCACTGTCACTATGAATCAACAGCAGATACTTCAGATGATAATATCACAGGAGCCAGCCCCATTGATCAAAAGTTCCTGCAGTGTGTGAGCCCAGACAATATCTTCCCAGCACACTCCACCCTGCTCCAAATCCCTGTGATCCTTGCCTTGATACCCAGCAATGCTTCATGCCTGCTCAATCCTAAATCCAGCTGTTTAGCCTCATCTTCTGATCCCTTGTTGTGCTCCTTGGAGAATATCCCCTTCGCTCCTTCCACCAGCAGCAGATATGGGGGCTGGTGTCAGGCAGCGGCTGTGCTGGATCTAATTGAGAAACACTGCAGCAAGGAGAGTGGGCAACAGGAAAGCAAACAAAACGATTTTTCAAGGCGCTAATCCACCTATACAAATATTGGCGCCAGGCATCACAACACACTGACATTTTTTTTGAAAGGGTAAATCTCGCTGAGGGGTGGCTTAACTCTTTGACCTCATTTCCTCAGTTGAAAACTATAACTGTGTAAAAGATCAGTGGCAAGATCCAGGCTGATATGGAAATCCTGGTCTTCAGGTTTCAGTTGTGAACTCGGTGTGTTCAGAGTAGCCTCACTAAAAACAGTGATGAGCTACATGAACTGCCATCTTGCAAAAGCATAGGAGATTCAGGGACTGTGTGACCTGGCCATTAAATGTTTGGCTCCAGCTAGCAGAGAAAGAGCCACAGCAATGTGTAATCTTCTAAGGTAATACTCTTTCCCATTTCAAGTAAATTTGGGACAATTTGTAATTTCTCAGGCCTTCATCCAAGTTTCAAACATAAAAGCATGGAATTCAATGGGCTACGTTGAATCTCTGCTGTTTCGATATTTTTTTTTTTAATTTTTTTTTCTTTTTTTTTGTAATTTTTAAGTTAGGTTGAAACTGGGGGTTCATTCTTACCCCCTCATTGCAAGAAGTATGACTGGATGTAAGACAGAAGGGAAAAAAAAAACATATTTAAAAACAGGGAAACATTTTCATGGACTCCTACAAAAGCAAGCCACCCGATTCTTGCAAAATTCTATATTGAGCATGTCTTGCTCTACAGGAGACACAAAGCTCTTATAAGGAATATAACAAGAAGTTTTAAAGATGCCACCAAGCACAGACCTACCCCGTAGTTCCTAGATTGACAAACTGGCACTGAGCAGCATCACATGAGGTTTCCTTATGATCTGGGACTGACATAAGGATTTGTGGAATTAAACTAGGAACTACACTGCAGTGCATACCTGCCCTCCACTGGCTGGACAGAAACTATATGGTTCAATCGCACATCTTGTAAAACTTGCCCTAAATGAGACTTACTGCTGTTGATCTTTTCTTTGGCCTTGGGTCTGTAAGAAAACTTGTCTTCAAACTGTGTAATGATGATAGCGTGAGTGTTTTGTCCAGAGTGGGAAAACTTGAAGGGAAAGGAGCACATGAGGCCAAATGAGAGCAAACCAGCTGACAAAGTCACGGGAGACTGTAATGCTCGACTGCTTGCTGTTGTATTTTAATTGCCTTTCATAGGTTTCCATGACATGGAAGAAAACCCAGTCCCCTACAGCAGCTCTCAACTTGCATTACCTTCCTGTGCTTAACACAGTGGGAAACAAACACCAATTGATTTTTTTCCCCTCTGCTGTTCCTCTTGCCAGGGGCAACCATTGGCCCATACTCTTCGTAGGTGATGGAAGAAGAAGGCAGAGCTCCCCACAGAGCTGACCACGCTGCTGGAAGCGAGTAATTGGTGTGCTGCCATCGATGTGTGCACATCAAATAACCCCTGTGCCTGAGCTGTGATTCTTTGTCACACCTCCTGTTTTCAAACTCTGTTCTAGCGTGGTCCCCTCAGCCCTGAGGACTTAGCAGCTTCTGCCTCCTTAAGACACTCCAACGATCTGGTATCATCTCACCTCTGGCTGATGATGCCTTCTACCTCATGTTGTTGTGAAGTAACCTCCAAAAAGCAGCAGGCAGAAATTTTGGGATGCAGAAACAGTGCAGCTATTGGTTTGTTCACGTTTATATGTCATATTCTTGGCAGTAGAGTCAGGGCTTGATGTTTGGTAGCATAGTCATGACAACTCACATTGCAGCATGCAACATTTAGGGAGCATAATATTGTAGCTGTGACATTAGATAACTTAATTTACCTCATGGTTCATAATTTACTTTACACATTGGCTTCACAGCCAAGTTTTGTTCAAGAGCAATTCATTTATCCAAAAAACACTGTATGTGTTCATTAAAAAAATGTTAGCAAACTTGTTTTAAATTCAGTAAGTAATTTTGGGAAAAAAGTCATTGTCTTTGACATGGAATTTTATTTTATTTTTTTAATTAAATCTCTAAGTTGAGGCAGAACATTAATCGCATCTTCTAGTTCAGCAAAGAGCAGAAGAAAACCTCTGGTCACACAGAAGGCAGGGTTGGATTTTCTTTTTTCTGAGGGTGGTTCCCTTTTTTTCTTGTGTTCACCTTTGGATTTCGATTGGAAAGTCTCGTCATTTGCTGAGATGCAGTAGTATATTGCACACCTGCTCTGTGCCCATACTTGGGGTTGTGTGTGAGAGAGTATGATGACCTTTAGGCATCATTTATGAAGATGAAGTGAAGAGAGAGTGGAAGTTCAGAGACGCAGAAGTCCTGCCATGGCTGCTTCAAGCAGAGGGCCCCCACTGACATGCACCTATTGCTGAGATTCAGACTGTGTCTGAGCTGTCCGTTCTTGGCTTCCAGCTCCTGGGCAGAGACATCAGCGATGGCCAGTGGTCCCAAGTGGTCTCTCTCGCTGGGTTTGGTCAGCACTGTCCTGCGAGAAAGAGCACAGAGACATCATTCAGTCTGGGGAGGCTGCTCTCTAACCTGTAAGATTTTATTTGCATGTTACGTGCATGCAGTTTGGGAAGAAAGTTCCCACAAAAATTACAGGCTTTCTTAACCCCAGCTGTGCCAGCAGGTGCCTCTGCTACCCCAGCCAGGGAGCTCCTCAGGCACAGTCCTTGGCTCAGGCGTCACGCCAGCCAGCTTTGCACGTAAGGGGAAAATGCAGTCACTGATGAGCAAGGTCCTGTGAACGCCAAGGAAAACCATGCCAGGGTGTTTCCTCCGGATCTGACTCATTCTCATTCATGAAGGCAGAGCCAGGCCAGAGCCTTCCCTGGCACTGTGCTAGTTTTTTGGTTTATGTGTAATAGCTACAGACCTAAGGGCATGGGAGGCATGAGGCCAGCTTAAACAATAAATACCCTGCTGTGCCTTGCTGCTTAAATAGAGTAATTACTGCCTTACTACATGTGACCCCTCTGTTCCTGTCCCTCTGGCAGTTGTTATTTCATGGCTCCCTTTACACAAGGGACGTATGCGCTTCTCTCCGTGACGTACATCTCTGCCACTGTCTTGCTTCCCATCTTTCTCACTCACTCTGTCTCAATGCATTTCTGCTTGTCAGGAGCTGACTACCCTTTTCTCTTTTTCTCAGTCACTTGTATCTCATTTGTTTGTATTTCTCTTTCCCAGCCCTATCCCTCTCCTCATTCATCCTCTATTCTTTCTGCATCAGTTTTTCTCTGGATTTCAAGCTTTCCCCATTTTCACCACTTCCCTCGCCATGCTGGTTTTCCTGCCTTCCCTCCTCGCTGTAGCATTGCGGCACTAGTTGTCCCTTTGCTCATCCACCATCTGCTGCTCTCCACTGATCTCTTTGCTAAAACCAAGCCTCTTCAACTAAGGGGCAGGGAAAAAAAAAAAAAAGCCAAGCTCATTGGATTCTGTGATGGCTGAGGAGACAGAGACTAATAAACAAAAACTACAAAGTTTTGAATTAAAAAAGAAAAAAATCCCAGCTGGAGGTAAAACAGAAAAAATTACGTCAAAGACTCCCTAAGCTATTTTTGTCTTTCAGAAGCCTGTTCCTAAGAAACGTAAGGTGTAGAGGGAAGAAGGAAAGTTAGGTGAGCAAAACCATGAAGAATAAATGGAGAGTGCAGAGACAACAAAAACTGCAGTTCAGCATTGGAAGTTGCTACACACACAAAAAAACTTCAAATGGCATTTATTGATTTGCAGTCTTTTTTTATCCCCTCACATCTTGTTTTAGGCAGAAGAGGGCCCAACAAAGATGCACAACCCCTTCTGCTTTCCTCTCTTCATAGCTACAAAGAGGCTTGGAAGGAAACCCAACACAGAAGCAGGGTATCTGATCTCTTTCTCCAGATACCAAAGGCAAACAGATACTTTCAGCAAGTCTGAACTTGAGTTTAAGACCACAACAGTAGTTACAAANAAAAAAAAAACAAAAAAACAACAACTAAACAACTAAAGTAATTTCTTCTCAAGGAGCCCAGTATTGGATACATAAACAGGAGAGGATAGAGCAGAATGTTGCTATCACCTCTCCAGAGTTTCCCCTAGCTTCCCCTTTGGAGATGTAGGGAACTAGGGCATGAGGGAAAGGCCACTCTGATGGAGCATGTGGCTGAAATCATTGCTGGTCCTTTGACTACCTGAAAGACCTTTCTGTGTGCAGTACAAGTGGGGGGTTGTCTGCGTGTGCATCCTGTCTAGAAAGAAAGAGTTTAGCCTTTGACATAAAGAATGATGGTGTGGCAGTGCAAGGGACCATTTGGGCAGAGGTGGGGAGAACCCCTAAATACGTGGGGAGGGTGTGCGTATGTGTTTCTGCACGCGCAGTGCAATTTAGACACATGAAAATACATAAAGTACATAAAATATAGAATGTAATGTATATATTATATACGTATCATATATAGCATGGGCAGGTGTGCACATCAACAGAGGACAATACACAGAGCCCATGGGATTATACAAAGCAATCTGAAAAGGGTGGGGGCGGAGAGGGGCTTCTTGCCAGCAGGCTAGCCTTGCCGAGCAGGCTTGCTGTTTGGGTTCATTATTTACTTTACTAGGTCCAATTAGGAAGCCAGGGGATAGAAAATGTGTCTGAGGCAAGCGGGCCTTCAAAGCCTTCCTCCTGCACACATCAAAGCTGTCTGCTGCAGATCGCTGTGCTAAAAGGGCTCTGCCAGCTCAGAGCAGCGGCAGGCACCTGGCTTACTCTGCTCGGGGTCGTTCCCTGTTGGGCTGATTGTCAAGCCTCCCAGGCTCCCACTGTCTATCTCTGGCCTCCAGAGAAGAAAGCTCTTTTCTCTGATTTGCTGGGACAGAGTAAAGGAGCTACAGCTTGGCAAGATGGTGTTTAACGGGGCTGCAGCAAGAAACCAAGCTAATGATGAACATGTGAAAGGCAAAAAAGCTGCAGGGAAGAAGGTTGCCTGGAGTCATGGGAAGAGGTGCTTTGAGATGAGAAGAGCTGTGCTGCATGAGGTGTCACCCCCCACCAGGGAAACCTGGAAGGTCCCTCACTGGGAAGGGGTTGTACCAAACTAGACAAAACAGCTAGTTAGTAACCCTTGTCAGCAAGGAAGGTTTGGCAGTAGGGTCAGGACTTTGTCCCTGGATGAGAAGCTCAAGGCAATGTCTTCTCCTAATGGGAATGGAGTGGCACACTTGCCAGGAGCTGGCAGTCCCTCTCTTTTCCTAATAGAATATGTTCAGTGTTATCGCTACCAAAGAATAACCAAGCCTTCTCCCTCCCTGCTTTGATAAACTGTATAGTGCCAACCATCAGCTCCCTGCCAAAGCTGGCTCCTACATGGAAACATTTATAAATTCACTTGGTGTATAAAGATCTGCTCTTTCTCCCCCCACCCCCCACTTTGCTTTAGAGGTTAGAGTTAATATGACTCACCTAATCTGGCTGCCAAGGTGAATTAGTGAAAACATCTCTACAGCCCTGTGCAAGATACCACAACCTGACATTTTTTTAACACACCGTGATACATCTTTCCTCTCCCTGATCTGTTCTATGACACCTCAATTTTATATAAATGCTTTTTGTTAGAAATGGTTAATGTACTCTTAGAGGGGACAGAGCTGCAAGCAAAGGGGTATGTCTTGCAACTGAGAATAGCTGAGTTCTTCTAGCAAAGTGTTGACGCCCAAGGTTGAAAAAGGCCAGTCACTTTTTTTGAAAAAGGACAGTGCTACCACTATTTCAGCAAGCAACTGTCACAGAAACTTTCCCTGAAGCATTATGCTCCTATCTTTGTCCCGGAGCAGGGGAATGAGGGGCTGAGTAGGCTTACTGATGTCTTTGAAATGCCCTTTAAAGGGAAAAAGCCCTCCATTTCAGTCATTCCCAGAGAGCTCCACTGGGCAAAACAACAGCTCATCATCTCTTGGGAAGAGTTGTGTGTAGCTGTGAAAGCTCTCCTGACGGACACCGTGCACAATTTAGATTTTAAGTGCATGTACATTATCAGGAAGAAGCTGAAAAACATCTTCCCTTTCTTCCCAAGGCCCAAAGTACATACCCCTTTAGGATACTTTGGAGCTCCATTGATGTGGTTCTCTGACAGACAAACTTAACAGCACCCTTAATGAGGGTGCCACTCCATTAGAGCTGGTAAGTCACCCTCAACCCTCTTTTCATTACTGTGACAGTCTTGTGACAAGGGCAAATTGCAGGAGAAGCAAGTCCCACTTGGAATGAACCCTGTGTATAAACAAGGCAGAATTGCAGAGCAAATGATTTGCAAAGCAGAGGCAAATTACATTTTAACCTTTTCTTTGGGAGTCTTTCCCTGATGTCTGATTAACTTTCCAGTCAACTGGCTGACCTACCAACTCAGAGTGCTGCTGTAAAAGGAGGGGAGTGTTGGTTTTCAGCTCAGACTGGGGGTGGGATTTTCAGAGAGCATTATTAGCAGGTAGTTGTATGTGATAAAATGATCTGGGAATTGAAAGAGTTCCCAACCAAAAATGAATCACACTATGGCAAAACCACAATGTATTGACTGTACGGACAACTACACAGCACAGAAGTTGCGATGCAATCCTTCATCTATATTCAGTCATGGTAACAGCTCGTCTGAAATTCTGTGTTCACTTTGGGGTGTTGCACTTCCAGAAAGATGTGAACTCATCTGAGAGGTCTAAAAGGAAAGAGCAAGAACAATCAAGGGTCTAAAAAAAAAACCCTTGCCTATAGAGGAAGGTTGAAAGACCTGGCCATGTTTAGCCAAAAAAAAAAAAAAAGATGACAACTGAGGGAGGAACATAAGTGATTTAAAAGTTGGCAAGAGGCTATTGCAGAGAAGGAGGGAATGATTTGTTCTTTTTGTCTATAGTGGGTAAGACAAAATAATAGCTTTAAATTGCAGCAAGGGAGACTCAGGTCAAACTTCAGGGAACTCTACTGGTAAGGACAGCAAAGCATGGGAACATGGGAACAGATCATCTGGAGTAGCTGCAGAGTCTCTGCTGCTGAGAGGGACAGAGGATGACTGCCTCCTTGATATGGCCCACGTGTCCTGCCTTGGGGTTGGGGACGGGGCTAGATGGTGACTGAAGTCCCATTCGGTACTGTGACTCACCTAACTGTAGTCCCACAGGAGTTAAGATTTCCTAACATATCCATGAGTTACAGCATAAAAAAAAGCACCTGTGAAAATCCCACCCTGCTTCCTGCTCCACTAACTCTCCAGAGCATCAGCCCCAGTACCCAGATTGTGAGCCGTGTCTCAGAGCACTGAGTGGGCAACAGCAGCCAACTTTGCCTCCCTACCTTGTAAAATACACAGCTGCCATGCGGTAAGGCCTTTCAGCAGACTGTTAGGGGATGCAGAAATGTGCATCAGAGCAGTTGTAAGTTTTAGACGTAGCAGTGAGATTTCCACTCACCTGAACATCTGGTAGGAGATGGAAAAGGGACTGCTGGTTAGACCCGCAGAAGCAGACGGGAAACCTTGTCTTTGTATGAGTTTAATAGGTACACTGCTGTTTTCATGATAAGTCTCCATGACAGGGGGTGGTTTTACCCTAGAACGGTTCTAAAAATTGCCTGGGGGAAAAAACATAATAAAAAGTCAAAAATAATTGTGTAAGGGACAGAGTTCTGAGCAGATTTTGAAGCTGCTGAAGTCCCTGTCTCTGATGCAGAAGGGAAATGCACACAGCTGGCATCCCCAGCCTGACCTGACCAACGTGCTGCAGCAGCTCCTGCGGTGGGACTCATTGCAGGTGGCACCACAGTACCTTTAGTTCCAGAGATGGGGCTTACACACTGCTTCCATGCAGAGCCGAGGCCAACAGCCCTGTTCTCGCAGGCACTGTTTGAACTCCATCAAACAACTTAGGTGAAGTGGGCAGGGTTTCAGAAGTGCTCAGCACCTATCAAGCAGAAAATGTCTTTGGAAGATCTGACCACATTCTGTGAGGGATGGACGTGAATGGGAGCCTTTGTGAGCTGATTTTTTTTTTTTTTTCCCCTGAAATCTGGCTTTTACCCTTTGAGGGCTGGGGAATGCTTTCTCTAAACATACACGGGCATGCAGCTGGGGCTTGTGGCTTTACATGCTGCAGATCAGTGCTCGCAGCCTTCTCAGAGGAGGGAAGCATCTCCCTTTACACTGCTGCCAACGTGGTTAAGATTCTTTTCAGGAGGAGCCTTACTTTGCTTTCCGAAGGAGTAGGGTGGGTATACTAATCCTAATATTTCATGCTTCCCTGGCACTTTTCATCCAACGCTGTGTTTTACATGAGTTAACCTCAGCGCCCTTCTCTGACCAGGGGGTGATGGGAGAGGAGGCCTATTATCTGCAGTTCGCAGAGGGAGAGCAAAGGAGTCGCTCACCCAAGGTCATACAGTGAATTAAAAGCAAGGCCACAGACCTCCCCTGATTCCTGCCCCCAGCTGTAACCCTGGCACTTGAGTCGCTGCTTTCAAAACTGTGTTAGCGAGGCAGCGCGGTTTAAATACGTAATTTCGTATGTGCAGTAGATCAGGGATTCGTGATGATTATTGGTCTCTGCGGATCAAATTACACTTTGTTTCTCTGTTTGCCTGTGTTTAACTGTAGCTCCATCCGATCAATGGCACTTCAGGGTGGTGGTTGCTTTGAGAGACAGACAGACATTTTTCACAGTTTTGCAGTGGAGGAAAGGGTGCTGACAATACCCCACCACATCTGAGGGCCAAGCTAGTCCCGAACCAGCCCTCTAGCCACAGGCCAGCTAACCTCCTCTGGTAATCAGTCATCACACCAATGGACTTACTCTGGTCTCACATGGTGGAGATTTTGCTTCTTGGCTTGGACAGCCTGTGGAGATGAAATACTTTGATATTGCTTGCATGCTTCCCTCCAGATTATCAGAGCCCAAGTTTTCCACAACTAAATAAAATGCTAGTATCTTGCTGATATGGCCTCTGAAATAACTTTAAAATCGCTCCTGACTGTTGTTTATTTTCAGAATCCCTGTTGTGATCATTCCTCCATAGCAATTAAGCAGAAAGCTTCCCAAATCTGAATGCCTAACAGAGCCACCATCTGTATTTTTCTGTCCTACCAGGAAGAGAGTTTGAAGGCGAGGAAGAATATCTGGAGATCCTAGGGATCACGCGAGAGCAATCAGGCAAATATGAATGCAAAGCTGCCAATGAGGTTGCTTCAGCAGACGTCAAGCAAGTCCGTGTCACTGTGAACTGTGAGTATATTGCAGCTGGAGTGGGTCAACAGGAAGAGCTTTGCCCACTGGCAGGGTTGACTTAAGGATAGAAAAGCTTTTCTGGGCATATATTACATGCTCTGAAAGCCGGGGGTGTGATGAGGAAACTACCTGCAATCAGATGCTTATCGCAAGGTATAGTTTGTGCTTAACCGTGATAATATATAAGAAAAGAAAGAAAATTGGAGAGAGAGAGAGAAAAAGAGAGGAGCTGTGAGTTGCCCCTGTCTCTTCCCTCAGAAACCCCGGCACTGCCTTGTTTTCACTCATTGTTATTCAGGAGAAGAGTAGCTCGAAGAGAAGCTTCAGCAAGGCAGTAAGGAAAGATAAAGGAGGGTTCAGCCGGCTCAGAGCAAACACACACCTGCCTGTACCCAGCCATCTCAGCAATGCCTTCATGGGTATGACAGCCCAGAGGGAAGGGGGGGACCTGTGGTAGAGACATGTGTTAATGAGAGGGTGAAAAACTTGACTTTTATGCTGGTTTCGGGTTATTAGCATAAAGCCTTCTCTAAGACACCCTCCATGCACCAATGCAATACTGAAAGGGGCTTGACAAAAGGATACGGCAATCCACTGGAAAACACCGAGAGGCACAGATAAATATGTTGCTTACATCCACACCGATGTATGAATGGGGCATGGATCCCTTCACCCATACGTGCTTAGACAGATGTCCACTTCACTCTGCTGGCATGCTCCTCTCACAGTGACACAAGATATTTCAGGCTGTCGTTGCTCTTACAATCCTGTGTGTGTATCTGTCCACCTCCATATTTGTATGGCTCATATTGGGCACTGGAAAGATTTAAAGTGAATATCCCTATCTAGTTTCTCTGTTTCCTTGTTTGGAGGCTAATACCTCTGCAGCAGGGATGGAGGAATGGGAGGTGTATCCTCTCCTGACCCTCTTCAGTTTACACACCAGAATGTTAACTTAAACTGAAATTGAAGAGGGTTACAGACATGTTTCAAGGTGCATATGCATGGCCTTGATTCATGGGTAGCACTCTCAGGGACTGAGTTAGGGCAGAGAGCTGAACACAAGTGCTTCTAGCCCATCACAGTCTAATTTGCCACCGTGGGTGATTTTAGCACATTTTAATACCATTCTTGCTCTTCGTCTCTTTGTTTCCCTTTGGGCCATCACATCAGATTGACTTGTCTGTCTTGCTTAGATGTCAAGGTTATAGGGTCCCTGCAGCATCTTCAGAATCCACAGAATTTTTTATAATTCCCTTAGAAATTGGGTGACAGTGGTTTAATACCAGGTGCTTCGTGGCCCAAATTTGGCATGAATGTGAAACTGTAGTAGCAGATTTTCTGCATTAAAACTGGTAAAGGTTTTTTGCTGTCAAAACCAGCTGAGTTTATAAACCTGAGACATTCCATGAGAACCAATTAATATTTTCAAATATTTCCGTGAAACATAATTTCAACGATGCTTTTAACATCATTGAAACAGATTGTTTGTATAAAATCAGAATGTTTGATTTTGACTTAGTTTCAACTATGCTACAGTAAGATCTTAAATATTTTTACTGTTGGAATATATGAAAATATAATGTGATAGAGTATTGTAATATTATTATGTGGGCCAATTTGTAATGTAAGCAACTTATAAATTCCTTCAGAACCTCTTTTCTTTCAAAAGAAAGGGAAAAAAGTCAGTCCTGTTTGGGGAATGAAAGCTAGACATTTGCATACATCTTTCCTTATCTTGCTTCATTAACTACACCACAAAGCAGCAGAAAATGGAAAAACTACAGGAAGTTTGAAAAATGGGACCTGCCCAACCTCAGGAGCTTCCTGGCCATCTCTTCTTATGTACTGACACTGTGGATGGAGCACGCAGCTTGTAAGCCTGGACTGCAAGAGACAGCATCCTCGCTTTGCTTTGGTCTCACACTACCACCTTCAGGCTTCCTGAGAAATGGCCCTTGCATGTCACAGACAGGGAAACTGAGGCCTGGACAAGAGCAGGGAGAAAACAGCGAAAGGAAACCCACTCCTGGCTTCCCTGGCAGCAAACAGCTAAACATAGAGCGAGTGCTTTCTGGGTACAACGCGCTGAATTGTTCTGGGCCACCACCTGTGACTTCTAGCAGCAAGCAGACTGCCCTTCACTGAGCGGGCAATCTCAGAGTCTTTACAAAAGCAGTGGCAGACGAGGTATGGCTTTTCCACGTCTGGGCTCTTCCCTTTGAAAAGCCAAGGAGGGAGGCTAAGGCAGGGACTGCTCAGAGCATGGGGCTGGGCTCCTTGGCAGCAGCCCTAGGGAGCACATGGCCACTGGGGTCATTTTCTAGGCCCATAAAAAGGTGTTCATTCATTACCCCACTCACCTCTTGCACTGGATTTAGTGAAATGGAAAACGTTTGTCTTGCTGCAGGCAGCAAGAAGATACATTGCTAAAAAAAAAACCACAAAAAAAAACCCCAAAGAAGGATGCTTAAAAAATCACCTTTGCTATCCTTTTATTACGCCTCCTCCTTTCCAAATTAAAATATTTACGTGAACCCACAGCCTTTGAATGTACGATCCTATTTATGTATACTTATTAATATTTATGATGTTAGAGGGCGCACTGCAATATCCCTAAAGCCCTGCATAAAATCCCGATTAAGGTCAGGAAAGGGATCACATTGAGATGGCTAATGTGTTCACAAACAAACTTCTTTTCATACATTTTCCAGACCAGATTATTTTTTTCTTTGACTGACACAGACAGAGTCTTTTTTTTTCTTTTTGCCTTTCAGTGCTGGGATGGATACAGACAGCAGAGTTTTACTTTGTACACACAGAGCGTGCCTTATGGTAACTTGAGTCTCAGCAAAGTAGCCATCTGAGTTGCAACCCTGTAATCTCAGGGTATGTAAGTATTAGTGACGAGAGACAAGGCACTTATTCCCTGATCCCTCTCAGCAGCCATGTGGAAATAATTCTGCCTTTTAACATGTAAAGCTTGTTGCTTAACAGTTTGGACGTGGGACTGGGATTGAAGATGTCAGTGCCTACCCTACCCAGCACCCAGCCAGCACTGACACCTAGCTCTAGTGGAGCACACCTGTATGTTTCCAAAGTTTTGTTTGCCCGTGCATGGCACAACATTCAGTCTTCAAAGTAAGCAGACGTGAGAGCGCTGTGCTGGTCTGAGGGCAAGCTTCACGCAGAGCAATCATGAGCAAGTACTCTTGGACCTGTGACAAAGCATGATGTCCAGGGAGGTTTGTGCAGAATTTGTAACCTTAGACACCTGGAAGTGCCTCAACAAGTGGTCTGGCTCTAAAAGTTGCACCCACAGATCCTCGAAAACTCTTCCTGTTTAAGCTGTATTTGTCTCATATGTCTTGCCTCAGTCCTTTTCTATCTTGTTAGTTTTGACACAGAGGTTACATGGAAAATAGTTTTCATGGTAGTGTTAAATTCCTTCTATATTCCTTTTACTTTCGCTGTCTTCCTTTACCCTTGATGAAGTATTTCTCTCATCTTCTTGTCTCTGATGAGCCCATGTGAACTAGAGATCTGCAGGTAAATATTCATAAATTACAGAAGTCCATCATTAACCTTAACTCTGCCTGTGTATGCCTATGCATTTATGACAAAACGTTATTCAGTGTTGCTGAAGAGAAGCACGCATAAGGAGTGATGCTAACACAGTGTATTAGGGAGGGTTCAAAGAGCAGGTATTCTCCAGAGGGGCAGGGGAAAGCGTGTGCCACAGCATACAGCAGCTGTGGGCCTCCACTGCCCGTATGGTTTGCATGAGAAAGCCAGCCTTGACTTCGTTTCACTGGTTCTTTCCACCTGGAAGTGTGTGGAGTGACCATGTGTTTCCTTCCTGCAGACCCTCCCACCATCACAGAGTCCAAGAGCAATGAAGCGGCCACAGGACGACAAGCCTTACTCCGGTGCGAGGCGTCAGCAGTGCCCACACCTGATTTTGAGTGGTACAGAGATGATACTAGGTAAGATCTTCAGGTCACTTCTTCCCTTCTCTCCTTTTCAGCTCACTCAATAGAGGATCCTTAGAGAATGATTTATCGCACTCCCCAACTCTTCTCCTCAAACAATTTGCTCTTCACAAACCATGTAAGTCTTGATGGTCCCATCAGGCTCAGCATAGCCAGCATGGTCAGGGCTGGGGGAAGCAATCCCTCTTTGTGCTGAGGATGCTGAAGGAAGTGCAGAGGATGGAGCTCTTGCCTTTAAATCCTTTATGGGCCAATACACAATTAAGACATCACAGTGCTTTCTTCGTGATAATGTAAACACATTAAACGTTAATGATAATGTTAACGCATTAAATATGCCAAATTTTGGCATGATACAGCCAAAACAATAAGGAGTGTTAGCCTCCAAGCAGATGATGCCATTCTAGAGCCTGCATCTAGGGCAAGGTGTGCTGAGGTGTAGAATTCCCTCATCTGGGTGGACTGAGCCTCCTAGATTTGCATATGAGAAAAGATAAGAAAGGAATCAGTCCCTTTTACCTGGCATTAAGAAGGTTGTGTTATTATTCTAGTTTTTAACCAGAGGTATGTGCACAGGCTCACAGGTGACTCACCTTGAGTGTATGCACATATAGGAACACATGAATTGGTGTGTTTCACTAAAAGCTTTTTCTTCAAGTATGGACTAGCCCTCAGCTGGCCACGGTGTGTTCATTTCCAAGTATTAGTTGATCCTGGGTAAAGGCTTCCTCACTTTCCCTCAGATGTTCTTGCTTCTCCACTGCTTTACCTGTGGCATTTCTCCCCAGCGCAATCCTTCCTTTCAGTCTCTCCTTCTGCTTTCTGTCAATGTCTTCTGTGGCCTCTTTCTTCTCATGTCCCTTTCCTGCCTCCATTTATCCTCACCTGCCAGCTGGGCTGATTGACTAGTTTACTGCCTACCAGGCAGTGATTTCCTTCCCAATACACAGCTACCATTGCACTATACACCTCTTCTCCCATCTTCCCAGGATAAACAGCGCCAACGGTCTGGAGATAAAGAGCACGGGGAGCCAGTCTCTGCTGATGGTGGCCAACGTCACTGAGGAACACTACGGGAACTACACCTGTGTGGCTGCCAACAAGCTGGGAGTCACAAATGCCAGCCTATACCTTTACAGTAAGTATGGGAGAGGGTGGAGGGAGGTCCAGATTGCTCTTGCAAAGACCAGGAGGTGTAGGAAACACGAAGTGACCAAAACTCGGGAAAGCATCCATTTGCCACCCCCACGCCCTCAAATCTCCAGTCATGATCTGGCTTTCAGTGCTCTGCTTCAGATACCTACGTTTCTGGCCATGAAACACAAACACTGACAAATTAAAAGGTTTTCAGTCCAGCCCTTTGATTCACTTTCTTTGCTGAAGTCAGATTTTGTTAAAATAATAAAAACATGTTTGTTTTAAAGCTGGAAACAAGAAACCCTTTAGAATGACAGCCCCTTTAATAAGGAGACAAAAAGCCAGGGCTCAGAGGGTCCATGACAGCTGAGAAATTACAAGTAATTCAGAGAGATGTAGAGAACTAGCCACTGAGCCTGAGGAGAACAAGAAAGAGTCAAGAAAAAGAGAAATGAGTTTGAAAATGGAAGGGAAAAAAGTGGGAAAAGACTGAATGATTTAAAGGGGCATAGCATAGGGAACATTGAAAGTTACTGAGTTTGTCATAGTAAGTGTAAACAGGCAGAAGTTGGGACTAGAGCAAACCCCAGAGCTGTTGGTTCTGAATTTTGCAGCTGATTCAAACCTGACCTTTAACAGAGCCCTTGTCCCTCACTTACTACCCATGCACATGTACAAGCTGTGGCATATTCAAAATTCAGTTCTCAATTCCAGGTCCAAAACTTGGGCTGGACATGGACCACACATTGTTATTGTCCCTAGAAATAGACTGCAGCAGAATGACCCCCTCACATGAGTGGACACATAGATGCAAAAGTGACTTAGGGCTGTATTCCTCTGACAGTCCCAAACCGAATTAAAACACTTGGGCCATGACCTGCATGTCCTTTTAAAGAGAAAAAAGATGAGCTGTGTGAAGCAGTTTTAGTATGGCATGCAGTTTAGTCTAGTTTCTGCTGTGTATGGTCAGATTAATCAAACAATCAAAAAGCAATGGTTTGGTTTGGTTTGGTTATTTTTTAACAGATGTAATGCAAAAGGATAAATCCATTGGCGTTCTTTGTTTACCACCTATGGATTTTTTTCCTGGCAGTTTGAATTTTTTGCAAAATTTGTGTGTATTCTGTGGATTTTTTTTTCCTAAAGAACAGATATTGTCATAAAAGAACATATATTTGATTTCCTGTAGCATTGCAGCATAGAAAGCAAATTTCTAGTTTGAAAGTCTTTTCACCCTGATCTTGTGACTATCATGAGATTCAAATAAAATCCTCAGGCAACACTCTGGAACACAATTTTCAAATATTCCAGATTTGTTCTTGCTGATATTAATATAATGCTAAGTTTAGAATCCATTATTTGTGGCTGAATTCTAAATTTGGCCCTCTCTGTTGGTTCCTGTTACACAGATGAGCTGAAATGCATCTCTGCAACAAAATATAAGATGAAATTCAATAATGTATGCACACGTGATTTTAGCTGGGGGGTTGGTTTTGCTAGAGAAGCGTTTTGCATGACTTCAGAACTTCACCTCAAAGGATCTCAAAGGATTTGCTAGCAATGAATATTTTAACATCACGAGTTATTTAGAAATGGGTGAGTGTCATTAGCACTATTTTGCAGTAGGAAACCAAAGTACAGAATGAAGAAGTGGTTTACCCATGGTCACAAAATGAGTGGCAGAACCTGTAAGGGTTCTGGGAGATCTTGCAAAGTTGTTAAGTATTCCAAGAGGAAATGTGGCAATTATTAAAGATGACTTGCAACAGCGAGGGTCCTATTTTAGCCTCCTTTCAATGTGCAAGAGGGAAACCTTCCTTCTTTCAAGTTGTTGGATTTTGTTTATCATTTTTACCTTAGAAATTCAAGGCCTATTTATTCTGGAAACCACTAGAGAACTTCACAGGAGCCAGAAGAATCGAGGTTCAGGAGCTGAGAGAAATTTGATGATTTTCAGTGGACTGTTTCTAACTTTTATTCCTTATTTCTTCAGTGTACCATTGCTTCATGTTGTTTCAGGAAATCTCTGTTCTCCTTCTAGTTAGTGTAGAAGAGAAAGAGAAAAAATATAAATTCAGGCAGACTACGGCTGGTGTTTTTAAGGTTAAGAAATCAGAGGGGAAGTGAGTGAAGGGAATCTAGCCTCATAAAGAAAGCAGCTGAAAAAATCTCCAAGTCCAGATGAAAAAATTGCTGTAGTGATCACACAGTAGCTGAAATAACAGGTAATACATACTCCCAGCCACGCACCCAGGCAGAAAAAATAAAGCTGTGCCAAGTTTTTGCAAGGTACAGCAGATACTCAAATACTTGGGAGTGTTTTTGATCCCTAAAATCAGAGATTTTATTTCTTTTTTAGATAGAGAACAGGCTCACTGTAGGGCAACATCCCACCAGGGAGGCAGAAGCAACGATGGTTCCTCAATATCCCATCACAGCACAAAAAAGAATGGCAGCCAAGAGTGAAGAAACAACCAGAGAGTTAATAATGAGGTACCAGCAGCTTTGCCTGAGGTGGAGGGCAGAAGGGAAGCCAGTAAAACGATGTGAAAGAACAGTTTAGCAACAGAGAAAAATGGGTGACTACAATTCCAGGAAATCTCAGCCAGCATTGAAAAACTCTGGGAGAGACCTTAGATGTCAATGCCATAGACAGAAGATGCATTAAAATACAAAAGCAGCTCCCTCTCTGTATGAATAGATAGCTAGTGATCTTCTTTAAAGGATGTAGCAGCAGGGATTGCCTGCTGTAGGTGGCAAGATTTATACCCCTCACTCCCAGAGGCTTCAGTTTACAACAACATAAAAATGGGCATTCCAAAGCTCTGTCTAACCCAGGAACATGTCTCCAGGAGCAATATGGAGTATGTTCGCATAGAGGGTACTCAGCTACAGTTTGATGATACAACTGGTGATCTAATAGCTTGCTGCCATCCTTTCCTCCCCCATTCTTTTTCTAACCCCTTTCTCTGCCACCTGCTTTTGTTCTTTCCTGCATTCAGGTACTCAGTCAACCACATGCTTAACCAGTTCAGCCTCTTAAACTGGAGCCCAAAGTGCTCCCAAAGGTTTTCTTTTGTTGTACTGAGCTGAATTAGTTCAGGGAAGGGCTCAACAGGCACCAGAGCCCAGGCAAGGGGGGAAGCCGTATCACACATCTGTAGATATGAGGAGCTGGGAGGCAGGACTTCAGTAAACCAGGAGATTGATTCGGCTCTGCAGAGCTGACAAAGAGGGTTTGTAACCCTCAAGCACAAAATACCATGAGACTTAGGAAAAGGGCAATAACCCTTGTGAGAGTGTGAATCTCCGTGAAAATTACCCAACAGAGAGGCCAAGGCAGAGGTGCCATAACAAAGTAACAGAGGTGAAAAGTAGTGCTACAACTGAAGGGAAAGGGTTTTTTCTTTCCTTAGTGGACTATTAAGACTGGACTCCTAATAAAGGAGGGAGGGAACTTGTTTTATTTTCATTTCACTCAGATAACAAGTGTTACGAGAAGTGTTATGAATAAAAGACACAATTTGTATCTTAACCCATGCTACACAAATATATATATATGTGTGTGTGTGTGTGCATATATGTATCAGGTACACATCTGCTGTACAAGCATATAGATGCATAGGTTTATATGTACATGTATCTGCGTGCACCTATGTGATGTATAAGCAAGCACACACACTGGACAGGCACACAGAAGCAAGCACGGCAGCTGGTGCATTCTAGTAAGGCAGAGAAAAGAAATGAAAACTCTTCCAAATTAGTTGACTTGTGCTTCCCGCAGAGCTAGCCCATCCCAGAGGATAAACCAGGAGACAACAGGGCAGTGCCACACATCCTGATGCAGTCCTGCTGGCTAAATTGTCTCAATTACAGACCAGTGCCACCTCAGCTGGTCCCCTGCCGCATCCTCTGCACCCTTCAGGGAATAAGGAATCACAGAGGTGAAGCAGCAGCTGGCAAGGCCCCTGCCAATTAGAAGCAGCAGCAGCAGGCAGGATCCCACCCCTGCCTCCCCCAGAGGCTTCAGGTAGAGTTGTTATTTCAGTCCAGCATTTGAATCCCAGTGAGAGGCATATTCTGAAGAAGAGCTGGTTGGCACTTGCCTCTAACTCGCCATGATTTGTTAGCGGCCGGGCACAAATGCTGGCTGTGTGCGCACACTTGCATCCCTTCTCCTAACTCTCTGCCCTCGCTTTGCCGTACCTGAGCGTTTGCTTGGCGTGGTTGCTGCTAGGGTTTGGAGTGTAACTGTGGCTGAGATCTCTCCTTACTGGCTCTTCATGCAATCCCTGTGTTTTGCCAGAGGCTGTCAATAACGGGGAGACTTGGAAGAGGAGGGAAGTGGTTGGGGTGACAGCCAGATGGGGCAAGGCTGAGCCACTGCTAATGAGCCAGGGTGGAGCAATAAAGACAGCCCTCAGCGGGTGAGGGGAACCGAGGAAGAGTCCTTGAATAGAAAGCAGCATGATAATGAGGCCGTAGTGCTTTGCTTTAACTGCTTATGCTGTGCAGTCTGCAGCCTGCTGTGCAGGAAGAAGGTAAAGGGGAGTTGAGTTATTTAACCAAACTAAATAACAAGGAAGTCATGTCAGCACAACAGCCTGCTTTCGCAGAACAATAGTCCCCTGTTGCTACATAAACACGGAGATCCAGGCTAGTTGTGTATTTTCTACTGACAGAGACAATCTCCCCTGTGCTTGTTGTGGATTCAAACAGCTCCATTTCCACCATGAGTGCAGGAGATCTGCCAGTGTCACAAGGATGAGCCTGACCTCCTACATCCTTGTGGGCTCCAGTGAGTCAGAAACCAGCTCCTTGCAGCAGGGGTGCTGCATAAAGAGCATTAGCCTCCAAATAGCTGAACCTGGGTAGATCAGGGAATAATAGTGGACTATGGAGGCATCCTGCCAAGCTCTATGTCCATCGACAGTGATCATAGCACCATCCTCACAGGTAAATCAGGAGACAACTCATTGCTTCAGGCCTAACAGCTGTTGCATAGGGGCGAATCTCTGCTGCTAAATGTCTACTTACTGATCAGCCCGTAAGAACTTGTCTCAGTCAGCATGAGGCATCCAGGAAGCTCTGAAGGTAATGAAAGGAGACCAAATGATCAGAGTCAAACCAGGGGAGGGCTTGTATTCTTGGTTCTGCTCCTGGCTCTGCCAACAGTTCAGCTTTTGACCTTGGGCAAATTAATTTCTTGCTCCATGCATCAACTCCAAAATGGTATTAATGCTACCGGGAACCACAGACTGAAGTTTCTGACACTGGTTTCCCTCAGTCTCTGTGCAATTCTTTTGAGATCCTTGTGTGGAATAGCAAAGCATGAAGCCAGTAGTGACATATAACTAAGTTCTGCTGTGATGTGTAACGAGGACGCATTGTAAAAACCTTATAACCAAAACAGCAGGCTCTGCGTACAACCAGAGGCTGATGAGTCTGCAAAAATCACTGTTCCCATTAGAAGACAAAAGCTCAAAAGAGGCAGAATGCCCTTGAGTCACCAGGGTGACTTCTCCCACACTCAGATCCTCAAGGGGCCTGTCACTGGCAAGAAATCCATTGTAGAGAAGATTAATCCATTCTAGAGAAGGTTGTGGGGAGGCAGCACCTACCATGGAGGACTTCCATAACTCACCAATCTGCCAAGACTAGCTTCCAGCCAGAGCTGTAGCTAAGATGAGCTGTAGTGTGATGACATGAGTGGTCTTGAAAGTCAGAGGGGAGATATGGCCCATCAACTCCAATTACCTTCACTGCAGGTGCTTAATCCCTCTTGCTGTGTGGATATTATTTGTTTAGTTTTTCAAATGACTTCTCTCTGACTCCCAGTCTCAGGGGATGCTGTTGTATATTAGGTATGTTACTAGCAAAATCCTCTGTATATGAAACCTACTCTAGTTCATCTAATTTGGTGATGGACAACTCCATCAGGTTTGTATCTGCTGCTTGCTTGGTGTGAAAAGTGGCTTTTCCTTTTCTCCTGCATGTTGCTTATTGTTTTTTTTCCCCCCTTAGAACGAGTTTTACCCACACTCCCCAATCCTTTTCCAGGTCAGTATATGTTTTATGTTGAAGTAGCTCTTTAGCCGGGTCATTCTCCATCATCCTGACAAATGCTCAGAGTTAGATATGGGCAAAACAGCTCAGAAATGCAGGAAAATAAGGGCTTTCCCTTCTCGTCTACATGTCATTTGGTCTCTTCTGCTCACCTTCTTCATCCTTCCCCTTTCCCCCTCCCTTTTCAAAAGAACAGTTAACTAAACAGCAACAACCTTTAGCCAAGCTTTGAGCCAAGACAGTGTACGTTCATCCTGGTTTGGACAGTCTTCAGTGAGATTCAATTTGGCTGGAGACCTACTCCTAATATATATTCTCATCCTAAGCTGTCTTTACCCACATGTTGTGATTTGGATCAAAAGCATAAGCAGACTTAAAATTTTGCAGAGATAAAAGGAAGAAGCTAAAAATTAAATTGCTGGCAGGAAGTTTTTTCACTCTAGTTGTGCGAACTACTCACAGCAAAACACTTTGTTTCCTCATTCCTCTGTCACACACCCCAAGTTTGTCAGTCACACAGAGCTGCATTTGAGGCAGAGAGCATGGAAAGGGGTGAACAGCAATGTATTTCTGTCTGCTTTATTCTGAGGGAAGAAGGTATGAAGGCAAAACAAGCTCTGAGTATTTTTTCTGACTCAATGCTGTCCAAGCACGCCTCAGGTCCAGGGAGCGCAGCCCCGACATCCACGCAAGACTTGCGGTTTGGATGTGACCTTGAGATTCTGAAAAAATGCAGAGACTGGACACTTCCAGAAAGCAGGCAACAGCGTCTGGAAGCAGTGTTTGAAACTACATCAACAATAAGGCCACCAGTCCCCATATTCACTTAAAAAATCTTGGCCTAGGGGACCTTAGTATCTTTGTTTTACCTCCACATGATGAAAATGCATCCAAGTCAGGGGATGTTCAGAGGCCTAAATAGTTAATGTCTGTGCAGAGCTTCGGAGCAGAGTGTTACTGAACCCATGTTGTTTTGCAAAAGGGCACCTACCCAAGTAAAGCACCTGCAGGTACTCCCATAAAAGAACAATAAATGCTGGGTGTTACACCAGCTCCGTTTAACTGCTCTACTCTTTCAAATCAAGCTCTGCTCTTGGCAACTTATTCAGGCTCAGGATGTAGTCACAATTGCCTATTTAAAAGGCAAATCCACAAATACAATTAAAGAAAAGTACCTACAAAAAAAGGAGGGGGGAGGGAGGGGAGAAATCAAGCTACCATTAAAATTAAATCCCAGAGAGTGATTTGTAAATAACATTCAAGGAGCTGAGAAAAGGAGTAAAGTAGGCCATTGGGAAGCTAGTGTGGAAAAATAAATCCAATTAAACACCATTATCGTATGTATTGCAAATGAAACTTGTGCTTGTATATGAAATTAAAGTTACTGAGGCTGTTCGGGATGTAAGGTTTTGAGGAGTTTTCCAATTTTGGATGTTGTTTTTTAAGCAGAATTTTCAATGACAAATATTTTTGTCTGATGGAAAACCCAGGGCTCTTTCTTTTTATGATTATTTTTATTATATATCCTTAAATTCCACAGGCAGGCAGTGTTAATTTTTTTCATAGCTAGTTCTGTTTACAGCTGGTTTTGAATTAGTAGCCCATTAAGCTAAATGATAAAGCAAAAACTGCAAGTGAGCAGGGCCAGGTTTTCCATACCAAATACCCCTCCTAATCAAGCTGCCAAGGCCATCTTGCATAGCTTTAGTCAATCCTTTAAAGCACTTCCCCGTCTTTGAAGTTGCTATTTTTTTCCCTTTTACTGCTCCCCAGTCTCCTGAGATCATCTTGAAGGACATCCTGGTGTGATATCACTTCTGTGAGGAGTCTCCACGAATTTGTGGTGCCAAATGCTGGGATATTTCCAGTGACCCAGGACACACAAAGAGGATTTTGCAGAGGGAGAAAATAGAATTTAAGTACTCTGGACCTCATTTGTTTTCTGAAAACCCCTACCAGCTTCTCCAATGTGGGTGTTCAGCACAGATATTGGCACTTATCTCAGAGTTTGCTTTTGCTTTGCTGTTCACCTTCAAAGAAAACTTCGGCATAAAATTTTCTTGTTAGACCTTTTTCTCCCTGTGAGTTGATGTTCTGAGATGCAGTCCTCAGCTCTCAAATAAGCCTCTCAATGACCAGAATCACAGCCGCCTCCTTCTTTCTCCCTCAATTTCCACTTCTCTCAAGCCTCAGTAACACTTCCCTGCCCTGTGGGGTTTTGAGCATTAATTTAAAAGGAAGGTGTTTTGAGATGAAGAGCCGTGTAGTCATGCTAAGCATTGCTATCATTAACTAGCTGCTGTGGAAACATCTTGCTTTCAAGCAGGCTGGAGACTCAGAAGCATCCCATTCATCTAAACATGTGGGACTTGAATTTGATGAGACAGTTTCCTATAAGGCTGGTGGAGCCCAGCTGATTCAGCTCTCAAATGAATTGTCCTTGCACTCCTGGTTTTGCAGCCAGGTGCTCAAAATGCCCTGAAATGTCTTCTGGGATGATGCTACATTGCATCTTACTGTCTGCATTGTAACATCATGTTATAATGGGATGACGCATGACCTGGCTATCACAAAGGTAGCCTTACTGCATCATCAGGTGGCTTTTCAAAAGGGTTTTCTTCTGGAAAAGGAGAATTTGCTGATTCCACACCACCACTGCCAATGACAAGGCAAGTGGGATCACTGTTGAACCTCAAACGGTCCGTCACAATTACAGCACTTGCTCTGTCTCTCTCCTCCATTGTTCTTTGTCCTCAGCCCTTTGAACATAGACTCCCTCTCTCCTGATTAGCACCTAGTGTCCACATCAGAATGGCTTAGCCAGACTGTGGGCTTCAAAACCCAGGAGTCTTCTTCACGGGGGTTTTGTGATGAGAGCTTACCACAGACTAGCCAGGGGCTTCCTCAGCGTGGTTAGCTTGAATGTCCTGGGACCTCTGCAAGCAGGATGCCATGTTTCCCAGAAAGCAGCACATCCAGAACTGCCCATGGGGCATCAAGTGCGCCAGTCTTTGGGGCCTCATCAGACAGAGTCATGGCCATCGACAGGGTGACAAAAGATTTATAGCACTAGTGTGTTTGTAATTAGTGGAGGGGGAGGGAAATGGAGAATGAGCAGTCCTGTGTTTCTGCCAAAATACGCACTGATTGGAGAATGACCCTGTATGACTGTAGATTGTAGCTAGTCTGCATTTAGCTGTAGCCTCTGTAGCTTGTTCTGTCACTAATGCCTTCACTGGGGGGTGGGAGCTGGGGGAAGGGAGAGAAGAGATGTTTGTTTGGGTCTGATGACCAGAGTGGGAAGCAGAGAGCATCTTTCTTTCTAATACCTCCTCAGACCTTTTACCTCCCCATGGAGGTCCTAGCTGTGGAGTTCATTTGTTGCAGTGGTCACCACCACCCATCCCTGCTCCCCTTTCATTTTCTGTAGTGCATGGCCCTGTCCTGCTGAGAAGACAGTTCTTGTGTCAGCAGGGTCTGCTTTGGCAAAAGGATGAACATCTGAATATTATGAAGACAAGGAGAAAAGCACAGGGGAAAATATCTGAGGGTAAAGATTGTAAAGGGTTAACACATTATGGGGGGGTCTGCTGACTAGGCAGTGGTGTGGGAGCGGTCCACAGAAACCAGCCCTCCCAGAATGGTGTGTTCAACTAAAAACTGTCTCTGGAGTCTTTTTCACTGAGGTCAGAGAGTGCTTAGCTAGGCTCCAAGAAAGCATCAGTGAAAACCCAAGCCTTCACAGCCATTGAAACAAACTTAATTGGCAGAGCTGGGGAAAGTGTAGCACAAACAGGTCAAAACACCCAATCTCATCCTATTGTCATCCTGACATAGAAACTACTGGCAGAAAAAAATAATGGCCATAGGGACCAAGCATAGGAGGGCATGTTTAGCAAGTCTGGTAGTCCCTATGTTCTCAGGCATTCAGGAGCCATAATTCAGCTGTACTCCTCACTGTGGCAGTGATATGTGCCTGACTACTTGCAGCATGCCTCTCTCTTCCCTGAAAGCAGGGTGAGCCCTAGGCATCATCACCTGATGACCCTGGGGGGGCAAGAGAAACTCCTGTCTCTCCTTGCTCCCCACTGGTGATATCCAGCTAACTTTTCCAAAGAGTTCGTTCTCCATTTGATGAGTGCAGAAGGGGGTGGCATTGCAGGGTGTAAGCACAAGCAGGTCACCCTTCTCTTGCTGCTTGGGGTCAGTGTCCATGTCTGCAGGCACTGAAGGCTGGGATCCTGTTGGGTGCCAAGCCTGCAGGGGTTTCAAGCCAAGGGAAAAGACGGGACAGGGTGAAGGCAGAAAGGCAATGTCATATTAATTATCTCTTGCTGTTACATGGCCACCAGGCAAGGGATGACATTGTATCTTATTTTCAGCATGTGGTTAAAAGTGAATAAAATCAAAGTCAGAGGTGATGATAGCGCCTTCCAAAAGGGGCAGTAGGGATGTAGCTGGAAACAGCATCTTAGGCAAAAAGAGAAATGCCAAGGATCATTTCTACTACAGCTACTAGCGTTACTTGATAGGTTTTTCTGGATAGCAACAGACATTTTCTGTTTGCTGAGATTGCTTAAGAAAACCAAACAACTGTTATGGTTCTTCCCCTCCAAAAATAAACAAAGAAAAGAAACCAGCTTTCTTAAAGAAAAAAGAGAGACACAGGGGGAAAGAGAGAGAAATGGCTTTATTGCTTGATCTGTTTCTGTACTTTTTGTTCATTAATTTTAATTTAGATTGATTTATTCCAGAATGAGCCCTGGGTTGCATATATTTGCATAACCCTCTCCAGTAGCAATGCTGTGGAGAATCCAACGAGTGAGGAAGAGCAGCGGCAGAGGGTAGGAACTGAGACTGGAAGTCCCAGAAAGGTACTCCTCTGAGCCAAGCTCCTGCACTGGGATAGAGAAGGCGTTTCAAGGTCTGCTTAGTCACACACGTGGCTTTGACTGCATGCAGAACAGCCCTGCAAAACAGAGGTCAGGGCACAGCAGTCAGGTGGGAGAGTGGAGGATGGGTGAAACCAGTGGGAGAAAGCACGCAACTGCACTGCAGAGATTAGAAACAAACCAATGGAAGAGTAACTGCTGTGGAAAATCAGTTGTCCGGTAGGGACACTGATAGTGTCAGTGGTGTACCATGGACAGATTACCCTGCAGAGCATAGCTCAGGCAGGCTACAACCCTCCTGAGACAGATATCCTTAGCCCAGAGAACAATCATAGCTTGATACAGTCTGTGTGTGAGATGATTTTCTGAAGCCATCAACTGAACCTTCCTCCTTAGAGACGACGAAGGCAATTTATACCCTCTGCACAGCAGATCTTCCTAAATCCTTGCTCTCTGCCTCCTTATTTCCTTGCATTGAGCTGCCAGCTGGGCAGACTGGAACTGAAGTGTCAAGGGCAGCAAGGAGGAGGATGAAGAATAGCCACAGTTGCCTTGATTTAATCCTTGCACACGCACAAAAAGTCCTCCTGCCCCTGAGAAAAAAATGACCAAATAGTAATTCCCACCTTCATCCTCTTCCTCCCACTTCCATTTCCAGTGTACACCACTTGAAAATTTGCCTAACAAATTGGCCTCCCCTCTGGTTATTGTCCCAAGTGAACAGTCTCTCCATTCACTAACCCATGACGGTAAGTCGGGTTGGGAAGCGGCAGGTTTATCTACCCAGCTCAGGCACTGCACCGGGCCCGCTTGTGAACCAGTTGCCATTCAGTGTCTGCTCTGCTGTTGATAAAGCACATTACACATGGCTGGGCTTGCATGATTAATACAGCTGTCTAAGCGCTCTCTCTAAAAACAAAAACAACCAGCAGAAGGGAGGTGTGGGGTTTGGGAGGCAGGGGGGGCGCACAGGGAGAAAGCCAACCATTCCAAAGAAATCAGGCTAGCAGAAAAAGCAGAGTGCTCCTGGCAAGCCTTTCATCCCCTGGGCGAGCGGGTCTATCAGAGCTCTCCTGCAAAAGGGAGAGGTCTAGCGGCAAGGTGAGCAAAGGAGAAATCCACTTGGCCTTTCCCCACCATCACCTGCATGTCCCCCTGCAGTTTGGAGAATGAGTGCATGGACAGGAGCAGGGGCTCAGGCAGTGGAGAAAGATGTGCTATAACTTCAGTGAGGTCTGGCCAGGTAGCCTCTGCAGTAGGTGGTGCAGATATGCATGCTCACTGGTGGACAAGTACACTCCTGAGCCAGGTCACCTTATGCACCGTACATGCACACCCTATGCTTGGAGGCATATCCCACAGTCACTGAGCGATTTCCAGGCATCCTAGAACATCTAAAGGATGAACCAAAGGGGCTGCAGGCATCTTTTCCATTGCCCCAACTCATCCAGCCAAAGGCTATCTCCGCTGCCTGTGTAAGCTATAGTAACTTTCCCTTTTTAATTGCCAGTCTAGGAATTGCCCATGGGAAGCCACTGTGGCTTTCTGCTCCAGCTTTCCCCATGCTTGGGCCAGGCATTAAAGCCATGCTTGCACTGTTAAGGCATTAAGGTTACCAGGATTCTCACTTGGAATTGCACACACATGCACCCATCCATACTTGGATGAGGAGTACTGGTGGCAAAGCAATATTTACTTAGACCACATGCTTTACAGACATACACCAGTTTGTGAGTCCAGCTTGACTCCTTTGAAATCTCTAATCCACTGAAATGCTGAGAGAAGTTCACAGGCTTGTTTATAATTTACCCATGATACAGGTCCCTTAACTCTCGTTGTTAATAAGCAGACCTTGATGAAGGCTAGCTGAAACATCCTCCTAGCTTGTTGTTCTCCTGGGCAAGGAGGGATGGAGACGTGAGTTGCTTTCCACTAAGCTCACTGCAAAGAAGTGACAATAAGAAGACCTCAGGGACAGGTGGAAAGTGCACCGTTCTGCAGGTACTAGAGAGGCAGTGCATAGAAAGGCAGAGGCAGATACTAGAAGCAGAGATGGGAAAGGCAGAGGTGGTGATATGACTGGATTCAGTACCGGCATGCTGGTTGCATTCCACCTCAATACAGTTCTCCTGCTCCGGTCTCCTTCCCAGTTACCACTCGGTGTATCCCTCCCTCTTCATTTCTGGTCACGGCTACTCAAATCTTCCTCGTGACAAATATCCATGACAATATGGAAAACCATAGCAGGGATGAAGTGGGTAAACAGACAGACATAAAGCTGATGAAAATATTAATTTTTCAAGAGGTTCCAGAGCCTCCGTTTAACAAACCTGCTTCATAGGGCTGTATGTATGAGTGAGGAGGACTATGCTGTTTGTTCCCTATTGATACACTAGACCATGTGCTGGTGTCACCTTTGGTCTGCTGTGCCATAAACATGTGCTTGAGAGTAGAGCAGGGGAGGGATTGCTTATCCTAGGAAAGTGAAAATCAGAAAAAGCTCAGATCTTTCACAGTCCTGTAACGGACTCTGGAAAAGTCTGTGCTATGGATGTTTTTGGATGTTTTGCTTGTAGAATGAGAGTCTTCAAAGAATGGTTTGGAGACAAAGCAGTTTTAAGTAACTGATTTTGTATCAATAGTTTGCCAGGTGGGGCTTTTTCACTTTTTTTTTTTTTTTTTTTTTTTCCTAAATCTGCTCTAGCTGCTAGGGGAATGGAAAGGGTAGGAGAACTATTTTTCAGCTATGAGAAAACCTTGAAACTGTGTGATATCTACAGGATCTGGTGATGAAAGCTCTGTGTAACCTTGCAATGTAGGTGGTCTTCTAGCCACCACCAGCATCATTGGTAAGGATAACAGCTCAGTTCTAGACTAGGAGTACTCTATACCAGCTCCAGGATAAATGGTGTAAGCAGCCAGCTTCTGAACACCGCATAAACACCACGACCTTCTCAGAAAGACACTGAGAAATACAATTTCAGGGATATTCTTCAGACCTCAGGGAAGAATGGGTATGCTGCAGTACAGAATGAATCTTCACTAAGACACGCGGTATGATAGATGAGTACTTAGTACACCATGAATAAGTTCCAAAACATGGGGAAGAANATTGAAAAAAAAAAAAAAAAAAAAAAAAAGCATGAGCAAATTCTGAAATACATTAAACTGTGTGCTAAGATTGATAGACACCAGAGACATTTCCTTAATCTTGTCGGAGAGTTGCTGGAGGGCATCCGCCCTAGTTTACACAGTGGTACTTCCACCTCTGGAAAAGCCAGCATATTGCCACTGCAGTCACAGTCAGGTTTTAATTACAGGAGCAGAACTGATAGTGAGAATGTGGTACAAGCAGGTAATGAACAGAACAGGTTCAGCATTAAGAACAGGGAGTGAAAAATCGTGTCTTCTTCTCAAAGAGAAGGGGGGGGACACAAGAAAGCAGTAAGAAAAAAACCCCAAATGAACCCTAGTAAGTAGAAGCTGCTAATCCCTAAAGCCTCAGAGTAGAGTGCAAAGCCCTGGAAGAAAGAAATTAATAACTTTCAAAGTATGACCTTGAAAATGGAATTAACAGTATTCCTCCCTTTTAAGCCTTCATGATAATAAAGATTTCATCTTCTGAAGCCCTGGCAAGAGAGTCAACAGACTAGAAAAATTACTTCCTGCAGAGGAGTTGGCAAGTGTAAAACCTAAGACCCCTCCAGGCCCCAGGGAGTGAGATGACAGAGAGAGACCTGTATGGTGCACATCCCCTTTCCCTTGCACCTTCTCCTTTAGAGACTTTATTTTTTATTCTTCCCTCATTTTTGGCCCTCCTTTTTGCTCAAGAATCAGGACTCCAGCTTTTACTGTAAGTGAAGTCAGCCTGTCAACAGCATGGAGCCCAGAACCACTCAGGGTGGAGAGCATTCGGAAAAAACAGCAAGCCAGCTCTACTTGGTTTGCTATCATTCCTTCCTTCCTGTCAACAGACAAGTCCTCCCAACTTGTCCCATGCCTTCTCCTGGCCTCACTTCCATTTTGAAACTCATGGGGGCTGATTATCCTCTTATATCAGGTTTTACGTTCCATTCTTTGACAGGATCACAAGGGCAGATTCCCCAAAGTTAATAAGGAGCCTGTAGGACTCTGATGCCCTTTGCAACTTCTCTATGGACATTTGTGCATCAGCACTGCAGATAGGTCGAGCTCTGGAGTCTTTTTTAATATAAATAAGAGGAAAACTGGCACCTGCAGTCTGCTCTCCTATCTCCATTTTCTTTTACTCAAATGGTGGGACCCATGATCCAGTAGAATATTTCAGATTGGCGTAGATGTTCATGTAGATGGTTGGGTGATTTTTTTTCTCTAGACATGGACCTGAAATACACTACCTTGCATCTATGCCTATACTGCTTGCATCTCAAATGACCCTTTTTAAAGGTATATATTGGGAATCTTGAAAGGCGTAGGTTTGATTTCTGCTGGCGACGATCATGTTGGTCACAGCATCTGTGCAACCAAGAGGACTTGTGGATTTGCTTTCAAGTCTGACCTAATTTGTCTGTTCAGCAAGAGTTACATGGCATGGCAGAACCTCTATTGCCCTCGCTTACAGCCCTTTCAGGGGTTCTACCGGTGCTGCAAAAGGGAGCTGGAGAGAGTGAGGGGGGAGCAGGAGGAGTAGAAAGGGCTAGAAACTTTACCACCCACCGGTCTCTGCAACTTTGGCTTCTTGCTGCTGCGGTGGGCCAGGTGTCTTGCTTTTGATGGGGAGGACCAACCAACAGATCAGATCTGCCCCCTCCCCGAGCATTTTTACGCAGGATATTGCTGCGTAGTGGTTGCAGTCCTACGGGGGGCAGCTTCTGTGCCACAAAAACCGTGGCCGCATCGGGCTGCCTCAGAGCCAGGCAGAGCTGGCATCCTTCCTATGGCGCGGTCCCGCAGTTTTCCCCCAGGTGTGCCCCTGCCGACCGGTGCTATTCCCAGCCCGGAGGCTTGCCTGGGGTTGGGAGGCGGGCAGGCTCAGCGCACAGATTTTCGGTGATTTTTTTTTTTTTTTCTCGGCCTTCGGCTGCCACCTCGCGGGGAAGAGGCGATTTGGAGACAGCGGCGGCTCCCCCGGCCCCGCACCTGCCGCGGGTCTGTGGCCAAGAACGGCAGGAGGGAGCCCGGAGAAAAGAAAGGAGCAAAAAGCCCGGCCCTGGGGGTGGGAGGCAGGGGGGGGCAAAGCAGAGCCTGCCAGGGGCTTGTGGGGCAGAGAAGTTTATGCGTGCCCAGCGGGGAGTTGTGCAGGGCACCTGAGTGCCGGACACACCAGCATTGCACAGAGCTGGCAGCATCCTTTCATGGTGTGTGTGCCTGTCGCTGTCATGCCTGCTTGATGGCATTTGAGCTGCACCTGGCACCACATCCACGCCTAAACTGCTCTCTAGGAACCCCCACTTTTCCTCCTGTAGTTTTGCCCCGGGCTGCTACTGACTCCTTGCCTTTGCATTCCTGGTTCTAACACCCTCTTCCCATAAACACCATCATTCCCCTGTACCTACATCTCTTCCACTATCCCTGCTACCCTATGCCTGATGTGAGCTGCATTTCCTCTCTTCATCTCCCTTTCTCCCAGGAGCTGCTCTTGTTACCTGTATGCTCACACCAGCTTCTACATCTCCCCATTATCACTCTGGCTGACGTCTCCTCCTCTTGTCATCTTCAATGTCCTGAGCCATTTCAGTTGAAGACCTGCTGTGGTATCATTTCTTGTGCTGTAGCCCTGCATTGGTACAAGTGTAAGGCTCATCATATTGCCTCAGTCCTTATTATCCTCATCTTATATTCCCCATCACAGTGGCCTTTTCCTATGACTCTGACCTGATATAATCTTCCTCCCATATTTATCACCTCCTTATGCAGCCCCCAATCCAGAATGGGCACTATAGGCTATGAGGGGCTAACTTTCTTTATAAGGCAGGGCATGTACAGATCTACTGAGCAGCCTTCCGACCTTGGGCACTCCTGCCAAGGCAGTGTGTTGCCAAGTCTTATAGCCCTATAAATTCAACGCTGGAAGGTGGGGAGAAAAAGGACCCTCATCCCACAAAGGTCAGACCTCAGAAGCCTGCTCCCCTCTTAGTGGTTTCTGCAGCTAGCCTCATCTCCATGGGTTGAGCCCATGCCACAGAGGATGCAGCGCTCAAGTCTCAGTTGCTTAGGCCTCTCACAACTGAATTGTGCTTCCTTCAGCCCCCTGGGATGCATCCACTGAGGCCTCAGAAACAGCTGCGCCCCAGGTTTGTTGGGCAGACTTGCAGCTCTGCAATTAAGGATTTGAGCATTCAGTCGCCACTAGTCTCTTGACACTGGCTAACTTCTTTCTTAATAGTTTCCTAGACAAAAAGCTCATCTCAGGGAGATATGAACGCATAGCAGACACTTCTGCCCATGCTAAGTGCTTTCCTTAGCCTGCTTCTCCTGCAGTCAGCAGAGGAGACTGCAGAGCAAGGAGTGACTAAGTTTTTAATCTAGCCGGTTCAGGTAGCAATTAGTAACAGGCAGTGTGCCAGGCTTCCTTTTAATGCCAAGGTCCTAAAGTCACTGGAGAACATAACACCCAAATTTAATGTGAGGCTGACGTATCACTGCGGGCAGCTGACTGCTATGGTGCTCCTTAGAAGTTGAGGGAGGTTGTGGATGTGGAAGTCTTCAGACAGTCCAGAAGTGACTGGATAAGTTCATGAAAGAAAAAAAAATGAATCTATCAAGGAGTGCAGCTTCTACTGGCTCGGATGAGTCTGAAGCACTTGAGGCAGGCCACTATGATGCCATGCCAGCCACGTGCTCCCCACTAGCCCCCACCCAGCACCTACAGGGGACAGGGCTGAAGGTTAGAAAAGACCCTTGGGCTGACCCTGTAGAGCCGGGCTTTTCTTCTAGCTTGCAGCTCTCCGGGGAGGAGCAGGGGTAGCATGCCCAGCTGTGCTATGCCAGTGGTATGGGGCGAGGGAGGGTAGGGCGCATAGAACCTGCAAGGGACCAAAGCACTGACCCACTGAGTTGGCCCCAGGAAACTCATTCAAGATGTGTGAAATGTGTGGGGAGGCACTTCCCAAAGGGTGTTGAAGGCAGATAGCTTTGTGTAGATATTTACCTTTTTCTGAAGACCAAATCTTGATACTCTTGCAAGGTTCTGAGCCAAAGCATGAGAGCAGAAAAAACATTCTGAGGGACAGTTGCTGGCTTTCTTTTTTTACAATTAAAATAATTTTTTTTTTCCTTCTCAAGTCTTGCTCTCAGACACAGCGCAAGTATTTTGGCTTCTGTTCTTTCACTTAAAACCCTAAAATCAGCCCAAAGCAAACAGCCAGCATATGAGTGTTCCCCCTACTGCCCTGTTGATGCTGGTGAAGTGCTACACGAATGGGGCCTTATAATGGGAAAGGTCAAGCAACCTTGAAGCTTGGTTGAAGCTGGTGAATCCCTTGCAGCACCACCTAAGTGGCGTGCCACAGATGAGAGCGTGCAGAAACTTTTCTGTCTCCATCGGCACGGAAGCGTTTGCCTGCAGGAGGATGAGGCACTGGGTGAAATTGTTCAAGTCCCACATGGCCTCACTGGCCCTTCTGCGTCCCCACCTGAAAGTATGGGGATGTTCTCCCAGAAGTGTCAAGGGAAAGGCTCCCTCCCTGAAATCTCTCTGTGTGAGGCTGGTGCACGGAGCCATAACACACAGATGGGCAGGAGCAGCAAGGTCACAGTGGCACAGCTCTGTTTCTCTCACAATTAAATTTAAGGCCATGGCTTGGGTTATCCTGCCTTGGGGAGAGGGGTGGGACACAGTCCCCTTCAGCCCTGAGAGAGCTGCAGCCCCCTGAGTCTCTGCCAAAGCTACCTTGTGCCATGATACCAGTGCAGATGACCTATGCTGAACGGGCATGGACAAATCCCTTGGAAACACGGGGTGTGCTGTCCTGCGAGGCTGTTGCAGCACAGTTAGTACGGGGTCCACCTGCATCTGCACTGGTTATATAAATGTCTCGCTATTTGGAGCAAGGAAGAGAAGTACAGTGGTTCTGCCCTTGCCAATTTTCAGTCTCTTCCTACCTGATTTGATTAATGTAATCTGACTCGGTCAGCCGTTTGGGGTCGGGGCGGGTTTCTTAAGGGTTTACTTGTGGAATGCTGCCAGGTATTCATATTAGCTGATCATCAGCATAAACCCAATTTCCTTCCCTGGCTGCAGTGGAAGAAAACCCCCTTCAAAGCTTATTGCGTGGTCACGAACTTTGCAGCTCTGTCAAGTTGCAGGGGAGCGATTAGCCCGGGATATTAGCTTGGAGAGCAGAGCAGACTCCTGCAGCACAGGATCAAGGTTCCGAAAGCGGGAGGGGGG
>VZRU01018790.1:55282-83990 GCA_013398155.1 Pedionomus torquatus | reverse complement strand
AACAGCTTAGCCTTGCAGCCCTGTGGCTTGTGGGAGGGTGGTCCCCTGCCAGGAAGGAGAGTGGGAATTGCTGTCCAGAAGTCCATCTCCATCTTTACACAGGGCTGGGGCACGCTTAGGCGAGGGCTCTCCCTGTCACTCAGCAAAGTGCTTTCACCTTGCACTGCAGCGCTGCTGGCACTGGCCTCCTCTCTGCTGAGCTCAGCTGTTTCAGGCAGCAGCAGGCAGGCAATTAAGCAGGCAGTCAAGGGCTCCTCCAAGACAGGCAGCCAGAACAAGTGAGGAAATATTAGAGAGGCTGAAATTTGGGTGGTGGCAGATTTGCTGTAGATCTGCTGTGGTGGTAAATTACGCTCCCCTGTTCCTCCAGGCCCCAAAGCCATAATTGGGGGGTGTTTGTGCCTTGGTGCAAGATGAGGGAGCTGGGCAACTGGTGCTTGAAATCTGCCCAAGGCATCCAGGGATGGCTCCCTTCTTCCAAGAGAGGGAGGTCATTGATGGGACTTGTGATCTCCTTTGGAGACTGGCATGCTGTAGCCCAGGAAGAGAATGCCCCGTATCCTTCAGAGCATTCAGACATCCCAGTCCTTGTGCCTACCTCTTGGGAGGGTTGTGCCGTGCAGTGTCATGGTAACTAACTTCAGATTTCCTGCTGCAACAGGGCTCCTCGTTGCCCTGGCACAGCCATGAGGTGATGCTGGTCCCAGAAGCCAGGGCTTGGAGCTACACCCTCTCCAGTACACTGGCACAAGGGAAAATACCACATCACTGGCTTTTCTCATTCTCAGGGCTGTACCGACATCTTGTTGTCATCACAGGCTTATTGCGAGAAGTTGGGCAGCCTGCAATCAGTGATTTCCTGACACAGGCTGTTCCTAAGGACTGGGTCGAGCCCACCATTTTCTGTAGGTAGAGGCTTCTCCTTGATGTCAGCCTGGTTGCTGTTGTAAGGTCTGTCCCGCTGCACGTGTTTGTTTTGCCATGGGGTCACTTTTAGACACTGGGTTCACACACATCAGAGCCCTGTGGTGTGGTGGTGGTCACAAGTCCCAGCACCTCTTTGTCTCTCATCTTTTTTAGTTTGAAAGAGCTTTGAGAGGATATTTTTTTAGATGTCGAGGCACAGAGGCTTGTGGTTAAAGGGAAATATATTAGTATAAACAGGACACCCATTTTTTGAAGCCACCTGCCTACCGGCTAGAAGAAAAAGCCATAACCCTCGTGCTGGGACCTGATCTTGCCTGCAGGACCTGGCCAGATCTGTGCCTCTGTCGTGTGGCTGTGAAAGAGGGTTAAAGCCAGTTAGTTGCAGACCTGTTTGAGCAAGCCACAAATACCAAGTGTGCCTGTTATCTGCAGCTGTGTTGGGAGCCCCACTCCTGGCAATGCCTGTTCCTAGCAGGTCTGAGGGAGTCGTGGGTAGGCTGGAGCTTGATTTACTCTGAGAACTTAATCCTGTTGTGTGCATTACAGGGTGCTGTGAGCATCCCCCTGTTTCTCCTGAACTCAAGCAGGGACTGCTCAAAGCATCTGTTGAGAGGAGAGCCCAGATGAGCATGGAAAACACAGGCAAGGTCAAGTGCTTTTCTCCATTCTCTTTCTCCCTTCCACCCTTTGCCAGAGGTGATGTTGCAAAGGCGTTTCTCATGTCTCAGGCCCTTTTCTCTGAAGCTGTTTCTCCTCCTTGCTTCTACTCTGCATTCATGTTGCTGTCTTTCTCATCTCCTACCGAAAAGCTGTGCTCTTGTTTCCTGCTGCCTCTCAGTTGGTTGGGGACTGGGGGAGATGGGAGTTTGGAATGGGACACCAGTTCCTTGAGCTTGTCAGTGTAATTGTGTTTGATTGATGGAGATTTAACATTTAGTGTTATAAAAAGAAATGAACAAAATGAAAAAAATAATTGTATTTCTTCTACTGGTTTGTAAATATTACAAGAGTTACATGAGATGTCTGGTAATGTCCAAGCAGAGGAACAAAGACTTAGATTTAATATATGGCCCCATACCTGCTAGCAGATTTCTAACCCTTTTCAGATGACCAAGAGGAGGGGTGAAGGCAAGTCTTTCTGAAAGGAACTGGACAAGGGAACTGCAGCTGTGCCAAGCCACAGGAACTCCATGCGTGACTGTAGCCTGTTGCTAGGAGTGTGTGTGCCTGGTCAGATGGAAAACAAAGTAGACACCTGTCTTTGAACGGCTGGGAAGGGCCATGTGGGATGCTCCAGCCGACACCTGTATCTTGGCAGTTGTGTTCATTTTTGTTTGTTTGCAGTCCTGCCCTTCGCGGGTGTGTTGCTCAGTGATGCACTCCCCTCCTCCCCTCCTTCCTGCTTTCTTCACCAGTGAAGTTGTGTCGCCCCATGCTAGCACCAAGTGCATGTTAACGTGCCATTCATGAAGATTTCATTGGTGACATGCATTGTGTCGAGAGTTAGTCTTTGTCTGCACACCTTTCTCACGCCACTGACTGTTCACCGCTTGGGCAGATCTCTCGTGTGCTGCTATTTGCCCCACGTTTGGTCAAAGTATATCCAAGCCCCACCAGCTCTTCTTAGCTCCAGGTGCATCCAGACCATGCCCCTAAGCCACCTGTCTGAGCAACCCCATTTTGAAAGTCCTAGCTCACAGCATGAACAAGGTCACCGCCAATAGCCACATGGTCTCCAGGCTGAGTGGAAGCTGCATATCTGGAAGGAATTCAAGGGAGCAACAGTGAGTCCTGATGATTCAAGAACATTTGGAGAAGAGCATTTGGGAAGTCGGAGGAGCTACTGTACAGATGTCCTCCACAGCCCTGCCACCAGGTGATGTTTCAGCTCAGTCTTTATGCAGTGCTTTACCACTTCACCCCTCCCTTGTGAGGGAATCTAAGAATCTGTGGGCACAGGGAAACAGCTCTTCTCCTCACAACCCCTCTCATAACTCTGCTTCCTCTCCTCCAAGCACACTGATCTACAGCCCAAATCATCATGGTGCTTGATATGATGTAGCAACTGACACCTAGGATGGCTAACCAAGACAGTCCTATGGAGGCAATGCTGGGGGGAGGTGAGCAGTTCTCTCTCTCTTCCGATGGTGCACAATCATACTGCTTCTCTGACTCACGTACACAAAACTTCTTGAGTTAGGGATGTCAGGAGCAAACTGTCCCATGGAAAGAGCAGAACTCCAGGCAGGAAAGTGATGGAGAAACTGGATGGCAATTTTCAAGATGCGATGCTGGTGGAAAAGCATAGGGATAAGTGCTGGCAATCATCCATGTGCTGAACTCCCAGGTTGACCATTGAGGAGACAGTGGCCTCTCAACACTACCCTTAGAGAGGCTTCATTTCCACTGGGATGCTCAGAAGATTATTTTTTTAACTGCATGACTCCTGCTGACTAAGAGCTGTGTCACACCATTAAAATCTCTTTCTCTTTTCCTTCTTGTACCTTGCTAGAATGATGTTCAGACAGCTCCTGTAGCCCCTCTCCATTTTGCTTGGCGGTTGGCTCCCATTAGGGCAATATGTGGTGTTTGCTTATTGATTCACTCCCTGTAACAGGAAAGCAGAAGTCAGCTTGGTGACGATACGTTGATATGGTCCTCTTTATTTCCGTAGCTTGGGGCAATGTGTTTGAGGCAAGGAGACCAGCCAAGCAAGGCAGGGCTTGGGAAAGAGGAGCAGCTCTCCCGATTAGCCCAGATAGGTGGCAAGCAAAGGATCCTTTACCTATTGCAGGCTCAGGTTAGCTGGTGCCACAGGGACTCAGCCTGCACTGCAAACCTTGTAGAAGTACCCAGGCAGGGGAGGAGGAAGGGGCAGTGCAAGTCAGGAGGACATGACTGCAGCATGGGTGGTGGAGCTGCTTGCACAGCAGGACTCCATGGGCAGCATGGCTAAGGAAGGGGCAGAGATCACACTCAAGTTCCCAGCTAGGACAGGACCTTCCTTCCNTCCCACCCACCCGGGACATGCATATCACGCTGCAATGGGCTTTGGTGAGCGATGCAGTGGCTCTGACCTTGCCCCGGGACTCCGCAGGCATGTGGATGTTTCTGTAGATAATATACAGGCCGTGGATGGAGACGAGGAGCAAGACCACTTAGAAGGCAGCCAGTGAGGAAAGCACTTTTTCCAAAATTACAACATTGGTCCGTTCCCATTTTGGCCACACACAGGCACACATGCACACCCCTGTGACCTCTACCGCACACATGCTACAGTAGTCCTCATGGCTACCATCCAGACGCTCTCCTTTCCCATGCCCACATCACACATGCAGCCAGACACACGCTCCTCCACCTGCTCCTGGTGGTGGCTCTGTCTGCCCACACAGATTCATGGTGACCTCCTGAGGAGACCAGGAGAAAGCACATGTGTCTGAACCTGTGGGTGTGGGAGCACACACGTGTAGCAGGGAAAGGAGGAGGGGGCAAAGACCAGGAACCTGCCTCCACGGTGCCACCGTCACCTCCCAAAATCTTGCATCTTTCCCAGCTGGAGCCAAGTTTCATCCTCTAGACCTTGAGAATGAAGGCCAGTCCCTTCTTCTTGCTACACGGTGGGGTGGTTAGAACTCTCCTCATTAACAGTGTTATATACATATAAATATATATATATATCTATATCTTTATATATATTTTTCCCCAGCACTGTAGACATGAGCTGAACTTCTCTTTATCGAAACGAGAAAACGGCCATTTTATTTTTTGCCATTGGTTTGTTTTTGGAACTAGCTCTGTGAAAGAAAATTTTAAAAGCGCAAGTGTGTGTGTAAAAGAACCAATCAAAAAAGACAAAACAACCCAACGAATGAACAAACCCAGTGATGGAAAAAAAAAAAAAAGAAGCTTTTTATTTTTTCTTTTCTCAATGTATTTAACTTCTGTTATCTCGTTTCTGTTTCTTTACATGTATGAATGCTCTGCTCTTCTGTGATCTTAAAAAAATACAAAAAAATACAAAAATCAAATAAACGTGAAAAGGAGGTAACGTTTCTTCATTTCCCCTCCCCTTGTTTCATATCCCGGCTTGTCTCCTCTCTGATCACGTCTAGTGATGACCTCCCAACCCACACAGGGGACACTGGCCAGGTTGTTCCTTCCCTCTCCTTCTTTGGTGGGGCAAGTTAGTGCAGAGCAGGGCCAAGTGGCTTGGTGCTGAGGGCAGTGGGTCAGCCCTAGCAGACTGACTCCTGGGGTGCAGATCCTGAGGGTGAAGGGAGAAGGCTGGCTGTAAATAGGCATGAGCCGGGGCTCCCAGGAGGAGATGAGGGGTGTGGAGGCTGTCCACAGCTGGGTGGCTTGGGTGATACTGCAGTGCCTGGTCCTGAAGGCAGCGCTTGCCTCTGGCTCTTGCAAATAATTGCGGTTTTTAAAATGAAACAGCGTAATTTCATGCATGCAGGTACAGATCAGGATCAGGGTTGCGGTCACAGGAAGAGAAGAGAATGGAAGCAAGTTGAAGAAATGGGCTGGAGCTGAGCAGCATGGGTCATCACAGGTGAGGAACACCAAAAGGCAGAAGACAATGGTAGAGATGGAGGAAAAGCCCAGTGGAGAAGGACACAGGAACTGCTGGGCAAGAAAACAGAGCAGGACACAGCACCAGAGAGGCCAGGTTTTATGTTGAAGAGAGAGAGGGAAGACAGGGGAATGGAGAAGGCCTAGGACTTGGAGTGAGGGTAGTCAGGACGGGGGGGGCGTGGGAAAGGACTCTTGCCCCATGAGCACAAGCAGACACGAAAAAAATAGGTTAGGTGGAAGAGAGCCGAAGGGAGGGGGCAGCAGAGTAGCCAGGGTAAGTTTAGAAGAAAACACAGAAGAAGACTTCAGCCAAAGGGGTGAAGAAACCAAGATGCATGATCTAGGGAGTCTGGTGAATGGAGAAAGCAGGACCTGGGATACCTCAGTATGAGGAATGGAGACCCAGGATGCCTACAGCCAACTCACTCCAATGGCAGAATGTGTCCAGCACGTAAGTGCCATCTGGGTGTCACAGTTTTGTGGCACCTTCCTTGTCCCCCTGGGAGAACCTGTACTTCCCAGTGGGCCCTGGGAACAGGTATATGTGCTTCTGCACAAAGCAGCCATGTGACTGGGGATCCAGGCCCTGGCTGTGCGTCAGGAGGGCTGGGGCAGCCCAAGGATGTGGTCCTGGGGGGCACGGAGCAGTGTGTGACTGCACCTGGGGAAAGGCAGGAGGAGAAGCCCAAAGGCTACATGTGGCTGAGCTCAGCTGGCAGTGTGGGAGAGCCTGGCTGCAATGCTGAGTGAAGTAGTCTCATCTTCACACGCTGCTTGGAGCATGGAAAAATAAACAGGACTTTTTACTTCTGGGACTGCTTTGCCCAGCATCTGTGTGGTGCCTTCACTGCCTCTGGTTCATCTTCCACCTTCTCCTCTACAACCTATTTACAGTTCGTTGGGGCAGAGACTCAAGACCTACGTGCAAAACAGGGGTATATCCTATGAAAGCGTTTATCTAATTTTATTTCTGGAACATAGCACATAGGATAATGAAAGCCTCACTTTCAGTAGAGTACAGACCTTCTTCTTGGATTGCATGAAAGTAAATAAAACCTGCTGTCAGAAGCTCAGCACAGTGTGCTAAGCATACTTACTTATGTCAGTAAGCACTAGGTGCAAGCAGGACTGTGAATATAAACATGGCTAGTACTTACCACACCTTTGCTATGTGAGAACAAGAAGAAGCGATGAATTATGAACCCTCTTTTGTCACTGTCATTGTCCTCTGTGGCACTGGGAGAGCCAAGGGGTTGCAAGGCAGGGGACAGTTAGAGATGTGGGTTGGCGTATCAGTGTTCTGTATGGATACGAAGGTCAGTACTAAGCTTTATTGGCCGGTCACTGAGGTGAAAACAAACCTTTGGTGTTGTACGGGGATGTCACCAGCACAACCAGGGATCCACCCCAGTGTCTGCTCTGAACAAAGTTGGAAAAGCTGTCTGTGCCTTTTCACCTCCAGCACCTTAAAGCTGAGACTAAAAAGATGACAAGCAAAGCCCTGGCAAGCACAATCTCTCTTTTCATTAACATTTTAAATGGTTATTTTTAATGGTACATTTAACTAACACTAACTTATCCATGGGAAGAGAATTTGGCTGTTAACACCGGCATCTGCTTAACAAACTGAAGCTCTGCATTTGGTGAGGCGTGAGCATAACACCAATAGTATTACTTGCTAACAGCAGACTCATTAGCATTAATTGCTGCATTTACTACCTCAAAGGGCTTTCTGTATCTGTAACAACAGTTATTAGATGTACCCCATTCCTATTGGAAAGGGTACATAGGAAATTATTAGCGGTGATGCAGACCTACTGGTAAATGAAATCTAGATCCTTGGCATTTACCATAACTTAAAATTTCTGGAAGAGTAAGACAAGTCCCTGTGTTCTTCGTTTTTCCTCACTGGAGAACACAGCTAAACTGCAATTGGAAATGAGTTTAAGGGTTATGTTGCTCAAAGGCCACAGGAAAATGTGTGTCCATAAAAATACCTTGCAATTTGGCCAAGGCTGGCTTTTGCTATCCAAAACAGGCATTGTCAGAATGGGCAAAGAGCCGGGTTGAGAGGGATAAACTGTGATGGATAAAACATCTGATCAGGTTTGCCACAACAGTGCACTGGTTGGCACTGTTAAGATTGACAGGCCTTGTCACTTGTGCCCATCAGCAGCTGGAATCCCAAGGCAGTGTACTTGTCTTAAAGACACCATATTTTGATGCTTGGGATGTGAAATAAAGTTGTTTTTTTTCAGAAGATTCCTCAAAAATGTGACACTTCAGGCTGGGTTATAAATCAGGGTGCAAGTGTCACAACTTATTACAAAATCCAGATGCAAGCATCCCAGAAGCATGGGGGCATCTTTGAGTGACTGACATGGGATACCTATGAGATCTGGAAATTGCATTGACTTACTTCCAGATAGATAACTGTACCTCACACCTTGTTATTGGTCTGTTGTCTGTGTTACAAACTCTGTTCACATTTGGCAGGTGTGGTGTCTGTAAAAACCTGGGAATGCACTGGAGAGTGATCTTTAACCAATGCTTTCAGATGATTAATATTTTCATAGCATATGGTTTGTAGAATATTTACTACTTCTTCTTCAAAAGCACTGCCTTTCCAGTTTGGCTTAAAAATGGTGCAATGACCAGGAGGCTACCGGAATTAATTTTTGAACCATTTTTCACAGAGAGGAACGTGCTAACTGAAATGTAGAATATAGTGGTCATATATTCCAATAAACTTGGTCATAAATCTGATATTAGGCCATTTAAAATACTACAACTAAAATGCAAAACACTGAGCAGGAGTAACACTACTAAGCCAGATGAGAGCTCCTCCAAAATTGTTACAGAGCTGGAGGGCAGCAAGGCACCCTTTGGGCATGGTTTGAAAATCATACATCTGCATTGATCTGTTGTTTCTCCTTCCTTGGGTGCTGATTTTTTTAATCAGTTCTGTGCCTGGGACTTGAGGGCTGCAGTCTCTGTGGTGACAGGCTGCAGTACTGGCAATGGGAGAATTTGTGGAAGTTATTAGTAGGAGTGGTCCCATCTTCTGCCAGCTCAACACATGGATCTGAGTTTTCAATCCCTTGGAGGCCAGCCTCCAAGACTGTTTCTTTAGCTTGCAACATCTTACAACCCAGTCCTCCCAATGGGAAAAAGACCTGAGCCCCTTGAGGATGCCGCCCAAACAGAGTATCTATCCTCTAGGGGTGCACCAGGCACTTGACATGAGTGCAGGAATGCAGCAGAGCTTCTGGATTCCAGCCCTGACCCTGCATTCAGACCTATGTGATCACATGTCGTTCTAATAGCCATGCAGGCTGGTTCCTTGTAGATACCTGAATTAAGCTGGGTTTTGTTTTTGCCCTGTTTTGTTGGGTTTCCTTCCCAGCGCTGAAGCAATGCGTTTTGTCTAGCCTTGGAATTTTCATGGGAAATAAAGTTCTAATCCCCAGTGCAGGCAAGTGGCAGAGTCAGGATCAAAAGATCAAAACAAGTTATTTTGCTTTCAAGCTGAGGGATATGGCAGCACAGAAAAGCAGGGATCTTGCACTAAAGAGTCTGCAGGGGTACTCCTTGCAACCCATCCCCCGGACAAGTGAATGTGGCAAGTGAGCAAGCTGCAACAACCACAGGGAAAAGTTCTGACTCCAGCTGGGCTTTTCCCATCCCCTTCCATCTAGCCACATGCCATCTCCAAGCCCTCATTTTCCAGTGTCACACAAGGGCAGAGGAACCACTAGGGATTCCATTACAGAAGCAGGAGGTCCTCTTCAAGACTGATGTTGGGAAACTTGCATTCACCTGGCTGACTGGCAACCAGCACCCTTCCTCTGCCATCCAGCAGGCAGCACACAAAGAGCTAGAGGTGTTCAAGTCTGCAGCAAACAACAGCAAACAACAGCAAAAGTCAGGTCATACAAGGAGGCAGCTGGGTCTCTGAATATAAGGGTGGCACAGCCATCATGAGTGGCAGAGCTCTGCCTCAGGGACATATTGCTCACTTTAAGTGGCTTCAGTTAGCACAAGTTGTAGAAAACACAGGCAACTCTGCATTTAGCCAGAGCACACATGAGCTGATGGTGAGCTTGAGATAAGACTATGCGTCTTCCCATTGACGTTATTTGGAAAGCCTGCTCAAATAAAGGTTGTCATGTCTGCCTGTAAGCCCATTTGCAGAGTGGCCTGAAAACTTGTCTGCTTGTGGAAAACCTCTTCCAGCTCATCCCACTGGCTGCTGAGTTTACTGATTTGCTCAGCACAGCCAAGACAACCCCCTTCCCAGTGCCACTGATTGTATGTTGGTTGTCAGTCTTGTGATACCCACTGTATCTTTCCATAAATGTTACTTTACCCAGCCTGAGGTCTTCCTTCCACCGCAGAGCCTTGCACTCCTTCAGCATAGTCTCCCGCCACTGATGAAAGCCCTTTTCCATGGCACAGAAGTTAAGATGTCCAGATGTTCATTGCTGAAGGCAGCTGCTAGATATTGCCCCAGCTGCAGCTCTGGTACCCCAGCCTGGCATCCAGCCTCTCACTGCAACAAGCAGAGCAGGGACCAGTGCTGCTGTTTTCATCCATGGCACGTGGTGGGGATGAACACAGTGCCATGCTTTGGAAGCAAGCTGCTTTTGATGGTAGTGGTGTATTGCTCCTCTGCAAGATTTTTCTGGGGCAGTGGCTGTCACAGGAGAGCTCCTGACAGGCATCAGGGCAAGCCTCCCACACTGAGGGTAGTGTTCCAGCTGACATGGCCCTGGTATCCATCAGTATAAGCCGTACTGTTATGTGTTGTGAATGGGACAAATGTGATCATACGCCTGAGCCCAGTGAGGCCTTTTACTGCCAAGTGATCTGGCAAGTGGCTAGAAGAGGGATGAGTGTGCAAGCACAGCCTCAGGCTCTTTGAGGATGATGAAGGGGGGCCACCTCTCTAGGCATCTGCACTTCTTGGTGTGCCTGGGGACTTGAGGGCTGTGGCGAAGAAATGGGGATTTGTGCTGCTGGCTGCAGAAAAGGATTTACTTCCTGGGGAGCACAACTGAGCATCTCTCTGTAAGGAGCTGGCAGCTGAGAGCCAACTCCTTGCGCCAAGTGAACCCTCAAATCGGCATGAGGGCAAGGACTGCAGGCTCAGAAGGTGTTTGCGTTGTTGTCCGAAGCATTCCTGCTCTGCTCTTGTTACCCCCATTAGCTAATTGAAGTAAGGAAAGAGACACGTGTCTCTGGAAAGGGGCTGTAACACTTGCAAGTAAAGGTTTGCAACTGCTCTAATGTACCTCCCTGGTCCCCTGGCCCAGGAAGCTACCCCGGGCAGAGATGTGTCCTCCAGCCAGCAGAAGGATGGGGCATCCTGAGATAGCCAGATCAGATTACACAGGAGCCGATTGCAGACTTTACAAACCAAGAGGTGCTAAGGAGAGTGACTGAAGAAAGGGAAAAAAAAGACAATGGAGGCACTTCGTGCTTCTAATGATGGCTGCCATGCAGCAAAAGAGGGAAAATTAGCACCAGACAGACAAATGGAAACTCATTTAAAGAGGCACTGAATGAGACAAAATTGCAATGAGAAGCTCGGGAGATTAACTCGGTGGCAATGAAACTTTATCTCCCAAGGAAGCCAGTGCTCTGGCACACTCCCTTGCTCACTCTCTGTACCCTCAGGGCCCTCCCTCCCTGCCCTTTAGTGATCCCTCTCCCTCCTAAATACAAACTAGAGCTGAGAAAACATTCATTCAGAGCAAGAGGGTGGATTTGCTTTGATCCTATCTTCCCCCCTGCCTTTTAAAATTCATTTCTGCCACAGTTTCTGTCTGCAGTGAAGGTGAACGCTCCTGCACTGGAGTAGGAAGTCATCACTACTCCAAAGGCCAAAAGCTGATCCTATGCTCAGCTTCTAGCAAAAGTCTGAGAAACTGGGCTGGTCTCATCACAGTTAGAGTCAGGGAGGTTTTGCCTTAGGGCACAAGGGCAGCAGCTATGTAAGATGGTTTTTGCTTGTGTACCAGAGGGAATAGTCCCCTTCCTTGGCCAGTTGGGCAATTTCATTTAATGAATTGCTGAACTCTGTCCCTTTCCATCTCTGAAACACTGGCAAAGCCATTTGCAGTCTCCTGCTCTGTCTCTGTGATGTGGTTGTTTTTAGCTTTGTACGCTCTTGCCCTAAGAGACATAAGGGCGGGAAGAAGCACGCATCATGGAGAGGGAGCCTGAGCACTGCCCTGTGCATCCTTCTTCACCTGGTGCTCCACTGCAGGGTCATCTGTGACTGAGGAATAAGGCTTGGCAGCCAGGCCTGGGTCTGTGTGCTTAGCCACTCAAAGCAATGCAGAAATTTAGGTAGTGGGGAAGTCTGCAGCATGGGACTTCACTAGGACTCTTGCTGTGGTAGCAGTTTCTGTCCAGTGCTTACCAACAGCAGGGATTCATCCCAGATATAGACCAGTACCTGACTGAAGTCCTTACTGGAGCCTCCTGAACTAACTGTGCCAGACCTGGCTCATTGAGCTGGCTTTAGCCTCACCTCAAAAATGAGGCACCAGCTGGATGTGGCTGGCACCAGGCTGGTGTGAGAGGTTACTCAGTGGCAAATCAGGCACGAATGGGTTAGCTGTTCTCCATATATGCTGATTACCAATGCCTGTGGATAACCCCAAGAGAAACAGCACAATGGCACTATTTGTGCTAACCCAACGGCTCTGCCACCTGAAAAGATTACTGCAATTACTGTGCAATTCTGCTTCTAGACACAGACACCTCCTTTAAGGGCCAGATATCCACGTGGTGACAATCAGTATTGACATAGTAATACCAGTGTGTTTGCTGTGCCAGCTAGTGAGCTCCTCTCCAATGGCCAAGTTATTATCGTACGTAGAACCTATCAAACAGGAGCGTTCCACCCGTGTCAGACAGTGATGGAAGTCTGTGCTTGACGGGTGCCACAGAGGCAAAGGACAGGTATGATGTGTGGCATCTACTCTGGAGCCTTGAAGGCTTGCTGTTCCATAATGGCAATCTTGCCCTAGAAATTTAATGTGCTGGACAGCTGGTTGAGCTGAGCTGAGCTGCCCTTCATACAGGAGTGGCAACCCTGGAGAAGGGCTACCTGGACTGCTCTGTGCACGCCCTGTGCCTGAAGCAGGACCTCTGACACTGGGCTCGCTGGCCCCTCTGATGCTGTTTACACAAAGACACCCCTCCAGTGCTGGCAAATGACAGTGGGCAAACCCGTCAGAGGCAAGGCAGTGGGATTTTGCCAAGCAGTGCAGAACAACAGAGGCTGAGTCTCGCCCAGGGGCTGGAGTGTGCTGCCAGGTACCAGGCTGCTCTAATCATTTCCTTGTAATAAGCAAATTACCTAAAATTGAAGCCAGCGTCCAGACCCTTTATGAACAGATAAAAGCAATATGGCTACATAGGGAAGTGTTTGATGGGTGCTCAGCTTCCTTGTTTTCTACTCTCATTCTCTTGCTTCTCTGTTTTTCAAATCTCCTTTCCACCTTTATTCGTGTTAGGTAGTTAATCTCCTTGCTGGGTTAGTGCTTGTCTCTTCCATTTCTGTTTCCAGCACATGATTTTCTTGAGCAAGCACAAGCCATTTGGCCCGCATTGTTTATTTATGAAGGTGGGAACCTTTTATCTCAGCTGCTTAGTAACTTAACAGTGGTGTAGAAAGAGGCTGTCTAGAAGTAGCTGTGTGTCTTGCAGGACCTGGGAGACAAGGAAGGAGGCAGAGGTGCTGCAGTATCTGATGGAAAGGCAGTAGAGAAGGGAGACAAATCAGGCTGAACTCACTATAAAGGGTGACTTATCTATTATGCCACCAGAAAGCAGCGGTAAAATTATAGCCTTGGGATTTGATAACACTTTGCATTCACCTTGCAGAGGTGCTAAGAAAATACCAGTAAAGAGTAAGGTCCATTATTATAATTTCCAACAGGAAGGGACAAAATTTTCAGGAATGAGGGCAACAAGACCATTGCATCTCTGCCTGTGATGGGCTGGAAGCTCATCCCTCACCGTGTGCAGGCAGATGCTCCGCAGTTGCCTGGGTGCCGGCTGTACAGGCTGACTCTGCGAGCAAGGGCAGAGCTGAAGAGAACAAAGGATTTCTAGTTCAAGCCAGGCTTCAGTGGGAGAGGCGTTGCAACCCTCTGGTGAGACTGCATACCGTGATTTCTGCAAAACTAGGCAAGTCACGCACTTGTAATGGGTCACTAGGACCTGGTCAGGTGGAAACAGAAAACGAGTTTCCCTCCCCATCCCCCGCCCTTTCCTAGCCCAGGCTTTTGTAGTTTCTCTCTTTTCCTTGCCTATCTGCTCACTTTGCCCTCTACTAGTTCAGAAGATGGAAAAAGAAACACCACTGACCAAGTGTTCACAAAATGTTTTGCAGAGGGACACCCACATGAAATAACGTCCTGTTGAGAGGATACATTCCCAAGATCCAACACACAAATACGAGGTTGCCAACCTGGAAAGGTGATGTTGTCTCTTTCCTATACACACAAGTACTCAGGAAGGCAAATCCACTGAGTGTTCAAAACTGCTCTAGAGCAAAACGAAAAATAATAGATCAACACTAAAGGACAGGAGCTGAACTCTTTTATGAATGGAGATGCTATTAGAGTGTACCACACAGAGAATGATGGAATACCAGCTCAAATTTCACTTTGCCTTTACTACTAAAATGGAATCCTACACAGAATTTAATATAGTTCTCCTAAAAATTTCTTGTCGCTTCTGCTCTTCCCTTCATCCAGTGACAGCTGAACCTGTCAGATTCCAATCTGTCCCATGGCTTATGAAAAAAATGTTTTATGGAAAAAATATTTTATGGGAACATAAATTTAAATGCTCCTCCAGCTTTCAAACATAAAACATTACAGAAACTGCCTCTGAGGTGATCAGGTAGAATACAGTAAGGTTAATGTGAGGAAAGGAGGAGAGTCCCCTTTAGCTGCATGTCTTCAGGATGTGCCATGACATTCTGTGATGGGATGAAAATGGGACAAGGGCAGGGCAGTATTTGGAAGGCATCCACAGTCAGCCAAGGAAGTACATACATGCACCGTGGGTCTTGAGCCTGTTTTAGTGAGGGATGGATGCCAAGGATCTCTGTTGTTGTTTAAAAGTATGTTTTTTTCCGCTTTCAAGCAGTACACTGGGGATAGCTGCTAAGGGAGGCTGAAGTCTCGGTGGCCCCAGGATGAGCTGTCAGAGCCAGCTGAGAGAGTACAACTCTTGGGGTCCCTCTCAGCTGAGCCAATACCCAAGTGCACGCACCATGAACAGGTTCTGCTTTTCAACCAGCTGCCGAGCTGAGGCTTTCCACGAGGCTTGCTGAACAAAAGGCAAATCTAATTTTCCCCTCCAGCAGTCTTAACAACGGCAGAAAGCAGGGTTGGTCTGTTTTGAGCAGCACAGGGATGCTTTGCGGCAGCTACTGTGCAGGCTGCATGGCTCTCTCTCTGCCCCATCTCTGAACCCTGCAGTGCTACTGGGGTGCTGCCACCCCCGACTCCCCTCTTCCCCAGCCCGGTGCAATGGGTACACCCTTAGCCACTGATTTAGTTGTGCTTCACCTTCCTTACACCAAGGCCTCCTAAAATCCCCATTCTCTTTCCCTATCACGCCAGCTACTGTGTCACCATGTGGCAAAGGCTGCCCAGTTCAGGTGGCTGTCACTGTGCTGCTGGCTCGATGACAGTGGCATTTAAACCTGGACATTAACAAAAGCGTTAGGGGTGGCTGATGGTGCGTGTTTGCAATTGGAGGCCCATGCCCATGTGCAGCACTGAGGCTCTGCACAGCTGAGCCGGCACAGAGCAGTTGCTGATGAGCAGCTTAGTGAGCTAAAAAGGTGTTTCTACTTTAAAATTTGATCTTTATGAGCTTAAGAAAGATTAATTAAAAGAAAACCCTTAGCTTACACATGCAGACTTTCCTGTGACTACCACAGGCTTATTCAGTGTCACACTGACGGAAGGCACTACTTGGGGAAAAGACAGAGGCAGGCAGTGCATTGAATGAGTACATGCTCTCCTGAGGCATTTCACTTAGCAGAGCTTTCACCTACAGAGATGGTCCTGAGAAGCCTTTTCCCTGCCGGGTGTTTTGCTTACAGAGGCATTCCCCAGAGATCATCCCTGGAGACATTTTTACCCTTAGAAGACAGCTGCCTTCGTGGCATGTATTTTTAACAAGGCTTAAAGGTATGTTTTATTCCCATCCTCTTCCTTGCAGAATAAATACTTCAGCGCAGTATTATTGATCTGATCCGCACGAAATCCTGAGAGATGAGCTCAGTTGTGTGCTCTGCCGCAGCCTCTTCCCTTGCCCCTGGGCAAGCAGCAGAGCCCTGCTCCACAATCGGGAAGTAGGTGTTGCAAAAATGTCTGGAGGGTCTAAGTCTGCATCACCCTGTGTTGTAATAAACGTCCTTCACATGGAGCTCCAGGGGTTGCCAGGATGATGCTGTTAGAGTACTGACAGCTCCTGGGTATAGTGCGATAGAAATACTTTCATGCTAAGGCTGGCAGAGTTCTGTGGTCTGGAGGCGTCACCAGCAATTTGAGACAGTCCTTTAGTCTTGGCATTGCTAATACCAAATTTGAATGGCTAGAGCTGGTGGCCAGCCATTTGGGCACCCAGATGCTGCTGGAGTGTCTTATTTACTTGTGATGGCAGCCAACAGCCAAGTGCCTGTGTGAGCAATGGCCTGTTCATATGAAGGGTCCTTAAATTAGGATGTGGAAGATTTTGCAAAATGGTTTCAGGACATTTTAGAACTTTTCTGTATGATCAAAGAGGAAAATTCCCACCTCCTGTGTGTAAACATGACTGGGCGGAGAAGTGAACCTGCGTTTTTGAGTTTCTCCTTTGCTTCAGATCAAAATGCTGGCTTGATCATCTCTCTGTTTCAGGGTACACCTGACACCAGGATTTGTACTTTAAATGAAGGGGACTTCCTGCGATGTGATAGCAAGCACAATAAAGACAGAAAGGTGTTCCATGTTTCTGGGCTTTGTGGTCCCCAAGCTTCACAAGAAAGCAATAAACTAGAGAAGTATGACCTTAATGGCCTTGAGTGTGTGTACAGTCTTACACAGCCTGTGTAATACTGTGGTAGGATCATCAAGTGGGTTTCGCTAGTGCAATGCCACAGGGAAGGAAATGAAGACAGCTACACTTTTGTGAAGAGTCCAAACTCTGTCAGGCTAACAGAGGCAGATGGTAACCACGGGACGATGAGAGGGAGCCTGAATCTTTCTTCCACCCATGCTTAGCGGCTCTGTGAAATCACCTGAGAAGTTATATGAGGGGATGTTTACAGTGGGGCTGATAGAAAGTGAAGTATGACCATGATCTTTGCAGATGCCCACAGCATCAGTCCAGAAGATCCTTCAGAAAAGTTCTGATGAGTCATGATGCTCTTTCTTACAGGAGATGCACTTTGCTATCTCACAGAGTACATTCTTTTCTTACCTTGGCAGTGTGTCTTCTGACTGCTTCAGCTAAACCAGGAGTTCTTTGGTTCTTTTGCAAGCGCTTATCTGCTGAGCGTGTGTATGTGTCAGGGTGCCACCCATGGAAAGCCAAACTTCGTAGTTTCATACTTCTTGGTACTTAGATTCTTGACTTGTGCCTTTTCCACAGAGACAGTTAATTGCCAAACAATGGACCTGGCATGATTAAACCCCTAATTTGGCTTTTTTAAAACGAAGTTAAATCGTGTCTCTAGTCAGCACGGAGAGAGTGCTACAAAAAGGTATAGATAGCCAAGTCTCACCCTGAGATGCTCTCTGTGTCTGCTTTACAAACTTCCCTTTCCCTGCCTGGAAATAAATGAATAGATAGATAAATAAATAAATAGATAGATAGATAATCAGACAACCCAACAGCTCAGCTGCAAGAGCTCAAGCTCTTGATCATAAGCAGTATTTGGTGGTGGAGTAAAAACAAGCAGACTCATTCATAGAGATGCTGCGTGGAGCTGCTGTGGAAGAGCCTGTGGGCGTATGATGAATACTTAGTAATTAAGCTGATTCTGGGTATGTTGATTATCATTTCAGGGAGACGTGGAACATCCTGCAAATACTTACATAAACATCTGATTCCTGGGGCACATGCGTGCATGTGTGTGTCTGTATGGGAGGGAAGGGGAAGCAGCCTGACAAGTGTTTTGAGAGTAAGAATAAATAGGTGCTATTGCATCTGTGACTTCACTCTGTTTTTTAATCCAGCGGGGAGGAACCACAGGAATTTGTACATTTATAATCCTGCTTTCTGTCTCTGTCAGCCAGAGAGAACAACTCATTAGCATGAAGATTTTTCCTGTTATGGTTCATCCAAGTACTAATGCAGAGCAAAGCCGAGCCGACTCGGGAACCCCTCACTGAGCTCCTTTTGTCCTTTTTGCTGTGATAGCACTGGTAGAGAAACAATGTATTTTCTTAGGGCACTATCCAGGTCCTACTCTAGTCTGAGGAGGCCTCAATGAAAACTTGGGACTTTAAGCTGCGAGCTTTGGGAGTGTGGCTGCTACAAAAGAGGTTTGGATCTGAAGCAGAGAGGCACACCACTCCCCACTCCCAGAGTCTCAGAGATAGTTGTTTCTAGGATTTTGGTGGGGACGTATCAGTTAGTTAAACTATTTGAGTCCTAGTTTAGTACCTAAGAGGTTTGGGAAATGTCAGACTGGAGAGAAAGCAAGAAAATGGAAATGAGCATACCTGAGAGGGGTCTATTTTATATCGTGGTGTGATGCGCCGCAAGTCCGGTCACTCTTGCTTTGTACATGCTGGGGGTGATGCAGATGATGCTCTGAGATCCCACCTGGCCTTGGTCTTTTGGGACATTTCATGTAACAGTGCAGTGGCACTATTTGTTATACCCTTTCTCCACACTTTCAACAGGCTCCTTGCTGTGTCAGGAACTGCAGACAGGGCATCCAAAATCCAAAAGGCTTCTGTAATCTCTCATCAAAGCTCTGGACTTTCTCTGTATTCTAACACAGCATTAGTGCTGAGGCAAGGAGGAAACTAATTGCCTCCAGGCATTTTTCGTCTGCCTGTGCGATTCTTACAGAGCTCCTGGCCTTGCAGATTGTGAAGACAGGCAGGGAGACAGACGTGGGGTGTATGTGTGTGACAAGGGTGGGGGGTCAGTAACTCCAGATAGCGCTGTCCGCTTAATTGGTTTCCTTCCTTTCCGACTGTATTAATCACCTCCCTGTGTGTGCTGCCCAGGGCTCATTTCAAGTCATTTTGTGGGCCTGGTGAGAGGAACAGGGAGCAGTCTGAGAGTGGATCACTTCCCAGCAGCCTCTGGTTAGAGCCACAGGTCCCTTTATCTGTCTCCTCAGCTCCACAGCAGTCTATTTTCCACCCAGTCCCTCTTCGATGTTCTCTAATGGAGGAGGAGGTGAGCATGAAATGGACTGCTAAAACCTATGAATATTTCAGAGGAAAAAGTCAAGGGACTCCATTAAATCCTCTTCAGTCTCTACAAATGGAGCTGGGGGGCGGGTGCACTGCTTAATGAGAAGCTCCAGCGGCATTCAGGCGATGTCAGGAATGCACACAGCAACTTCCAGGCTGGTGTGACTGTACGGTGCTTTTTCCAAAGCCTCCCTTTAGCACCATTCCCATAGAGCCACCCAGCACTGCTGCCGTCCTCTCCTTCCACAGACAAGCCCAAACAGCTCTACCATCAGCCATATCTTCTGCTGCCACAGACTGCCCCTACATCCCTACCCACTATTCACCACCCAGCTTACTGTAGTTGTCGTCAGAAGTCCTCAAGATGGCTTTTACCCCCCATCAGCAAACAGCTAAAGGGGCAGCAGCAGCTTGCAGAGTAACAGCCAGACAGAGCCTGACAGCCCCATATGTTTTGAGAGAGACAGTTCCTCCCTCTAATGGGCCCAGAGGAGCGTGGCTTTCAAAGGATTCAGCATGGAAGTGACAGGCTGGAAAGCCTTATTAATGGGCTCTGCACTGGCAAGGGGCTGGGAGGCAGAGAGTGCCAACAGCCCAGTGGCGCAGCAGAGCCAACCCTCCCCAGCCACCGGCCTCCACAGAAGTACCAAGCCTTCCTTCCCCTCTCTGTGGACATGAGACACGGTGGTAATGTCCCCGGTATCTTCATCGTTTTCCTAGGACCAGTCAGAGTGTGAAGTCTTTTAAGTCTGGGCATCCTGCATCGCATTCTGCTCTTCCAGCTCCAGCTCCCAAATGTGCCCTGTCTGGGACCAGGCTTGGTTGTCATGAGTGGAGAGGAGCCAGGGGGTGGCAACCCATGGCTGTAGGTCTCCTTTCTGATATTGAGAAGCTGTGGGGTCAGGAAGCCAAAGTGTCAGTGCTCAAAAACTGCTCACCCCTTTGCTGAATGCTGGTATTCCACCAGGAATTTTCTTCTGGTCTTAAGGAGGTTTATAGAGAAGGTGACTTGTCATTGCTCATGGATTTTTTCCTCCATGACTTCCTGGAACATTGGTCTTTCACATCCAAAGCCACCAATGTCTCCCTTGTTAGACACCAGCACCCCTTTTGGCCACCATTAAATTTGGTAGTTTCTTAGCTGTGTTGCTCCTAAATCACTCAGGTCTGCCTCAAAATGAAAGAGATATGAGAGGGAGAGCTTCAGGTCCTGGGCAAACACAAGGAAGAAGGCTCTGCCCCACAACACCCGCAGTGAAATCATCCACGCACTTAAACAAGGGCTGCTGCATGGACAGGAATTGAATGAGGCTCAGTGAAACTTAAACCACAGGCTGACTGACCGACCCTGCGTAGGTAAATGGCCAAGGATCAGCACACCCAGTGTAGAAGGTGGAACCTCCTGCATTAGACCTCTCTTGCAATGAGAGAAACTGTTTTTCCCTCTCTGGGTCAGGGTCCTGTGGATGGCCACAAAACCCTTCAGAAGACACTGTCTCAAGACAGAAAAGAGCCTAATCATGGGCTCAGTAGAGAGAGCCCTCACCAGCAGTTTTCAGTTCACCCCAATTAACCCTTCCTCGTTATCTAGCCAGTGATGACCCATACCACCCTTCCTCTCTCCCTCCACAGATAATGAGTCTTATCTCTCTCTTGGCTTAGCATCCACCCATTGCTCCCGAAGTGATAATTACATTTTACTCATAATGTTGTGCTTAATCAGCTACCGTAATTAAATTAAGCACAAAGCAGTGCCTTTCTACCTATACCCAGCTTGTAGTTTGGGTTGTAAGGTAATGCATTTACAGAGCCTGAAGTACCCCAAGTCTGTTTCTGCAGCTATGACAGTCTGCCTTGTACAACCTACCATCTCTCTACAAATCCTGCCTCTCAGCTGCAGAGTCAGTGGTGCTCCTCTGAGACAAATGGGCTTTCACTTCCTTGTCTCTCTTATTATTCATGTTCACCGTTCCATGCCAAATTATTTCCTCTTTAATAAACAGAAGTGTCCCTACATGGAGAAAAATAAATCCATTTTTAATAAACAAAAGTGATCCTGGGTACAGAAGTGCGTAATTTCCTTTGTCTGGCTTTTTCTTCTCATCTTCAGAGGGCAGCAGACCCCGTCAGTTTGGATGCCAGCTCTGCATACAATGGTAAAACAGGGCAAAGTGCAGCATATTAGGAGACGGTAAATGTCTATTACAGGGTGCTTCATGCTGCAGTGATGGGTAAAGGATGGCAAACTTAGAAATTTGAGTGATAATATGAGAAACACTGGTCTTTTCCTGGTGACCTCAGTAGACCAATAAAGGTGGCAAGTCTGCTGTGAAGCTGTTGGGATTGTCAAAAAACAGGCACACTTGAAGTTTCCGTTGCAGTTTCCCCCAGGAGAAGAGGTTTTCTCTCCTGACCAGTGTGGGCTAAGCCAGGGGACCACCATGGGAACAGAAACCACATCACCCACTGATGTCTCACAGAGACTTGGGAAAGGCTGCTGGTGCAGCCTGTGTATGTAAATCAGTGATCTGAAAGGGGTTCATCTGGGCAGAAAAGCAATGGGGAACAAACACCCAAGGTAAGTCACAGGCCATTTTGTACAATTCCGGCAGAAAGTTTATTTCTAGCTCATAGTGGCAAGAATGTGACCCTGGAAATGACGCACAATGAGCTTTGTGTGCCCTGTCTCTGGTGGAGATTTACATTAGGCTGAGTGCTTTAGATGACACATGTGCCAACATGTGGACAACTCTTCAGCCTCCTGCACCCCCTCCGCAGTGTAGGAGATAAAAGAGTACCACCCCAAAGCAACCACTTACTTGGAGGGAAGTCCTTGGCTGCTCCTTTACAGGTGTTTTGCCCCACTGAAGCACAGCTAATCTGACAGGGTTGAGCCCTGCAATCTAGCGATGTGGCTAATTGAAACCACTTGATTTTAAATGCTCAATATTTGTTTGCACACAAGCTGGAGTACACGCCTTTTTTGGAGAAGCCACAGGGCAACTGATGATTACATGCAAGAATACAGACATCTAATTGTGTCATTTTCATTTGTAAATTGGCACTTTGTCCAGAACCCATGTGAGATGCCGGGGTCTGCTCTGTTTCCCAGGCAGCTCCTTGGAGCCTCATCAGGAATTTTCCTGGGCCCTTGCTAAGCCAGCTGCTGTATTTCAGAGATGAGTTACAAGTGATTTCTAAATAGTGGTTGCAAAGCTTCCTGGGATGAATAGATGTGATAAAAATGCTTGATTTCAGCTCTGCTCTTGAGCTGCTGACAGATACAGCACAGCATTAAGTCAGCAGCCTAGTGCAGCTTGGGCAGCAATTGCTGCTCTCTTCATATTTCATTGCACTTGGCACAAAGCTGATGCTGAGGGAAAGATCTTGATGGGACTTCTTAGGTGCCAAAATACATATTCCCATCTCAAAAACTTCTGGAGTTTCCCAGTGAATTCCTGGAGCTTTAAACCCAATATGGAATTTGATACCTTTAGATACACTTGCACAAGTGATTAATTGATTAAGAAAAAAAATTGATTAAGAAAAAAAGATTCCCTTTTGTACTCACTTTTCCTTAAAGGTGCTGAGTGCTTGACTGAATGGTGACCCACATTCCTATTTCTACACCCATCAGACTCCCTGACTTGCAACATCCCAGGCCCAGCATTTTGCTGTAGACGTTTTGCCGATATGTGGTGCCAAATCACAGCTTTCCTTGGTTCAGCCTGGTTTCAGGCAGTCTCCAGACAGCCAGGCTCTAGCCTTTCCTGGGTCGAGAGCGTCTGTAGCGAGGTCTGTTTCTTATTATATAAATACCTACTGCTTTTGCATGGGGAGACCGCCTTTTGCATCAGGCCTGTATCTTCTGCCTCAACAGATATTTAACAACAGCAAAAACATACCAGATCTTTTCTATCGCCCTTTCATTTTAACATAGCTTTTTGTGCAGACAGAATAAGTAGAAAGTATTTCTTTCCATAGGAATAGGACTTGATGGGGAAGGTCAAAGGAGAACGGGATGAGATTGTTCATAAAAGCACTGAAATCCCACACAAGGGAGAAACTTCTATTCCGGGAGCAAATAATTGCACACAACTACACAGATCTATAAGTGAGAGACTTTATTTGAACCAATTTTTCAAATACAGACATCTGTATTATTCTCACTTCTCGGGAATGTTTTCTGCTCATTTTTGAAGCTTGCAACCTTAGGACAATATTCAGGACATATGTGTACATTAGATCTCTGCAGATGGACACATTCATAATGCACAAGTACAATGAGTGAGAGACTCTTTCCAGATCCTCACACAAGAGCATCGGAAATGGGCCACTCTAATCGTCAAGTTCTGCTCTTATTAGCTTCCAGACACGTCACAGTTCTTGATACTTTCTAGGCTGTAGCCGCCTTCTTCAGGCCCTGATTTACTACTGTTACTTCAGCTGTATGCCAGTGTAACTCCTCAAAATAGGGCTTAGGTGATGCACAGGGATGTGTTTCATTCATTGGGAACAGGCATGAGCAGAAAAACCAAGCTATTGGATGAACGGTTCACCTAGGATTTTCTTTTGTGAGAGTAGTCTAGGTCTCAGGCTGGGATTTTTTTTGGGGGGGAAGTGACCAGTGGTTCTGGGTGTGTAATACATGAATCTTGATGTTCAGAGCATACAGGGGACCTGTGGATTGGGCCCCAGCAAGGTGTCTCTCAAGTTGGGCACTCCAGACATGAGCCACTGGGGTCACTAGGCTGTTCTGCAAATCTCAACCTTCACCTCTTCTTCCAAGTATTGCTCAACAGAGGAATGTAGTAATAAAGCATTGTAGGCAAGAATGCAGGCTCGCACATGACCTGAGATCAACACCCTGAAAAATGGATAGAGGGTAGTGCTTTCAGGACCACCTAAATGACTCATGATCTTCAGTTCCATTTGGAAAACGACCAGAGAATTTTAGGCCCGAGACCCCGAATTTGCTTCAGAGAGGAGTTTAGCAACCCTCCAGCATCTGGACATTTGGAACTTATGTCTCTTTGAAAGCCAGTGAGATATGTGGTGTCAAGTGCCCACGTCACTTAGGTTATTCTGAAAACTGTACCCTATATACATACGGGTAGATAAGGGGCAGACTTTCACAGGCACAAGTGGCAGTTAGACATGTAACTCCCATTGATTTTTTTTTCCCCCTCGGGGACCTGGAAAATCCCCCCCCGAGGAGTTGAATCCTCCTCTCGCATTATTTTCACACCAGATTAACACCACTGGTTCCAGTGGAGCGACTCCTGAGTTACCCCAGTGTGAGCGAGAGGAGAACCAGTCCTGAGGTGCTCTAAATATCCAGTGAAAGTGCTAATGTGGCAATGCGGAAAAGCAGGGAATCTGAGCACAGGCCTGGAAGAGGACCACCACCACCCCGCATCGCTGAGCTGCAGGTGACCACTGGATGGACTTCTTAGCCAAGAGTGGCCACAAAAACATTCATTCAGACCCTTCCCTCCACCTCCGCTAATCACAGCCGCCCTCTTTCCTTCCTAAGACACCTATGACAAACACCAGACCTTCAGTACAAAAAGCCTCACATAGAAGTTTGCCATTCGGAGAGTGCAGGAAAAAAGAAAGAACTCCTGTGGGAAGTCTGGAGTGAACTCCCTCATTCCTTTTTTCTTCTTTCCTTCCTTTCTTTCTTTCTAAAATCCTTTCCTCTGGTCATGGCCATTTCTCTCCTTTGGAGTGACACGTTCCCCAAGCGATGGTGTTTACGTTGCCACCATAGGTGAGTTCCTTCCAGCTAAGGCCTCTCGGGGCTGCATTAGGGTTTGGGGGTTGGAAAATAGCGGGTCTGAAGGGATCTCAGCAGCATGCCCTTCCCCTCCCTTTGGAATGTGGCTCACAGTGGAGCTTCTTGGTTGATGCAACTATTGCAAGGGTTGTGAGTTTTCATACCCTATCAATGCAGACAGTCTGTGGATGCCACAAGCGTTGCAAAGCAGACCAAATTCATGTGAATGATCTACTGCATTGAGGGGAGGGTGGTGTAGGTTGGGATTTTTTTATACTTTTCCAAGGCTTAGTCTAGATGAGGTGAAATGTCAAGAGCTGGCCTACAGCTGGTACAAGCATTCAGTACCGATGTGGATCCCTAGCATATCTTACTACAGAGGCACAGAAAAAGCCCCCCCTTGGACTCTGAATCTCTACAGCACTGTTCATGAGGTCAGGCACTATTTTCCCAGTGTGAGTCATTCCGACAAGCCCTTCCCTCTCCATACATGAAGTAACAACCACAGACACCTCCAAGCAAATTCTCCGCAGGGAGAGAGGATTAGGTATATACTCCCTGGAGAATTTGTGCTGGTTGTTGCATCAGAAAAAGCTCCAGCTACTTTGCTGGGTATTTTTTGCTCCACTCTTTACTTCTGGGACCTCCTGCCTCTTGTGCTGCTCTCAGCTCACTTGATATCCTGCTAGAAAAATTGTTCCTCAAATAACCCTGTTCTTCCAGCTTCCGTCCCATGCTATATCCTTTATACTGTTTCCTTTCAGCCTTTTAAAAATCTGGCTGAAGAGGCAACTCGAGGAAATCCAAATGCTTTTCTCTGCTCTCTTCCTGTACCCTGAAGACAGCCCAGCTTCCTAAACAAATCTTGTGTATTACACATTAAACCACTGCCTGCTCAAGGCAGGGTTTGTCTGTGTGCTCTCTCTCACGCTCTCTTTGCCCTGACTCTCTGGCAGGATCAGGGCATGGTACAATAAGAAAGATAGGGGGGTGCTTGGTTACAGCTAGTAATTTTAAACTGGAACCAAGGGAGAGGAATTAGTATCTAAATTATTTAGGTTTGCAGTTGGTAACCACATACCCCGTTCTCTTTGTGGGGGGAAAAAAACCCAAAACACAAAACGCAACCCTTTGTTCTCTAAGCAACATGGCAAAGTATGTTCTTAAGAACGGTGACAAAACACGCACGATGCCCCATCAGCCAAGGGGGAGGCAACATGCAAAATGCAAAGATAAAACGTCCTTGGGGAGAGAAAAAAGTATCTGTTTTTCTGAGGAGGGAGGAAGGCCTATGTCCAGGAAGACATGAGAGGCAGTTGAAGTTTCCTTATAAAGTTAAAAATAGTAATAGTAAAGTGGAGGTAAGATGAAAAATTTGGGGTCTGAAGTCAGAAGAGCAGGGAGACCGCACGGTCTTTGCAGGAACAGGCAAGACAGTCCTTAAGAAAACTCTTTTAAATGGTCATGACAGGAGATGAGGCTGAACAAAAACCATGCTCTCTCCTTCCTACCTCCTCCCAAACACCTCTCCCACAAATCCTGAGAGCTGAACCTCAGTTCTCTCGACTCAGTGCTAGAGACAGGGGGCGTCTGCAACGTCCAAGCTGGGCTGAGCACCTCGTGTGCTACGAACAGCAAACATACTCTATGCCTCTCCTCCCTACGCCTCAGCCCCCCGTGTCCATCAGAGCGCTCTCCCTCCCCAAACGCCATGCACCCACCCCCACTGCCGCTTCCACAGCAGAAACGGGCAGAGTGGTGAGACCTGACATACGGTCCAAGCAATGCCTGATGTCCGCGCTACATTTGCTGAATTGAGGTCAGGCTGGAAGGTGTCTCAGGGTTTACCACCCATCATGACATGGGAATATTAGCATATATATCGTTTATGAAGTATGACACAATACCTATCTGTCAGTCAGCCCATCCTTCTACCTATTTAGTCTGTCTAATCTACTTCAGCTAGCTACGTTTCACTATCTCTATCAATCGTCTATTGCTCCATGTTATCTAATTTCTTCCTGTCTCTCTCTCATCTTTTTCACTCTAAACTTTCTTACTCTAGCTATACTCCCCTCTCTCTCCCTATCATCCATCTATCCACTCGTAAATCTTCCCCCCCCTCATCTCTCTAATCCCTGTTTTTAAAAATCTCTGTCCAATCTCTCTCCCACTCTCTCTTTCCCTCTCTTTTTTAAAATCCTCCCACTCTCTCTCTCTCTTATTTCTACACAACGCCAGGAAGCACATGAAATGACTCCTGACGTGTTTTGATGGCACTTCCAGTGAGCGGTCTACGTTCAAACCGATCATCTCTGAGGAGACACTGTTCATCTTTTCTCCCTATTTCCAACAAAGAGATGGAGAAGAACAAAGGAGTAGGGCAGGGAGGGCCAGCCAACCCTCTGAAGGCTGCCGGGCTGCCACTCCAACCATCAACCACCAAGAGACGGTGGGGCTGTCAGCAGACCCGTCTTTTTGATGTTACTGCTGGGAGGCCAATTTAATCATGGCCCTACAGCACCACATGGCACACCTGCAGAAGAGTACCCTGGCCCTCATTGCCAATGCAGCCAGGAAACCCTGCACAAGCTGGTGGGGAAGCACATGCTACTAACCAGTGAAAGAGCAGTTAACTGGGCTTTTGTGAAAGCCCACTTATTAGTGAATGCGTTTTAACTGTTCAGTCTTGCAGCTCATAATCAGAACAGCAGACCCTCATGGGCAGTCAACCTCAGGGCCGGGCATCTCTCAGTCCTCCACTGGTACAGGCTGGGCCTATGGGCATATGGTTGGCACGCATGGGGGAACATCCCACACCCCGTGGAATGTGGAGCTTGACATGGCAGTGCTCTGCCCATGGCATCAAGCCTGGCTGCAGGGGAAGGCCATAAACAACAGCTAAAAGCCTTGGCCCTCATTAGATCTGGGCAAACCAACCCCAGAAATGAGGTATTTCTCAAAGTGGCTCAACTGGCTCTGATGCTACCAGACCTTGTCCTGCCTATGTATCTATTAACTCAATGCATTGGCCCAATTTATTCTGCCAAATGAGTTTTGGAGGGCCACACTGTTACTCAATGACTTTTCCAACCACAGCCCAATGGGGTGAACATCACCCTGACGCTGGGGCCCCAGGACTCTCTCCCCTTACAGCCCGTGCTGTGGCCCTCGGCAGGGGTTGGACCTTCAGCATGGACCAAAGCTGGTTCCTCTGCTGGGACCCACAGGGCTACCCGGGGTCATCCCTCCAAGGTCACCATGCTTCTCCAAATCAGGACCTAGTGGCATCTTAGAGGGCTGCTTAGTTTGTTCTTTCCTAAAACTGACTCTGCTACTTTCATTATTTATTTTAGCTGATGCTAATACCTCACTCAAAATCCAACCCTTAAGAATCCCCTCAGCAGTGCCAGGGAGTGTGGTCGGTCTCTGACTCATGGCCAAGGAACACAGTGGGGCCATGCGAGAAGTGGCCCACCATTCAGCTGGCAGGCCAGCAGGATGTACGGCAGCATAGAAATGCGACACGGTAGTATTAATGATCATTATTCTCATTTATTATAATTATTGTTCAGTTTGAAAAAGGAGCCTGGAGCCAAGCATTATGCTAATTGGCACATTTTTTTTTATGTTGTTCTAGTTCTGAAAACAAACTGGGGTTTAGTATGATCTTTCATTTGTTTGTTGGGTTTGGTCTTTTTTTTTTTTTTCTTTCGTTCATTCCATCACATTGAAAAAGGAAGAAAAGGAATTTTTTTTTCCCCTCTTTTGTTTTAACTCACTCAGTAAGTCTGGACTCCTCGGATGAACGTAACATTGCACACACACACACTTGGAGAAGAGAGAGAGGAGAGAGAGAGAGAGAGAGAGAGCGCGCTCGCGGTGGGCAGACAGACACACGCACGCGCCAGGTCAAAGAACTCTGATACAGTGCAAGAATTTTCCCAAAATGATTGGATCATCA
>VZRU01018790.1:35335-55232 GCA_013398155.1 Pedionomus torquatus | reverse complement strand
AAGAAACAAAGAAATGTTTAAGCCACACTGTTTGACTGGGATTTTTCCTGCTTTTTTTTTTTTTTTCTTTTTCTTTAAATGTTTGCCACACAGAGAGAAAAAGGGTTTAAGTGGGAATGGGAGAGGGACGGACAGGCTCACAGGTGTGAGCAGGAAAGGGAGAGATCGAGATTGGAATGGGAAGGAAGGATAGAAGATAGGGGGAGGGAGGGAGGGGCAATGGGGAGTCATTTCTTAATGTTCAGGCATTTTCTTGGTCCGCCTTGCTCTCTTCTTCTTTCACCTCTTCCTGCTGGGCACTTTCAGTAGGTTTGGTTTCTTCTACAGCATCTAGTGGGGAAAGAGATGGTCCAGGGTTAGTCAGCCATGATTTAGAGCACCCTGCATGTGCACACAGCCATAGCACGGTGGACTGCATGGCTTCAGGCTTCTCTCTCTCCCAAGAGTCACCCAGGTCTCAGAGTTCCTGGCATTTCTGCAGCATGGAAAGAATGTGCCAGGGTTCAGCCCGAGTATGTAGCTCTCACCAATCACCTCCAGCCCTGCCAGAAAGCACGTGCAACTGGAAGGAGCTGCCTCGCTCACTGTTTATGTGGCAGGCAACCACCACTCATTTCACCAGGTGCACCAATAAGGCTCTTGGCTTAACAGCCAGATCATGCACTGTTTTACTGAGCTCACTGACTGTGCAAACCACTGTTGAATTGTTGCCCTCTAATTACTGCTATGGCCCCTCCCAGCCAAGACTTAAAGAGGTCACGAAGAGAAAACTCTACATGCACTTGAGGTTTGCAAGACCCAGAGGGAAAAACTTTATAACCTGTAAATCAGACTTCTCTTACACCAAAGAGAAATCTAGAGAAATGTCTTTAGCCTTCAAGAACAGGAGCCTTCATCTGGGAGGCTGTCATGTCTCTCCAGTTTCCTGGGCTCCCCTGGCTGGAGAGCTGTGCCAGTGGGAAGCAATGAGTGTTAAGTGGGGGCTGGGTCCGCCTGACAATCTGGCGTACCGTTCACATGAAAAGTTAAAATGAATGCTAGAAGCAATCCCACAACAATGAACAAGTCAGAAGGTCAGAACCAAGGGGAAGGCAAAGGTAGCTGGTAGGGACAAGGCAAATGAAAGGAGTGTCCCTCAAGCTGGAGTGATCTTGCTGCTGGGTTCATCCAGCCCGAGACTATGCCCCTTCATTGCAGCAGAAACAGTTTTAATTGTCTCCAAGCCCCTGCTGACCAGCTCTTGTCACCTTTAGATCAGGGTAGACCGGCATGTCCTGGGATACTTTCAGAAACCCTGCTATGGTCTATGCACCATGATGGTTCACCCAAGGCTGCAGGGCTATAAGGTAGAATAATGCACATGGGTCTTAGTGCACTGCAGTGGTCTGCTCCACCTCCATCTCTCCCCATTCCTCACTGACTCCCTTTCCCACATACATACATATACAGATACAGAGAGGCCAACCAAGCAGCATGACTCCAGTATTGGGATAAAGAACGGGGAAAAGAAACAAGCACTGAAGGGCTGGGTGGTGTGGGACAAACCACAGGGTTGGTATGTCACATACCTCAATATTGGCACTCAACATACGTCTGTAGCAACACTGCATCTCCTGTGGTCATCCAGAGACTACGGAGTCCCTGGACAGTTCCTGGCTTCTCTGATGGGCTGTCAGATTATGTTATACTAGCAAATAAAATGGGCCAGGGCCTGCTCTCTGGCCCCGTGGCCAGCTGGCACCACACAGCTCACATCCATATGGCTAAACTCTCTTACTCTCTAGAACAGGGTGGCTGTGTCTGGGAGCTGTCTGGGGCAAAGCTAGTTGGCATGTTAAAAAAAACCTCACCATGGCCCATGCTGTCACCTTAACAATATGGATGTTCACAAGCCAATGTTTAGTTTGTGAGGATTAGCATCATATTCTCATATCCATATTTAGCATTAGTGAGAATGTTAATTGGGATGTGAAACTTTCCATTTATGCATTTTGGCCTGGTCCATTTGATGCCATCAGATGGCAGACTTGTATTTGCTTCCAACACTGGCAGTAGGTGCTGTGTTCCCCTCAGCTCTTCAGTCTAGCTTTTAAATATGTTCCTAGGCACTACATCCATATGGATCACCTTTAAGATGTGTGTAACTTCCTATCCTGAATCTTTTTCATTAGAGGCTTTGCTTCTGCACCTTCAAATACTTTTTGTCTTAGTAAACCCTGACTGTTGATTTTCCAGAAGGAAAAACTCTGTGGGAACATCCCCGTGGGCTAAGCCCCTGCACCTGCAAATGCCCTGTCAGCAAAAAATCTGTGGACTTTCTCTCCCTTGAAACTGAACAGCTAAACAGAATACTACTCAAGGACTCATTTTACATATGGTACTGCTACAACCATGAACCAAAGACAAAACAGGCTACTGGTTGAAATAGGATGCAAGTATCGTTGCAAGGCAAAGCAGGCCAACTTGCCTTAGTTTCATTAAGTTTCCTCAATGATTTAATCATACTCCTCTGGGAGGGAGGGAAGTCCTTTTAATCCTGCTCTTCTCCAAGGCATTCACAGCAGGAGACATGTTGAATTATGGAGCCGAGAGTAGAATCCCATTGCATGACCAAAATTTGAGCCGAAAGACTATTGTGGCTGAGATAGCCTGTACTGACTCTGAGGTCATGGAGGAGCAGAAAGGATTTAAAGTCACTTCATCACATATTCAAGTCAACAGAGAGAAATCATTCAACTTAAATACTGGCCACAAACCAGAACAAATTTTCACAACTGTGGATGTCCCAGGTATAAACAAGAGGTCAGTCTGCCTTTCTGAATACAAATTATGACAAAAAATTCAGCCAGCACTCTCCCTCTTTCTTCTTGCATAGTGTTGAAGCCATAAGGGGAAATACCTACACACTGCTACACCCTGCTATACTATGTCTTATTTCCTAGAAGCTTTAGCAGCATTTCATTGACCTTCAGGATGAGGTAAAAGAAGCAACCTGTTGTTATTATACAGTAATAAACTTCAGCAAGAAGTAATATCACAAAGAATAAAAAATTCAGCACAAAAAAAAAAAAGTTAAAGCCATGGCACCACTAAACCATAGTAGTGAAAAGAAGAGAATCATCTCTGTGCAATGGGAGCAATGCAGCACAACCCTATGGACATCAGAGCCAGTTAATAGCAGTTTCTGATTCATGAGGAGAGGTGAGATGGTTTATCTGACTCAACCTTCACCAGTTTGTTTGATGCAAGCTATTTCTGCAGCATGTTCTCTGGGTTTTTCTCCAGCCTAGTTTTCAGTGTCACAGAAAGGAGAGCAAGTATCCCTGAGGAGATTAGCAGATAGCTATCCTGGAGATCCCATACATCAGAGAGGCTATTTCTTACGTTGTTTTTTACCTGATATTAGTCTTGATTTCCCACTTCCTTGAACCCTGGGCAGTTGCACCTGTTGGTCTGTAGTGGACAGATACAGTTACATAGAACTGCACGCCCATGGCATTTTACATTCACTTTTCACTTTGCTGGAGTAGGTGTAAAAGGTGACAAAAAAAGCAAGTGAGAATTCAGGCTATTTAGGCAAAATGTTCTGTTCCCTGTTTGAGGAACAAAAGCATTTCATTCTGGGTGGCCAAGTTTCCACCTGTCTAAAGCTGCCTGCCTTCTGAACATGCCAGCACTGTGACATCTCCTGCAAGATCAGAGTCCCTTGTGCCCACTTGTAAGGAAAAAAACAAGCAGGAGGCAGTGAAATATTTCTTAAGATGGACCTGGACTGGGGCAGCACTGAGATCATTAAATGGGAAAGCTGAAGTGGGAGTGGACATCTCAGCTAATTCCAGATATCTACACAGAGACACCTCCAGCTGACTTCTCATTCTCTGCTCCCCTTCTAATTAGTGGAAATAAACACGGCATTTCTAGGACTCTATTAACCTGCCATATATAGATGCCTACTTTAGGACAAGAGAAATTGCAGCCTGGGAACACCTACATCTTTAGCAAGCAAGGTGGAGACATCCACTTTTGTTCTAGAGCATTCCAGCCACAGAACAAAAAGGAGGGCGCAAACTCACAATACAAGAACACCATATCTGTGTGTGCACGGAGGAAACAGAACAGGAAGGGAGGCTGAGCTGTAATATGAAGTGAAAGCCGCTTGAGGAGGGGCAAAAAAAAAAGTCTGTCCTGAAGGAAAAAGCAGGAATGGCTACATCAAAAACCTGAAAAAAACCCAACCCCAAACCAAACCCCACCTAGCTTGTGCTTGCAATCATCACCCTCAAAGTTGTTTTCGCGCACACCAGTCATCGCTTGCATTGCTTCTGGTTATTCCAGTCCTGGGGTCCCCCCCAAACACACCTTTGGGATCTGTCTGTTTTGAAGCTTTGCCTTATGTTTCAGTCTTTTGAAATCCATGGTGCAGTCCAAATCACCCTATAGCATGGGACAATTTTGCCAGAGGCAGGCATCCGTGAGCTGAGCCACCACCAATCTCACTTCAATCTGGCACCCTCTATGCAGCAGCCAAGTTGAGAAACCTTTTGGGCAGCCTCAGACAAAGCTTAACTTGCGACTGCAGAATTGCTTAAGTGATAGAGGTGCATGGTGGGTGAGGCTGAAGCGTGTTAGCTTCCCAGCTGAAGGGCCTGTGCCAGAGACATGCTTCATAGCCACATCTCCAACCGGTACCTGCTAGGGAACTTCCTTGCCCATGGAAGAGAAATGACATGGATGTGAACTACAGATCCTTGCTGAAACAGGGTCTTAGAGAGCTTCTGCCCCTCAGCACTCCATTTATTTCCTGGAAAGGGTGAGAATCATGTCTGTGAGTCCTGCTGGGGAGCAAACGGCTCGAACATATGCAGCTCTGGTTGCTATAAAGTTGAAGCAGGCACGCAAGCAGCAGTTTTGCTGGATGGTGGTACTTCCAGCTGCCTTTGCCTATGCTGTGCTCTAATGGCTGAGTGTGCAGGCTTCTCTCCAAGTCTCTCCACTGCCCTACATTAGTGAAATTAGGTTGAATGGATTTCCGGGTAAAACAGCGTCTCTTGGGACCTGCCCAGCTCCCGTCTGACTTGCCAGGATTAATTAAATCAGAGCAGACATCAGCTTATGACCATAGCAGCAGCAACCTCTTTGCTGATCATTTCTTTTGTGGCTGTGGCTTGGGTTTTGTTTTCCTTTTTGTCTCTGTTCCACTGCAGATCTCTAAATTACCACAGCTGATGCCAACAGAAGAGAAATTGCACCAACACTCTGGGATTCTACTACAGATGCAAGGATTTTGCTTTTGCTGCTTTCCCACTGTTTGCATAATTATTGCTGATATTGATTGTGCAGCTAGAACTTCATGCCTTCATGCTAAACTATTGCCCAGATCTACTCAGCCGCTGCTCTTTCTCTAGCATTTGTCATGCTCACTCCTTTCTCCCTCTGTCCTCTGCCAATTACAGCTTGGTCAGAGATGGAACTGAAAACCTGTGCTTCATCTGGTGTCTTCTTTGCTTCCAAATATTAATCTGGGTTTTCCTGCACTGTATTAAGCAGACCTCATCTGCCTCAGAGATGGCTCTGTTTAGAGACATTTTTTGGAGGGTAAAGAGCACTGGAAGGCCTCATTTAAAATCCCTGACCTGAGTTTCTCCTAATTTTAATGACATTTGGATCCAGATTTGGATCCAGGCTTCACAGCTTGATTCATCTGTCCCGATCCATCTGTCCTTCTAGCTAGCCAGAAGCTGATTCCAGGCAGACGATGGTAGGTCTGAGACTGCTGAAACAAGATGCACTTCAGGTTCAGAGCTGTTGCTTATACAGTTCTCTTTCCGATCCAAGTTAGCCCATTGCAGTCAGCCCTACGATGTGTCATACACAGTGCTAAAATCCTACACTCTCCCCACTCACTGTTCCTGAAAACTGGCAGGCTTATGCTGGCCCAGCAAAACACTGAGAACTGAAGGTATCGGGTATTTCAGGTGAGTGGCTGTGTCTGCTCCAGGGGACCGACTTGCATGGTTTCTCTCAAACCCCTGGTGAATACCTCACTCTGCAAATGGACCCAGGATGCTGCCTGGCTCCTCTGAGCCCTGTGGATCCTGGTGGGCACATGGCACCTGGTAGATCTGCATACCCTTGGAAAACCCTGCAATGAGGTGGTAGCAAGGGATGCTCCCACTGCAAGCAGCTGGCAGGAGGTCCAGGACAGAAGGTCCAGGGAAGTTACTCAATAAATACTGGAAAGAAGCAGGCAAAGAAGCCTGTTACGCTGAATATGGCCACAATGCATGTTAGCTCGGGCCTCCTGTTCCTGGACCGCTTGATCTTTGTTTCAACACCATGCATGCCAACCTCAGTTGCTCTGGCAGAGAGGAAAAAAACAACTTCTGCCAGTACCATGGCTGATGACTTTAGTCCAAGCGTGGACGGCTGCCTCTTTTTCTGATCCTGTTAAATCCTCAGAGGAAAGCCAGCCCCAGTTCTGTCGCCCCAGCTGCCTTTGCGCTTTGTCAGGCTAAAGAGTCAGTGTCTTAGGAACTTCCCCTTACTCTTCTCCCAGCTTGGCCTTTCTTCTCCCAGCACCACCACAGAAATCCCAGCCTGCATCGGCATCCCTGTGTGCAGTAGATGGAAAGGGAGGGAATGGTGGGACAGATGCTCAGGATGCATGGCAGGTGAGGAGGGGGGTTCAAGGGAAGTAAGGCTTGAAGCTCCATTGCAAAGCATCTTTCACAGTGTCTAGACACCAGCTGCTGAGTTGCCATGGAAACTCCCCAACTTTGGCTGATGAGAGGGAGCAGTGAGGTCTCCAGAGAAATGGGAGTGGTGAAGGAAGAGGGTGGAGAGAGAAAAGGGAGGATGTTCCTTGTGAATGTGAGGTGTTAACCCTGTTACAGCTACATTTGCAAATATTTGTGCTTCGTGGAGAATGGGAAAAAAACAGCTCTCTTTTCTTCCACTGCCATTTCATAGAATCATGGAATCATAAAACGGTTAGAGTTGGAAGGGACCTTGAAGATCATCGAGTTCCAACCCCCCTGCCATGGGCAGGGACACCTCCCACTAGAGCAGGTTGCTCAAAGCCCCATCCAGCCTGGCCTTAAACACCTCCAGGGATGGGGCATCCACAACTTCCCTGGGCAACCTCTTCCAGTGCCTCACCACCCTCACAGGAAAGAATTTCTTCCTAATATCCAATCTAAATCTCCCCTCTTCCAGTTTAAAACCATTACCCCTTGTCCTATCACTACACTTCCTGAAAAAGAGTCCCTCTCCTGCTCCCCTGTAGGCTCCCGTCAGATACTGGAAGGCTGCTAGAAGGTCTCCCCGAAGCCTTCTCTTCTCCAGGCTGAACAGACCCAGCTTCCTCAGCCTGTCCTTATAGGAGAGGTGCTCCAACCCTCTGATCATCTTTGTGGCCCTCCGCTGGATCCGTTCCAACAGTTCTACGTCCTTTCTATGTTGAAGACTCCAGAGCTGGACACAGTACTCCAGGTGGGGTCTCACAAGTGCAGAGTAGATGGGGAGAATCACCTCCTGTGACCTGCTGGTTGCACTTCTTTTGATGCAGCCCAGGATACGGTTGGCTTTCTGGGCTGCCAGCACACACTGCCGGCTCACGTTGAGCTTCTCATCCATGAGCACTCCCAAGTGCTTCTCCTCAGGGATGCTCTCCAGCCATTCTCTGCCCAACCTGTATTTGTGCCTGGGATTTGTTTCCTTTCCACAGACACAGCCAAGCCTGAAGACTGGGACAAATGACATGCCTACTGCTGGCTTGTCATTTATGTCTGCCTATTACCAGCACTTTTGGCCCGAATTTGCTGTGTACAGTACGTATAACTGTGCATTTGCAATCTAGCTAGGGTTGGAAGAAGCCTACCATAGCGGTTAGGTTTTCAGACAGGGATATCTCCTGTAACAATGTCTCCCTCTTGGCCACCACCCCTGCTATAGCAAATGCAGCGCCAGGGAAGACAGGTGCTCCTACCTGGCAGCAGTGTGATTTGTTAGGTGCTGCTATGGAGATGCTTTGTTGCAGCAGAATGTGATGGGCAAGTGGGAGGCTGTGTAGTCCAGTGGCCAAAGACGGGATAAAAGAGCCCTTTTGGGATGAGGGTGCCTTGGAGGCAGATGTTTTGCACTAGTATTGAGTGGCAACCTGCCCAACAGCATCAAAGACACTGACCTCAACAGACTCCCTTACAGACAGGAAGCCTGCAGCAGAGAAATAGGAATTGACTTGCTCAGGGTCTCTCCAGCCATCATCTGGGGTCAGAGCCAATCTGATTCCCAACCAGTTGCTCAGCTGCCCTGCTGAAGCAGAAAGGCTCCCTTCAGGAGAGGTTCCAAGCTACCAGCCTCTCTCCCCAAAAAGCATAAGCCAGAGTCAAAGATGCTTCCACAGACACTCACATCACAGTTTTTCATTATCCGCTGCTTGACTTTTCACCAAGGCAGTGCACTGGTTCTTTTAGATGCAATATCCATATTGCATCAGGTATATATGATAAAACAAGATATAATATCCAGATCCTACATTTCTGATGAACCCAGACCATTGTGACTGTCAAGAGCTGTCTCCACTGTGACCTTCCCAAATTGCTACAGACTGGCAATGTAAGTACTTATCTGGTCTTGATCACCACAGCAATGGCCTAACTTATGATCATGGAGGTATTTTACCCTTCTGGCATCACAGTGAAGAAAGTAAATGATTTTATCTGCATTTTAGAGTGAGAAATGTATCAAGAACTGCGCTGTGGTCACACAAAAGCCTGTGGTGTAACCAGGAGGCTGAGATGCTTTGGATCTTCATTCTAGCATCTCAACAAGCCACTCTGCAACACAGTGGTATTTTCATAAGTGTGATGCCTTAGTCCTGTGATTTCTGAAATTCCACAAAGTCCTACTATCAGGTCAAAACTGCAAATGCAATAACCCCCCATCCCAACAATCACAGGAAGGCAGGTAGAAGACAGACATTCATTACTTCACCCAGGGAAAACCAAAGAAGAAATAACCCCAAAATTGTTCTGTACTCTTCTCCACACCTGCCCCTGTTGTTTTCATGTAAGTCCTGCAGACCAGAAAGGCTACTCTTTTTAATTCCTTAAATACCTTGTGTTTTGAACAGCTTGAATGTAGAGGTTTTTACTTGCTTCCAGCTGTGGAATGTAACAGTTGGCAGCTGCTCTTGGCATAGGTGTTGGATAACAGGATGTCCCCATCTCATGCAACAGTATTCTTTTGTGTCACCCATCTTTTCCTGCTTGCTGGGTCAATTTCTGGAGGATGGTTTAGAAACAGAGGGCATGTGAGGGGACAGAAGAACAAGGTCTTGATAAGACATATCCATTTATTCTTTAGCCTTCCTAGAGTGGTTGCCCTGAGGTCATAGGGGATAAATCAGGAGAAAGATAAGAAGAAATTGAAATACCCTGAGCAGATCATGGCCAGGTGAGCAAAATGTGGCCTTACTGAAGTGACTGATAATGATTCCTGTACAGCCAGGACATTTCTAGCAAAGTAATTAATTCAATGAGTGAGGCTTAACGCACTTTGTGGATGGAGGCTTGGGGAGGGGCAGAGGCCTGACAGATGCACAGAGAATAGCACAGCAAGTGACAAAAGTGTGATAGACAGATCAGCTCCTCAGAGGTCTGCTCATTTTACAGCTCCGTTGATCAGCCTGGCAATTGTGGTAGGAGCAGTAGGGGGATAAAAATGAACCTAAAACCATGGCAGACTGTTGGCATTCATGCACTGCTGATCCTGAAATAAAGAGGGTAAAGGAGAGGAAGAAAATGTGCAAAGTGCTAGAGCTTTTGGGTTCTCCACCTACAGCTCCCACCTCATCATGCAGGAATGGCTGTGAAGCTGCTGTCCTTGTGTGGAGAGCAGGACTGGCCTCCAGCTGGCCTGGGAAAAGAGGCCAGAGGAGGAAATCTTCCATAATTGCAGCAAAAAAGTCTAGAAATTCCTTCAGTGCATCCAGAATTAATGTACTGGTCCTCTCCTCGTACTCCTCCCCCTTCAGCTGTTGGTGGCAGGCAAACAAATTGCTGCAGCCCTTACTACAAACCACACTCCCACCTCCCTTCCCCCAGCCAAAAAGACATGTGCCATTCATAAGCTGCCTGACTGCTGGTCTCCATTATTAAAGCCTAGAAGGCTGATAAATTGGGGATTCATGGAGCCTGCAAGCCTCCAACAACCAGATTGCCATGGAAACCAGAGGCAGCCTCCATCTCCAGCAGAAATGATATTGATCTAGCTGAAGGCAGGGAATTACAATCAAGGAGAGGATATAAAATGTCTCTTTTTCTTCCCTTTGCCATCCTCCCATTTTGTGTTTAAATGAAGGAGAAATTTCATTTAGAGATCATTAGTTTATTTCTGTCCATCATCATACGCCAAGGCTCAGCAAATTGGATGCTAAAATGAATTAAGTGCTTGTTGTCAGGCCTTCCGCAGTCATCTTGTTGATAACTGTACCCAGAAGTAGCAACATCAATAACATCAGCTCTTCACATCAAAAATATTAGTATTATTTCCCATACGTGCAACTGGTGTGTGCACACTTAGGATTCCAATGTGTTTTGTGTAGAATGGGCACTGAAACACAGCTGCTGCTCTCTAGGAGGCAGTTCAGGCTTAACGCTGTACCCACTGAAGCTCCTGGGAGCCTTTGCTTTTCCTTTCAATAGGAGGAGGTCATCACACATGGTATGACAATCTGGATATAGGAAGAGGCATTTTGTACGATGAGCACTTCTGGTGATATCCCCACTTGGAGACAATGTGGAATGGTATCTCTGGTGCAGAACAACCCTCCCTTCTCCCCCAAATCCTCTCTGGGCCTGCTTAATCACAGTCCTCCAGGTATGGAAAGATCAGGAGTCACGTCCTGCAAAACTGGGTGGGCAGCAGAACACTTTCCTCAGCTCATACTGCAAAGGCCAGATCCTTCTCAGTCTCTCACTTTATTCCTTGGGTGCCCATGATAAAGTCTAAAGGCTGGGAGGTGAAAAGCCACATCTTGACTTAAGGTGGGAGGTCAGAGTGCATAGTCACTTCTTCCACCCCAAGAAATCTCTGTGAATAGAGGTGTGGTGATGCTTGGACAGTGAGTGCTCAGTCCTAGGGAAAAGGTGGGCTTTGGGCAGCCCTGCTCCTGGTACCAGCCATTTTCAGAGCCAAGATGCACAGAGGGAAGGAAGGAAAGAAGGAGAGAGCTGCCTGGAAAATATTTCATGAGTGCTCCCGTTGCCAGTGGCAGTCTTCCCTGTGAAGGTGGCAGCAGCTATCATCAGTAATTCTGATTTTAATTCAAATCTGGGATTTTTTGTTTTGTTTTGCTTTTTTTTTTTTTTTAATTTAACTTTTTAAAACCTAACCTTCTCCCACTGGGAAAGTTCTCCCAGTTTTTGGAGGGATTTTTCAGCCTCTGAACTTTCTGAATGCTGTGCTAAGCAAATTGGTGTAGCTGTCCCACAGTAGCCATCTCATTTTAATTGACTTTTTCATAATAACAGTTTGATGAGGTAGGTAATGAATCTGGCCTTGACATGAGGGCATCTGGTGCAAATGCTGGGGAGACCTCACAGGGACACAGTGAGGAAAACCCATGCCTTTGCACAGCCGGCTGTGCCATGCTGCATCACTTAACACCCAGAATTGTAAGTTTGTCCAGGTTGTCAATGGCAAAGTCAGTGCTCTTCAGTACTGTCCATTATGGTGGAAAAAGCACCATTCTGGGATGCTAATACAGCCCTTTGCTGAGCTAGCCTATAATGACAAGGCTTCTCTCCATCATCAAAGGACACTCAAGGACTGCTGTGGCTGTCGCCTTGCTAACACGGCCAGCCCAAGGTGGCCCTGCCTCGGCTGTGTGGCCAAGCAGGAGCTGCTCCTCCACTATTTCAGGTGTAGCCAAAGTCTGCTATGGACCTCAGCTCTACACAAGTCCCCAGCAGCTCTGAGTTACCAAAGCTTCTACTTGCAGAGTTTCTAAATTTTTGGCCAAGGTGGAGCTGCCCACATTTTTGGCTTGGGCACCATCATTTTGACAATGGCTGTCAACAGAAAGGAGCCTTATTTGAGGCATGAATCTACCAGGTCTGAGCTGCTCTGAAATTGCACTGAGGCACAGGAAGAGGCATCCCACCACTTAGTGCTCATACTGTCTCCCCTGGTCCTCTGGCTGATTTTATTTGCTGTAAAGGTACTTGGCTCAGGTCTTGCCTGCTGGTTGCAGAGCAATGCTGTGAGATATCCAAGTGAATTAACACGTCTCTCTTAGTCTTCCTTGCCTGCTGAAGCTGTTCCACTTCCATAAATCATTAAATATTCATTGGGCCAGAGGAAAACATTTACTCTGTAGACCAGTGCTGAGGGCAGTCATCTGGAATGGGGAAGACCAAACTCAACATCCTGGCTCCAGCAAATAATAAATAATTGATACAAAGTGGAACAGCTCCAGCAGGGGGGATCAGGGGAAACTCTGTCCAGGAACCCCATGGCTTGTTTGCAAAGCTCACTGGATCTCAGCCTCCTAGCAGAAGACATGGGCCCATCTTGTCTTCCCTTCAGAGAGTACTTGACCCTCATGTGCTCTAAAAGCAGGCAAAGGTTTCTCTTACCACTTTAATCTACAAATCCCATCTTTCCTGGTACCAGTATACTATGTTTGGTTTTGACAAACTGAAGGGGGTTTGAATGAAAAAAAAAAAAAGGCTGGAATTTTTCTGTTAAACTATCAGAGGACTCAGAAGCCCTGCATGGAGGTGGTTTGAACTGCAACTAGACTTGACTCCTCTGTTTGGTAGAAGCACATGTATGCGTTTTGCTAGAAAAGAAGACAAGAAGTACTTGCATGCTACATCAGTTAGGAACAGCTGTAATTTTCTCCTTATTCTCTGGTGTAAAAATCATTTGCTCCATCCATCTTTCTCACAGTCATTTGGTTTCTAGCTTGAGGCACAAAGAAACATTTTCTTTCTCATTTTGTGTCTCTTTATTGAGTGCAGTGAACAGCGCTGTGTTAGTGTCTCTTGAGACCGAAGTCTGCTGTTCATCCACAGAAGCGGTGCTGTGCATTTCCCCCCGCCTTCCTGCTGGGTCTTGGGTGTACTTGGGAGAGGTTGTGTCATGGACAAGTGGTCAAGTTCAGTCCCTGTGTCCGGCACTATGTTCGACCATGCCGATAAGTCTCCCAACAAAGGTTTGGTGGTAGCCCTGGGACAGGTTTGTGCAGAGTACATTCATCCCGAAAGATAAGCTTAAAGGCATGTTCCAAAACTGCTTACGCTGCTGAAGGATCTCTCAAACACCCAGCAGTCCCACTGACTTGCAAACCTGCAGCACCCTGAACGTCCACGTTGAATACTAGAGGCTCCACCATGGCAAGGGTGCAGGACTCAGCTGGTGGGGTACAGGGTTAGGAGATCTAGGTGACAATCATGTCCCTTGCACTGTCTGGCAGTAAGGTAACTCCCTTCTGCTGTGCTTTCATCACCTGTATCCCTGGTGCACCAGCTGAATAATGGACTATGAATGCAGACAAAGGGCCAGACAGGATTGCTGCTTGTATAAACTGTAGCAGCCCTACTGAAGATAACCTCACAGCAGCCCTCTGATTGCACCTTGTGAACACAGGGGGATTTCCATCCATTCTGACCGCCAGGGAAAGCAGAAGACCGGTATTACAATAATTGCATTGAGTCCCTCTCAGGGGAAGAAACATACAGATCATTTGTGAGCAGATCTAAGATTAAGTCCATGGACTCCTTCAACTTGCACATCTTTCTGAAGCACAGCAGGGCAGGCGCCAGCCTAGGGCTTCATCTCCTGTGGCATATCCCTTGTTTCAGTACTGACGACTGAAGATTACTGTGAATTGCTTATGACATTGGTGCTGAAATCTACAGGTGGAATCCTAGCCATAGATAAGTTAGTGAGGCTTAGATTTAAGCACTGTCACAGCAGTTATAGCTGGTGAGAGCTGCCTCCAAACAGATTGTAAAAGATGAGAGGAAGGAGGGAGGAAGAAGGGCAACTCTGAAGAAAAATTTTGGCATAGGTTAATACAGGGTATCTAAACTGGAATACATACTTTCATTTCTAAGCCTACACACAGAGAGGGGATGGAGTCCTATACTCATCTGAAAAACAGCCAGTTATAGACTTGGTCCACATGAGCTTGCATTCACACCTCCCTCTAAGAGGCTTGTGTCATTTCCAAACCAATGGGTGCCCAAAGCCTTTAAGAACAGCAAAGGGGTTTTTAAAGGTACTTTCCACTACTCCAACTTTAAATTACTTTTACTTTATTCCATCTTCTATCTCTTCAAACAGTTACCCAGCAAGGTCTTTGAAACATTTTTCACAGCTGCTAAGATGGTTCTGCCAAAGTCAGCAGCACCAGGGAACGCTCCTGCAGACTGGTCACAGCTCTCACTTCTGCTCTGTGCTGTCAGCTATGGCTCTGCAGCACTGCACCACTTTAGCAGTGGGATTTGGATGCTCTTCCAAATGCCAAAGGGATTTTCTTCTTCATTAAGCCCTGTAGGTTTCAGGTAATGTCCGGTTATCATTACTAGCATTCCCAATTACTGTGTTTTGATGAAGGAAGATGGAGAGATTGAACAGCGTCTTCCACCTTCTGTTTTCTTTCATAATTAAAAGAGGACTCATTTGCTATTGCCTCAAGGTACAGCTGGAAACTGTATGGTCCTTTGAACACTGAATAACTGGGACCTTACGACTTTTACCTAAAACTTATTTACATGAAGCCCTGAGTCTCACTTTTCCTGTCATTTCCTTTACATCTCTGGGCCTTGACCAGCTTTCCATACTTCTTTTCCTGACTGCTCTGCAAAGGGCAGGTGTCCAACACCTGATTCGCTCAGCTGAGATTTTCAGCTCTATTCCGGTGTTCCATGCTGACAGTGATGTAACTACAGACACAGAAAATAAAAGGAAACAATTCCACAGATCACATTCATGTTTGGTAATGATAAAGCCAAGGCTCTTTATATGGTGCAGGCCATTAGAGCTACAGGATATGCAAACATACCCTTTAACGGGGAATACAGACCTAGGAAGAAAGTCACATAGTAACTTGCAAAACCAGACCATGGTCCCCTTCAGAGGACAACTAAGCACACAATACACACATGCTCTCCATCATTCAGTTTTTCCCCATATATTATCATTAAACATCTCCCCTTTTTTTCTGCCTGAAAGACATTCAACAGCAACAGAGAGAAAAGCTAGGGAATGAGGAAGCCCTCATTTAAGCCAAGCTTGCAGCATGACTGTAGTCTTGAGAAACATACTGTGGCAAGAGACTGGAGCTTGCACAAGTTGGCCTTTCACAGCTCTACTGGAGGTTCAGAACTGGATGTGGAACCTATCCCACAGAGCCAATGGCGGGGACTTGACTCATAAGCCTCCTGTCACTGCCTATATTTTCTTAGGTTCTCTTGGCCACTGCCCAGTCTCAGAGACCATCATACAACTGAATAAAATATCTGTGCAGTGCCTTTACAAAGGTACAATCTACAACAGACCTGGAGGTCATTGCAGTCATCAGTGCTCACTGGTTTTCTTTTTAAAAAAACCTCAAAGATGTTGGTGGACATAAGAACAGGGATGAGGAGCACAAGCAGAAGAAATAATGCTTTTCTGGAAGTACTTGTATACCAGTACAGCTTTTTCTGGACTAATGTGTACAGTGATTGCCACTCAATCTCATAAAGGACATTTGCAGATTTAAAGGGAGTGCAGAGAAAAGCAACAAAGATGCTAAAAATCGCAGGAATCATTTCATATGAAAAGCAACTGAAAGCACTGTGTGCCTCTTTTCTTCAGGAAAGAGATCACAGAATCAAAGAATGGTTAGAGTTGGAAGGGAAATCAAAGATCATCAAGTTCCAACCCCCCTGCCATGGGCAGGGACACCTCCCACTAGAGCAGGTTGCTCAAAGCCCCATCCTTAAACACCTCCAAGGATGGGGCATCCACAACTTCTCTAGGCAACCTGTGCCTCACCACCCTCACAGGAAAGAATTTCTTCCTAATATCCAATCTAAATCTCCCCTCTTCCAGTTTAAAACCATTACCCCATGTCCTATCACTACACTTCCTGACAAAGAGTCCCTCTCCTGCTCTCCTGTAGACTCACTTCAGATACTGGAAGGCTGCTAGAAGGTCTCCCCGGAGCTTTCTCTTCTCCAGGCTGAACAGACCCAGCTCTGTCCTCATAGGAGAGGTGCTCCATCCTTCTAATAATCTTCCTGGCCCTCCACTGGATCTGTTCCAACAGGTCCATGTCCTTTCTATGTTGAAGACTCCAGAGCTGGACACAGTACTCCAGGTGGGGTCTCACAAGTGCAGAGTAGAGGGGCAGAATCACCTCCTGTGACCTGCTGGTCACGCTTCTTTTGATGCAGCCCAGGATACAGTTGGCTTTCTGGGCTGCCAGCGCACACTGCCGGCTCATGTTGAGCACTCCCAAGTCTTTCTCCTCAGGGCTGCTCTCCAGCCATTCTCTGCCCAACTGGCATTTGTGCCTGGGATTGCCACTTCCCAGGTGCAGGACCCTGTACGTGGATGATGAACAAGCAAGGGCTATGGTACTATGCCCTCTGTGCATATGCATATGCTGTATGACGCATATACAATAATCAATGGCATAAAGTAGGACTATCAGAAGCTTTTGCTCTTTCTGTGGCATAACACAAGTACAGAAAGATATTTAAGGCAATGGTGGCCAACTAACTGCTGAACTTTTCGGTCATTGTACAGTTGCTGTACAATGTTGTCAGCTGTTGTCAATCAGATACTGTGCATTTGTATATATGGTATATAAAGCGAACTAAAATTAGTATCAAAAGAGATAAAAAAGAGGTAATACATCATGCTTCAACTGTAACACCAAATCCTAGGCAGCAGAGGACAGGAATGAGTCCTAGCAGTAGAGAGGTAGTTTACCGCAAATCTGCCCCCAGCACTATTTGATGCTAGCCACTGCACAAAGTACGATAAAAGGATGTTAGGTCTGACCTGGCTTGGCATTTTCTATGTTCCTCTACCAGTTATTTGCATGGATCCTTGGGAGTTTGACTTTTCCTTGCCTGAGTCCATATAGCTGCCACAGACATTAGAAGTGATCACTGCACTGCCACTGATAATCCAATATTAAGGCACCTATTACAGCATCTCTCAAGGAATGTCTAACTAATCTGATCACGCTGACCTGCTGAACTTTCCCAATCCCTTTCCTCTGCACATGGCAGTCATCTGTACCCCAGAGTCAGTACAACTACCTTTAAAGTACTGCTCCTTGAAGCTGTAAATCCCAGCTGATACTCTGCAAGCCTGTATCTATCTGTTCAGCCTACTTTATCTTAGTATAAAGAGATTATGTTAGTGGTGGTGCAGAGCACTTCTGGCAGCTACAGCAAACAGCTGCCATTTACATTTCATTGTCCATCTGCCTGTTCTGTCCACTGGTCTGCTAGGTGAGCTTTTCTCAGCAGAAAGCTTATGGTATTTACAGCAGAAAGCCTTCCTTCCATGTAGAAAGGAAAATCCCATGTAAGGATTTCAGAGCATTTTCTGAAGATGATCTGAGTGCAGTTGTAGTGAGTCACTGTGGAAAAATATTGTAACAAGGAGACAGTGATTTTAAGCAAAATCTAGATGGAATTTAACCATCAACACTGGCTGCAGCGAGTTGTGCACTAGCATGAGCGAGCACTGTACAACATGAGCACAAACCATGGCATTAGTATGCACTGCCTTAATACCATCTGCATTGTACTCCTTGTAAGAGATCCTTCCTATGGAGATGTGTAAAAGCGTTATGCTCTCAGCAAACCTTAGTGTACCATCTAAAAAGACAAGCATTGTACAGGTTCAAGGTCAATAGCTCTGTTCAGATGGAAGAACACTATAAAGATGTGAAGAAGAGTGAGCCTGTCCAACCTCCCCACGAACAGGAACTCTGTGTAGCATGCCATGATCAATGAGGAGGGGCTCAGCTAATACTGCAACAGCTGTGGTTCCCAACACTAAAAGAGAGGAAAGATTCCTATAATTTCCATCCTTCACAAAACAAACCAGCTAACCAATCTTGAGCATCCATGGATTTCTTACTGAGGTCCCAAAAGAACTGGTACCTTTGGTACAATTCAGTGGCTAACCTGCTTTCCTCAAGAGGCCTTTTCCAGTGTCAGCCCACACCTTGTCAGCAGTAAATATGCTTAAAGCCACCTAAGATTTTATTTTAAAAAGTCAGGTCCTGGTTCACCACAAGCGCAGTTCCCACCCATATGGGATCAGCTGTATCTCATTAGAAAATAGCAGACCTGAGGCACACATGGGACCAGAAACGGTATTTCACTGCAACCGAGGAGGAAATTCTGCACCTGTAGCAGGCAGCGCGTAGGTTTCCTGTTCTCTGGAAAATTGTGATACCCCACTTTCCTCCTTTCCTCACCCTGCCCCTCGTGTGACTATTTGCACCAATGCAAACAGGCTGTGGAATACATATTCAATTCTTATACCCATGTAGACACAATGCAAAGATTAAAAATTTCAGAGCAACTGAAGGACCAGGTATATACTTTGACATCTTTCAGCAAGTAACCTAAATTGCATTTATATTCTTACTTTGTTGCTGGAGTAGTACTACAGACAAGAAAATGCTGGCATGTTTACTTAGAGATGTTCCCTCTGGGGCAGTCATGGGAAGACTACTGTATTTGCATTCCTTTCCTCAGCTGCCAGGTGTAGCAGCAGAGATAAGCTCCCATGAAACAGGAATGGCAGTGAGGGTGTCCTGCTTCATGTCAGCTATCCATGAGCCAAGACTGAAATTCCAGTTATACAACTGCAATCCTCTTGTGTAGCGCAGGCTGTACCTTCTAGCTGGTGCATGACAATAGACAAACTCCCTTTGCAAATCTTGACATAGCCAGTGTTCCCTAGGTGAAGCAAGTATTGTCCTTCCATCAGTATGCTGACTGAAGTGGAAATAAAGAACTGATTCGACTTTAAACCATGAAAAAAGATCTGTGGGGACTTGCTCCCTCTGAGGAAGTGAAGGGAAGATGGTGCCTTCCAGTGCGGCTTACTTGTAGGATACAGGGCCCTGGGGGAACTGCTGGCCCATTTCCATGCAAAGCAATTGTCATCTGGCTGATTTTTCATTTCAGCTGTGAAACTGCTCCATTGTAAAGCTATTCCATCAAGCAGGAGAAAGCATTCTTCATTTTCCAACAAAAGAAGATCCATTTGTTTCCTTAGGCACAACTTACTCTCACATTTCTGGGCTTTGTTGTATTCTTACATGACAATCTGAGAGTGCTTTTGATATGAGCGCTAGCCAAATTTGCAGGTGAGACTTGAAAACCTGGGAAAGTAGAAAGAGAATCTAGCATTGTGTGACATTCACTTCCTCTCCTCCCCATAAGGCACACAGTAGCCCATCTTCTTCTACTGTCTGCTGTGCTGGAGGTTGATTTCACTTCAAAGCTGCACTAACGTAGACTCTTTCCAGTAACTTTGATGGCAACTGTCTGGACTTAAGCCAATACAACCTACATTAGAATAAACCTCACCTCCCCATCCATAAGTCGGATAATAATATAAATAAGCTGGATATAATGACATATTAATATATTATTATATTTTTGTATATTTATATATATATTAATAAAATATTTATATACATATAATATAAATTCCTAACATTTTTGAATTTTGTCCTGTTGTTTAGGCTGGCATCTAGTCACCAAATTGGAAAGTCATGGTTTTGATGGATGGACCACTCAGTGGATAAGGAACTGGCTGGATGGCTGCACTCAAAGGGTTGTGGTCAACAGCTCAA
>VZRU01018790.1:0-34990 GCA_013398155.1 Pedionomus torquatus | reverse complement strand
AGCTCTGGAGTCCTTTCAACAGAGAAAGGACATGGACCTGTTGGAACGGATCCAGCGGAGAGCCATGAAGATGATCAGAAGGTTGGAGCACCTCTCCTATGAGGACAGGCTGAGGAAGCTGGGTCTGTTCAGCCTGGAGAAGAGAAAGCTCTGGGGACACCTCGCAGCCTTCCAGTATCTGAAGGGAGCTACAGGAGAGGGTCTCTTTGTCAGGAAGTGCAGTGATAGGACAAGGGGTAATGGTTTTAAACTGGAAGAGGGGAGATTTAGATTGGATATTAGGAAGAAATTCTTGACTGTGAGGGTGGTGAGGCACTGGAACAGGTTGCCCAGGGAAGTTGTGGATGCCCCATCCCTGGAGGTGTTTAAGGCCAGGCTGGATGGGGCTTTTAGCAACCTGCTCTAGTGGGAGGTGTCCCTGCCCATGGCAGAGAAGTCAGAACTTGATGATTTTTAAGGTGCCTTCCAACTCTAACTATTCTATGATTCTATGATCTAAGGGACCCTCTCTAACCACAATACCAACACCAAAGAGGCAAAAGTTGGATCATAACAAGAAAGCCTATAAACCCAAGTCTTGGCAAGAATGCTCAGATAAGGACTTTCCTGGTGTGCAAGTCACCCACCAAAAGATTTGAAAAGAACCAAGAGATTGACTTTCTTACATCACTCTCTCTTTGCCACTAAACAAAGCCCACTGACTCATCTCATGCCCTTACCCAGCTTGGAATTCGTCCACTTTCTGATACACTGAGGATTGCTTAGAAGCTGCCTTACTGTACAACGGAGAATGCCTGGGGTTCCAGATCAACTAATAGTGGATACAGAACAGCTGTTTGAACTATTTCCTAAGCCATTACCAACAGACAGGTAAAGGACATAGAACTGAATAACAAGGAGAGCTGAGGGCTGTCAGGGGAATTAGTGACTGGTATGAAGAATCACCCAGCCTCTCCCCCACCAGGAACATTAAATATTAAGCATGAAAAATCGCGCACTTCTCTTTATCTGGTTAGTTATTCCTCTTCCCTCTTCCTGTGTTTTTTTGTCCTGCCCTTAGATGAAGGCAAAAATCTCTTCTGAATATAAATTAAATGCCCTTGCCTTTTGCTTATGTTTGCACCAGGGAAGATACCCACAGATAACATGATACAGCCACTGTAGTACAATTCAAGGCAGATGAACATCACCACACAAAAGTAGCACGGTCGGCACGCCTCACAGTAGTGGCAGCCAAGCATGCCATGGCAACCAGCCAACCGATGACACTGGCTAGGAGCCAATTTGATTTATTTTTGGCAGCCTGACACTACATACTACTGTGCCAGTCTTCGATCACAGAAATGATATGAGATGACCTTTCAAAGCTAAGGGGATGACATTCGGGAGAAGGGGGCTGATGAAGCTGAAAGAGGATCTGTCCCCAGGCTGGATGAGTACTGGAGTGGCAGATGTTTGGTAGCCCTCACTCTTTCATGAATGACCAAACCATAGCAGCTGTGCCAGCAACCACCAGTGCGCTGTGTTTGCTGGGGGATGACTGGGAGAAAGGTTGAGACGTGGCAAATGTCTTGTAAGTCTACAGAAAGAGTCAGTACGGAGACACAAACAGAGATGTTTAAAGAGATGAGAGGGAATAATAAGATGAAGATAGGAAAAAGAAAACATAGCCTTTCTGTCAGGAAATATTTCCTGTCTGTGGGAACTTTTACACTGTGACGATGCTCTTTTGTGGAATATTGTTTAAGGAGAAAGCAGCTTCTTACTATTCTGGACATTGTGCTGTAGAGTGTATTGCAGAATAAAACCCAGCATCCTCAGAGAGATGGGAAAGAAGGCCTAGCTAACCTTTTTTGCATTTCTGTCTTGGATGGCTCTGGGGGCACTAACCCAGCTGTTCGAGTTTGTGACTGGAACTCTGATATCATACTGGAATAGGATTTAGAAAAAGATCTATATTCATTAACATTTTAAAAAGACTATCAGTTTGACACACCTTCCATGTTTGCTTTGTGCAAACATTGGTAAGCTTGAGTATTAGTGCATGCATATTAAGTATAAATAGATGCACACACTGGCCTTAAACATTCAAACAATCACTGAAAAATCATTTTAAAATATATATTTGATTGCAGATTTTCCAACTTCTCTGTGCTTAGATGTCTACATAAGTAACAGTATCACATGAAAATACATATTAGACCATGCATTTAAATGGCCACTTCAAATGATGTGGCCATGAATGGTTGGCCACTTCAAATTATGTTAAAGCCAACAAGAGCATGGGAAAGATATCTGAAAATAATTTAGAGTACTGCACAGAAAGAAACCATTCTTTTTGAGTCTAGTGACTCAAAACAGGTAAAAGTAAGTAAATTAAACAGCCTACTACTATGAATTTCCTACCTCTATGTATTACAGCAGATTTATCTGACTAAAAATAGAATGTTAATTCAAAGCAGAATCACTATTCCTGTTTAGGAATAAGGCATCCCAAGTCTTAAATTAGAGTTAATTAGCACTCGTTATCCTGTATACAGAGAACCACACAACACTAAGTCACTCTGTCCTATTTTTGCCACTGATATTTACACCTTTGCTCAAGCATAAAAGCAACACAAGTCCAGCATGCAACATACCAAATTAGATTTTAAAAATCACATTTTTTTTTTTTATTTTGCCACTCAACTAGTCACACAAGATAAGAACAAAAGGCCAGAGAACCGGACAACAAAACCCCAGCTTGGACAATGCAATTTCAAGGATCATCTCTAGAAAAGTTTACATGAAAGGAGGTAAACCCAGCAACCTTTGTTGTTGTGTACATTCATTTTACACTCATGCCCTTGAAGGCCGCGCCCCTTGTCCATACCTTAAGCTTTTCTCTTAGTACTTATCTGCCTTCTGGATATCTGTTCTTTCCTATCTGTCCCCTTTGTTGAGCAGGAATAGAGTCACCTGAAGCTGCAAGTTAGCTATGAATCTTGGAAGTCTAATTAGAGAGCAGGAATTGTAATTTGTAGAAAAGAAGTAGTGGACCAAATGAAATGATGGAGAAACATCAGTAAGCACAACACTGAATGCTGAGGCTCTGTAACATTTATGTAAGGCTGTTTATTATTATCAAGGTGATATGCCACATTTTTGTCTCAACAAGCTAATGAAGTCAGAATGTCCTGTACAACTGAATGTCTCATGAGTGTGGAGGCCAGTTATGCCTGGCACTGCCTATTGACTGTGTTTCATGTGGTGCCCATCTCTGATGTTACTTTTTTTTTTAATTTATGTTATCTTTCTTTGATAACATAAGGAAGGTAAAGAACAAGAACAAAAGTATCCTCCAGTCTTTGATGTGTTTTCTACCCAGCTTACAATCACAATTCAAAAATTAGTCTTCTTTATCATTTGGAAACACTATACCTCTGTCAAAAATGCTCACTTTTGCCTCTTAGAACTTTTCAACTCTTCCCAGGGGAACTAGTTAAGCAGAGTTGCACTCAGTCAGGAGCAAAGAATTGAAAACACCTCCTAGAGTGACTGTTTGCATTCAACTCTCTTCTGTCCTCACTCACCGAGCTGTCAGGGCCTTTAATCTGCCTTTTCCCTACCTGAACCTCTTACCATGTGCGTCTGACCCAGCTGACATGACTAAATGCTTCAAGCAAGTATGTCTGTCATGTACATACATACATGCATACATACAAGTACAGAGGTTAGTATTGATGTGAACAAAACAGTAAGCAATGCTAATAACAAGATGTTCTTGACTAGGATCTGTTTGTACCAGGCATCTCATTCATTTGCAAGCAAACAGAAAAAATACCCTTTTAGCTCCTTCTTGACCATCCCACAAGCAAGGCTCAATGGCTTTCTGCAGTATGAGAATACTTCTGCCTTATGAGATTTTCACCTCAAGTTGGCAGCCTCCAGTGAGCATAAGTGTGGAGTGTTTTGCAGCCTCACTGGAGCTGCCTGTACTAGTGTGACTGGGAAGGTTCAGCCCCTTTAGCATAAGCAGACCTTGGGGACCTCTCCCAGTCTCCTGTTCAAGCATCCTTGCTGGCTGACACTCTCCCTTAACCATGGAAAAAAGGGCTGGATGACACCTCCTCTTAGAGGATCAGGAGTCTCAAGAGGAGGTGCAGTATTTCCAAAAGCTGCAGGGAAGATGCCTTTAAGCAAGAATATGCAACGCCCCCCAAACCCTAACACACAGCAAGGGGATTCCCTCATCAACCCTCAGTCTAACCCTACACCAGCCCTATGTGGCCAAGCTCAGATGCTGAGACAGGCATCCATTTCTAGAGAGGCCCATTCCCCACTCACCTGTCTTCTCTTCGGTTTGGCTGCTTTCCACTGTCTCCATTTGGGGTTGCGCTGTTGCCTTGGCAGTAGCATCCTCTGCAGCAGGGGTGGTGGTGGCAGTGGTGTCAGCAGCAGGCACGTCGGCTTGTTTAGGCTCCTCTTTGTCTTGGGCTTCGTCAGCCTTCAAGGACGGCGAGTTATCAGTGGAAGCTTTAGTGGCACTTTCCGTTTCAGCGGCAGCAGCAGGCTTCTCCTCCGAGGAGGCTGCAGGAGTGGCAGCCTGTGGGGCTGGCTGCTCTGAGCCCGTGTCGGTGGCTCCATCCCCTTTTTTCTCCTCTGCTGGCACGCTGCTGTCTTTGCTGCCCTCCTCCAGCTGGGCACTGTCAGCGGCGGCAACTTCTGTGGCAGTGGGAGCCTCACTCTCTTTGTTCTCAGCTGCTCCACCAGCAGGGCCTTCCTCCTTCTTGTCAGCGGCATCAGTCTCAGCTGCCGGGGCATCTCCCTTCTTCTCCCCCTTGAGCTTTTTCCTTGTTATGTGTCCACGGAAGCTGGCCTGGATTTTGGTGGCTGCCTTATGAGCTTTATCTTCTGGTTTGATGCCATCTTGCTCAATCTTTTGGTCCCCGTCCTCATTTTTTTCAACCTTTAAAGAAGAATAAGGGAGGAGGACAGAGGAGAAAACAGGGAGATAAGTTAAGATTTCTCTAAGTGCAGCTCAGGCTCTGGTTTCACTGGGAATGTCCCACCTTCCCTTCCTGCTACCCAGTAACAAGTTTGAAAGCAGCCTTTCCATTTGGTGTGAGTTTGAAGCCAGGTGGCTCTAATTTCATCCCAGGGCTGGACAGACACAGAGGGTTTGTAAAAGGAATTTAAAGCACCTCATTGTCTCTGTCAGCAATGCTGAAAGCACCTTGTCTGTGTGGAAAGGCTTACACTAGCTGGGTTGTCACTATTCCCATGATTTATTCTCCCATCCATTTTGAATATACCATTTTTTTCCCCTAGTCATTCTCAGAACACTCTCCTGAGAGGGTACTTCATAGTCTTTGCAAAACCACCTGTGCCTTTAAGCCTTTGTTTCTCTTTAATGACACCTTGTTTCACAGGTGTGTGACTCTAATGACACCAAGTGTTTTGTCCTTTATATCTTTTTGGCTCAGGATTGCCAATAGAGAAGAGCGTTGCTCGCCCTACAGCAGATATGTGCTGTCAGACATGCAGAGATATTCACAGGTTACACTCCTCACAAATGCCCTTCCTGCAAGTACTCCAAGCACTTTGCCTCTGATCCCCACTCATGGTTTCAATGAAGGAATAACAGGCAGATAGATATCAGTCTTTCCAATTTCAGCAGATTATTATTATTTCTCTGACTATTGGGGAAAATTCAGCCTTGCAACAGAGAGCTGGCATTCCGTGAGCTTTTTAGACTTAAGCAATGCATTAAAGTCATAAATGGGACCAAAACAGAGCCTGTGCCTTATGCTGGTCTGCTGCAGACAGATAATGCTCAGCTTGTAAATCCCCACTGAATCTATAGGACATACAATGCTTTACCCCAATAATTTAGCAGCTCTTGGGCAAGTAGCAGCTCAGCTGCATATTGATGAAAGGACACTGTTCTATTGATATTCCCACTGGGAAGCATTCAAAAGAGCTGCTCGGAAGCAGAGCCACTGGCCTCTTTGCTGTTTGCACCTGGTTTCCAACACTGGCTCAAGTCACAAAGGAAATAAAATGAGCTGGCTGAGAAAGATAGCAGGCATTTTTTCCTGTGTGGGAAGAGGAAACCACTCCTTAGGCCACTGCAACTGAGAGGTGCCAGCTGGGGAAAGGCCCAGGACCAGAAGAGCAGAAGAAGGGGACAGCCTATAAATGCATTCAAGAAGAGTGCAGTAGGGATATGGCAGAAGAAGCCACTGCAGCACACACGTGTGGCACTGGGAAGACCATGCCTGTGAAGAGAGGGAGAGAGGACTGGCCACACTGGCAGTCATCACTGGGAAACAGACTGGAAGTGATCATTCCCACAGTGAGACAGGATCAGGTACATACATGTGAGCAAAGCTGTGCCATTGAACCAAACGCTTGACCACTAGCATGCCAGTGGTGGTACCCACTATCTCCGCCTGGATCTCTAGTGAGCACAGGATCCCACCCTAGCACCAATGCCCATCTAGGATTGTTCCCCGGGTAGATGGGGTGAGCTTGAGTGGGTATGGTGGGCAAGGAATGAGCAGCCCCAAATCATTAAGGAAAAGCCTCTCCACACAGCTGTGCAGAAGTGAAGACGGGCCTGTATGCAACTCAGGAAATGAGTCTGGGAGTGAGACTAGGTGACAGGATGCTTATGTAGGGTGTGAATGAAAAATCCTGGGAATGAATACGCAACAGATATTAATACACAGAATTCAACACCAGGAGTTTTCATGCTCCTGACCACACCCAAGGACAAAACTGCTGACATCCCTATCACAGGGGTAGAGCTGAACACTTAGGTCTACACTTCCCCTAGTGCATTAAGTGACATGGTAAGAAAAGCGGTCTTTCATGTTCATCTCAGCTTGTCAGAAAGCAGGTGATGGTTATATCTTAAGACAATGCAGACATTACATGTTGTAATCATTCATGTACGTCTTCTGCTTCCAAAGCTAACTCTGCACTGTGGTATTTGCCATCTGGCATGAGCTTTCCAGCCTATTTCAGCATGAGGAGATGGAAACAAATCAGAAGTAACTTTAAACTACCATGTTCACACAACAGCTGCAATCCAGCCAGGGTAGTGCAGAGCTCTACACAGGCTCACCTATCCTGCTCCTTAGCAAATTTTGCAGCTTGCGCTAAGTCCTGTGTTTCTGTGGCAACATAACTACTGATACCTGGACTAACTGGTTTAAGGAGAGTTTGAGTATGCCTGCATTACACTGTAGCCACAGCAACATGAAGATAGAGTAGGTACTCCTTTACAGCACTGTGTAATACTTAGATGCCCTAGCTTTGATTTTTCTCCCTTAGGATCGTGGCCAATTTCAAACAGCAGCAGGCTTGGGAGACTGGAAAGATAATTCAGACATAACTATGAGACCCTAAGGTCCAGTCCCATATGCCTGACTCCTGCAAAACCATTACTGAATGTAACAAAATCATTAATCCCTGGACAAAGATGAAAACCATTGACTGAAAGGAGATCTCTCTCACCACTGGCCTTGCTGCTCTCGCATCCCACGTACCTCCTGCACCTAAGAGGGCAGCTATTATGAAGGGAGACCTCTAAGAAATATACCTCTCTGACTCCAGAGGAGCTACCCTGTTACCTGGGCTATGCAGCCCTGCGAAGGCTTACCTCCTTCCCATGGCTAGCAGGAGGCCAGGGCACAGCGAGTCACAGGGTTGGCTCACCTGCTGTTCTGACAGATGAACTTGCAGAGGGGTGTGACTGCCAGCCAGCCCTTTACCTGGCAGGGAACTGGAGAGCACTTTTCCTCTCCAGGGAGGTCAGACTGAAACCTCTCACCTGCACCTACGGCATTACAGAGCTAAAACACTGCTTTGCTAGTCTGATGACATCATTGTCCTCTTATCCCAGTCAGGATGACATCAGTTTGAGTCCTTGCCAGATAGCTAGGTTTGCAACTGCAAAATGTATTTCCAACAGGGTGCTTTCAGCATAATTTCAGATATAAAAGATAAGAAACATGAGGCTGGGGCAGAGGTGGAGTTTGAGGTCATAGATGCACAAAATGTTTGTCTGTGCCAACTGTGGCCCTCAGGAATCCCATTTCTATTCAGTCCTTCCACACTGAAGCATCCCAGGCCTTTGAAATGACTTATTTTCAGGCTACCGTCCTGCAGCTACTTCTGGGGTAGGACACGGTATCCGTCTAGTATGTGTGTCATGTTGTATAACAATGGATTGGGTGAGAAACAGATTGTTTGAAACTTCTGTTCACACAAAAAAAAGACAAGAGCTCTTCATCTGTGGATTACGCACACAGCAGATAAACCTTAATTAAGGAATCTGCTCAAAAATAACCTGTATACAGTGGAGCTCCTGGAAAGCAATTTATCTTCCTTGGAAAGCTGAAAGGGTGAGTCAGCCCTGCCAGGATGTATTCAAAAGCATCTCAGTGGAAAACAAGAAATCTATCTGTCTTATCTATCTGCCATGCATGTATGACATCTTGGTTATAGTATTGTGGCTTTTGAAATAAAGTGACAATTACTACTAATGTTTGTACAGAATCTAGAGCTCCCAACCAGGAACCAGGTCTTGTAGGGATAGGTTTCATATATTAGTATTCCATCACACCCCTGCCGTATTTACACATTTGTGTAAATTATTAGTACTTAATATTGACGTCATGACATTTTAAGTGTGCATGTAACGTGTTGTCATTTTACATAGAGCGAATGCCCTCTGGTTCATTTAGTGTGAAACAAATCACAGATCCTTCAATGGCAGAAGGACTTGAAATCACTGAGGCTGGAGGATACATAGCTAAAGGGACGTATAAAAGGACATACATAGTCAAACATCTCCAATTTTTTATTCAGACACAGATACCCACTGAAACCCATGAACAAAGCTTTGACTTTATGAAACACACCCTTAAGCTTTTATGTCTCTATCTGCACAGTACACAACATCCAAGCCTAGAGTGATGATCCTCTCACAATCTCCATCTGCTTGTCTGCCACACCTCCAGGTTTCTAGGACATCCCTTCCCAGGCAGACTGTTCCTGTAAGTGAGAATTTCCTTGCTGTCACATAGCTCAGAGTATAGGAGATGAGAAATGAATGTTTAAGACACAGGTAGGGAAGAGATTAGTTCTTAGGCACCAGGAATGTAGAAACTAAATGAAGCCATGATTCCAAGATTTCTAATCTCTGGCACTCTTTTCCACCTTCCATCTCCAAACCCACAGCTTACAGGGGAATCCAAATATGGCAAAGAATGATGACAGTATTCTGATAACCTCCAGGCCCTTCTGTATGTTCCACATGCTAGTTAGATACAGCAGGGAAAGTGAAATGGAGAAATTAGATGTTTTCAAGATGTTCCATGTATTTACAGCCACACATAGGCAAAGAGCAAGAAAGGAGGGGAGGAGGAGACTAAGTGCTTTGGTCCTGGCTTGCTGTCTGTCCACTTGTCTCTTGTGGTGCACCTCGTTGCCTGGCCTTGGAAAAATAATCACATAGTTTTCTATTTTGGATGCAGGGATCAAGAAAGAAGATTACAAAAGAACTTCCTGTTCTATGAAAAGGTCTTTCAATATAATAGTCTCCTTTACCGCCTGTAACTTTCCCTTTCCTGGTATTTCTTTGCCCGTCAATATGTAGTGTGTGTCAGCCTCCTTAATACTGATGTAGGATCAAGCTGCTATACACCCAGTAACCACCCTGGTATCCCACTCCTGTCCATCCTTAGATAGGAGGTCCTCTTTAATGTGACACCAAACCCCAGAGCCTTTGATTCACATTGATGTCTCCCAGTGTTCTGAAATCTGTGCACAAGGAGTCCAGATTTAGGTTTTACACAGTTTTTACCAGAGAAGCCATCAATACTGGCCAGAGCCTGGACATATGTAGGACCAGTGACAGTTATCAGTAACTCAATTCACAACCCAAGGGAAATATGGTACTTGATTATTAAGGAAAGAAAAAAAAACAACCCCATTCTCCATGCAAAAATATAGGGACCCCAAGTTATTTTTTTCTCATGACACCTGCGCTAAGGTATGTGTGGAAATCTTTCCTTCAGTTAGCTAAGTGAAGTAGTGCTGAACTAACTAATCACCTGTGGTACTCGTGAGGCTATGATGCACCTCTATTCATGCTTCAATCTTGACTAGAACACAACCTGTATGTTCTTACTGATGTAATTTAAGGTCACTTAGGCCCAGACTCTCAAAGAAATTTAGGCACCTGACTCCCATTGATACCACAGGACTGAGCCACCTCAATGCTTTTGTGGATCTAGCTCCACATGACCTGATTTGCCTCAGACACAGAATTTAAGGAGCAGAATACTTTAAAAAAAGGACCAGCTGTCTCCCCAGAAGGAGTGAAGCATGGACACATGAGAGAGAGAAAAGGCTTTCACGCCTTGTGAAGTGAAGAAGCAATTTAGCACAGAGAACAGCTTTTTTTAACCCAGTTAAATGGTGTGAAGACACCTGGCTAGAGGATGACATCTCTCAGCACAACCTGTCTGCAAGGCAAGGAAACAAACAGAGTTCCTTTTTTTTTTTTTTTTTCCCCAGGATAACTATGGTGATAGTGTGTAAAACACCCTTGAGAGAGAAAAGGTTAATTCATCTCTCTGAAGGTTTATGCAGGATGGTTCCCCAGGGTATAACTAGCGGGGTTTCAGCTCTCCAGTTTCAAATCTTCTAACAACAGACTTTTCATCCTTTCCTCTACAAGATCCTCTCACATGTTGGAAATTTCCCCTCTATTTTATGGTGCCTGGAATGGAATAAGCTAATGATGGTCAGGCAGATGGATGTATGTTATTCACTTCACTTGTGTTCAGTGACTGAGAGGTAGAAAATAATTTAAGCTAGATCTGTTTAGATATTTTCAGTGTGTCTTCTCAATAAATCCATTATATTCTCCTCACCCCTTTTTTTCTTTTTTTTTTTTTCTGACTCTCCTTTCTGTTTGTCACCCTCTTTCTTAAGCTGGTGGTCAACCATCGTGTCATCTACCAACTTGAAGCTCCTATAGCTCCAGTGTCTAAATGGAGAAAGGCACTCAGTACTGCCTATGCTGCTTTTGCAGACTGGGTGAAAGAAAGAGACCTGCCCCTGAAGCTGACACAAAGTGACTGATGTCCAGGACTCATGCTTTCTGGAGGCTTTTCTGGTGGCTCGTGGATGTCATTGGGAAAAAGCACTTGCCTTGCATCTGACCTGGGCTCTGTGCAGCACTTCCTGTGGGGCACAGGATGCATTCATTCACGTTTCAATTCAAAGTCCCAGAGACAGGACTACGTTGCAGCTTGCCAAGTGAAGCCTCTATAGGTAATGTCAAGGGCATGTGTATATCCTGGGATACGGCCTAAATGTGTGAGAGCACTTGAGAGCATATGGTCTGTGTGATCCGTGTTGAAGGCCTAGCATGTTTGGCACAATAAACATCTATACTCTTGCTTCAGATTGGATCCTGGTACATAATGTGCTGCCAGTCAAGCATAGTCTCCTTTTTGGAGGGAAATACTTCTGTCACTCCAGAAGGAGCCAGCCAGCAGGCATTCAGATCAAGGGACCAGCACCTGGGAATGAAGCAGGAAGGTATCCAAGCTGACTATGTAAATCCACTCCCAAAATAGACCATGTTGAAGAAATTTATCAAAAAGACTAGGTGAAAAATTTCCCTTGAACTATGCTTTGATTGGAAAAGTCCATTCAAAGAATGGTTTCTGCTGCAGATGGGCTTAGACAGAAATGCAAGCTTCAATGTCACTGGACTAAAGAGAAATTTCATCCAGGCTCAAACTATGTGTTTTGTGTGGTCCTGTTGGGGACAGTTTGGGCAAAGATGGTTGCTGCTATATCATTTATTTTAAACATCTTCAGATGTCTGAATCCCATGGTGTGCTGGCCATGAGCAGATAGTGAAACTGATTTATCTATCTCTGTCCCTCCCTGCTTTTTCTCTTTCACTCTCTTGGTTTTTTTCTTGCTTGATTAGTTTTGGACTCCACAAAAAGTTTTCAGGGAATTGTTAACCTCTGGTGGTTCAGAGCACCTGCCCCCATGAGGGCAGGACACATCTCCTTCTATTCTAGCTGCAGACCAGAGCCAGAGGCTAATTTACAGCTCAGTCTTGCCTCCCTGAGATCTGGTGCAGGCAGCTGCTGAGCCTCCCCAGAGTCCAGGGTTATGCAAGGTCTCTAGAGCCATTTCCACAAGAAGCAGCAGCTTTTGTCCTGCAGCTCCTACCCCATTCCCTCCATGGGAACACAGGGCTGTACTAATGAAGGGAAATATCCCTACTTCTCCCCAGCCTGAGTAACTGCAGTCAGGGATTACTAGAAGCCCTTCCACTGCTAGTGTCTGAGCTTACCTTGACCTCTCCTGGTTGCACCTAGAAATTGTGAGGGATGTCATGCTGGGGACATCAGTCTGTGGGCAACTAGACTGAAGCCCTGTCACTATCTCAGCACTCATTTGTGCTCCTTGCTGGTTTGCCCAGGGTTTTTGCAGCCAGCAGAATAACAATGAAAGGCTCAAGCCCCAAATCCATCCAGTCTCTAAACCTTCTTTTTTACTTGCCTGTTAACCTTGAATCTCCTCTGGTACCTCCTGGCAGTGACTGCCAACACCATGAAATCTCTCAACCTAGCGATGAGAGAGAGCTAAGCATCGAGTAGCTCCCTTCCTGCTTGATGGTAAGCTCAGGGCTGTATTTGTTCTATTATTATTATTATTTTAGTTTATGTAACTGGAAATGGGGGCAATTATCTTCTGAGAAAGCATTTGCAAGTTCATTAAAGTCAAGCAAACATCCCCAGCAATTAGGGAGAGCAAGGCACAGACTAATTCCCAGTGGCTTGGAAAGCTGCTAAGAGGGTGGGCTTTACTATTGCAGCAGCGACCTTCCTCCCTGCAGTCCCAGGCTTTGCCACTGCAGCGGTGGGCAGAGAAGGGGAGGTGTGGGGCTAAAACCCAGGGTGGGTAAAAGGGGCACTCACAAGGAGCTAGTCTGGTAAGGTGGAAGGCCAGGGGAGAGGAGAAGATAGAGCTCAAGGCAGAGAAGGAAAGGAATGAGAGTGGAGGAGAGGGAAGAATGAAGTAACCAAATGGAGAGGAGGAAAAAAAGGTCTAGAGAGAGGTAAGAGCTGTTCAAAGCCAAGGCGCTGAATGGAAGGGAGGCAAATAAATAAGAGGCTCAATGACAGAGACGTAATATAGAGGAAGACAGAAGGCAAGAGAGAAAATCACTGATCCACAACCAAAGGGCATGACAGCAGGAAATACCAAAAAAAACCCAGGCAGCTAAACAGCCGAGCAGGGTCTCCTGGAGCAGATCTGAATGACTGACTGTGCCACAGCTGCAAGAGGCATTGGCAGTGCTCCCTCTGGCCCATGCCACCTTCCTGCACAACCCTGGTTGTCATTTCCACGAGCACCGGGCTAGCAGAAGTCCTACGGACCCTGCATCAGCCTGTCTACAGTGCCCTGCTGGAGATCTGGCCCTGTCAGCAAGCAGGCTGATTCGGATGTGAGTGAGTTAATGTGCGACAGCTCTGAGCTGAGCCTTTCCTGCTTCTTCCCCATCCTGGACAGTGGAGGGGTGAAGGGAGATGAAGCAGCTTCTCCAAGGCAGCAGGGAGATGTGAGAGGAAATCCAGGTGGGAAATGAAGGTTGCTCATTCCTTCGCTTGTAGCTCTGGGTCACTCTACTTGTAAAATGTAAAGGATGATGCTTCCTTTGCCCTTGAAATCTCAACTTCTGCTGTGGTGCTGCAGGAGGGGCGAGGTGCTCTCTTGAATATCCCATGCAATTATCAAAGACCACCCCATCAGTCACGCTCATGACAACTAAGGCTTCAATGAGGCAAATGCACCAGCCTCCTCTGTCTTCCCACACTGCTTCACAGAGCATCTGGACAGTGATGTTTCTACAGGATCTTTCAGCCCCCACTGTTTAACACCTAGCACCTGCATGAAGAAGAAAAGGTCTCTCTCTTCTCCCAAACTGCAGCTACTGCTGGGGTGAAATCATGTAGCTGCTACCTGTGCCCACAGCCACATAGAACAGTTGAACTTCAGCAGGGACAGGGGTGTGGGTCCCGCCTGAAATAACAGGGTGAACTGAAGAAGGTTGCAACCAGGATTCTTGATCAGGATCTGGCAAGGACAGTCAAGTTAGTACTGCATTTTTTACTGTGCATTATCCTCCTGGTCAGACCTTTGTCTTTTGTTTTTCTGATCTCCTGAAAATGAACCTAACCCACAGCACCACCTTTAACCAACAGCTTCACTATTCCCCAAGCAGCAGACCACAATCTTTCAAATCAACAGAACTGCCCCCAGAAAAACCCAAGCAACTAGAGTTGCAAGTCTATCTCTCGTAACCTCTTTAGTTTTTGTTCCAAATAGACCAATCCAACATCCGCAGTGCAGAACCGAACTGTATGTGTACCAGGATCTTTGTATCCCCAAAGAGAAGGAATCCATAGCGAAGGCTTCTACCTGTTGGTACAGACTCCATCTCCTCATTGGGCAGCTGGCTTTTTCTCAGCTTCTGGTTCTGTTGGGTTCAGTGGGTCTCAGTGGCATGGCCTCTTCTTGCCAGCCAGGATTGGCTCTGCTTCTGCTCCATGGGCTTTCCTGGCTCCACTAACACCAGTCTCAGCTCCACCAGGACAGGGTGTCAGCCTTGCTGCTGGAGGCAGAGAATGATGGTGTTGAGTGCTGGCTCTGATCTTCACTGAAGTGCAGTTTCTTGATTTGTGTTGTGGATCTTCATGCCCATCTGAGCTTGACTGACTCAGAGACTGCCCTCGCGTCCACATATAATTTTTCCTCGGGTTTGCCCTTCCTCTCCACCCACCTTTACTTCAGTGGTACCATTGGTGCTGATGTTTGTTCCACAGACCTTCTGCAAGATGGCTGATAGATCTTTCACAACAGTATGTGTATGAACTAACTGCAAGCAATGGGTAAGACATGGACTACTCTTACGGATCTGAATTCTTGACAGCACCAGCATGTGTTGGATGACAGAGACCTTATAGAAAATCTTCTGTGAAATCACTCTCAGCCGACATTTTTTTTTCTCATTCCTTTTATGTGTTTAAAATACAAGCAGAGAAAAGAGAGATCCTGTATCTCCTCTCTCCTTTGTCACTAGCTCTGGTGAGAATGGAGAGTTAAACCTACTCTTAAGATATCAAATACAGAAAACACATCACTGGCCCCACTACAAGCTCTTAGACACTGCTGACCTACAACAAAATGTGACAAGACCTAGACTATCTCTATTCCTTCTATCCTGAAACTTGTACAGCTTATTAACAAACCGTTGTTCCAAGATTTTATTGGAAGTTCAGTGCCAAATGTAATATTGAAATGGTGAAAGTGGAGTGTAATTTCATTGATTTCAATGACATTTTCACTAGGGATAACTTTTACAAGACCTTTGTGGTCTTCTGCTCTGAACAACTTGTGAAAAGAGACTGTGCCAGGTTCCAGAAGGACTCTGAACCTTCTTGAATTAGTATTTGTAGTGCTGCAGGAGCCTCAAATGCGTGGTGTTGTAGCAAGGTGTAAAGCATTGTGCAATATTTAAGCTGTGCTCTTATCTATTCCCTCCTGTCAGTACAGAATGAGAACATCCTGAAAGGAGGCACAAGTGTCTGTCAGTACCTGAAATTATCTCCAGGGGGTACCTATTTGACACAGTTTCTTTCACCCAAGAACCTGGTTTTACCTGCCTGAGACCTTGCATAGTTCATGTAACTTCAGTGCTTTCCAAGTTCCATAAAACTGATGAATTGGGCCTGTGATTGCAGCTGTCACTCCTGAGTGGAACAGTGCTGAAGGCATAAATGTTGTGCCATACCCCTCTCCCATCCTTCAGGTAGGGTTGTCACCACAGCACAGACATGGCTTTGATTGGAAAGATCCTTTGGGGCCATAGGCAGCTGAACACGAGACCCAGTAGCCTCAGGGCTTAATCACTTATTCTAGAGACTGGCACTGAGCTATGGGAAATGCACATGTGGCTTCAAGCCATTTTGTTTCCTGCTTTGCTCCTCTACTGTGTACAGCCCTATTGAAAAACGGGGAAGGGGGAGGCAAGCCTGCAGTGCATGCTGTGATGGACCCTTTGTGGACACTGTTAAATTAGTGTTATAAAGACTTCCAGAGAAAAGGAACATGTTGAATAGATGTGCTAGGGAAAAAAAAAGCCACAACAGTTTGTATTTCCCACTTATAAGGGCTAGAACATCACTGCCACATTTAAGTAGTCACCCAGAGCTTCTCCTAAGCTTCCTGCTGTAGAAGAGCTGTTCTTTTTTTCCATTTTTTTCGGTCTCTGGGTTTCCCACCTTTAAGTTGTTATTATAAAAGGGCTTCAATAAGCTCTAAACATCTTGGTCCTAAAGTCTTCCACCTTATTTCCATTCTCCACCCAGGAAGCATGGCAGTAGCCTTAAACCCCTGTGCATTTTAACATGTTTTGCCTAGGCACACAGTTTGATCAGTCTGTATCTGGTGAATCTATAGCACAGCCATACTGTATATCCAGGCGCCCCTGGAGCCTTTCCTGTGGAAGACTTTACTCAGCAGCCACCCTGGCAGAGAAGTGGAAGGAAACGGGACCCCTGGCGAGGATGAGGGGATGACAAAGCTCCTTCCACTTCTTTCTGCTCTGCTGAGGATGTGGTACAGAAAGAGAGTTTTTATTCTGAGAAGGACTTGTGAGTTTCTGGAATAGGAACCTTCTTCCCTCAGGATCCTGTGCAAAGCCAGACAGAAAGCACTGGGAAGTATACACAGACCATCTGACACCAGAAAACGTACGTTTCCTCTTTTGTTAGTAAGAGCCAGGTCACACTGCATAGCGTTTTCACATATCAAAGATTAAATAATTAGAAATCTCTAGGGTCTCCTAAGACCAATCTGTGCACTGCAGCAGGGCTGATTTTCTTCATCTTTAGCCCAACCTGAAAGAGTGGTGTTTTTCACCAGTATTTGGACATTCCCCCCAAAGATGATACTCTGGGTTTCTCTGGGAGTTTACTCTTTTGGTAAACTGAAGAGTTCCTCCCAGAGTGTCTTGTACTTGTTGAGAATAGCTTGTTTCTGCTTTCTTAGTAAGACTCCTTCATGTGTCTATAGCTCTCACCTCTCATACCATCCTCCTTTGCCAGATCACTCTCCCTAGCCCTCTTTATCCCTACTGAGAGATCTTACTTTAGTTACTGAATTAATATTTGTTCTATTGAGAAACTACTAAAATGTCTCTCCAGCTTTAATGAATAATGAAGCACTATACTCACAAAAATAATAATTAGCTAAAAATAAATCAATGTGTGGATCAGACTCCCAAAGGCAGTGAGAAAAGTTGCAGCCCTGAACATAGATGGTGCTGAAAATAGCTCAGCACTTAGGGGAGAAAAAAAAATAATCTTAGGGGAATTTATGAATGACTGAGTGCCCTATAGATAGATAGCAATCCACACAGATTGTTAAACACAGTCCTGAGTTCGCCCCATTTCCTGTCAGCCACCCCAAAATGTTACTCAGCACAGTTAAAAGGTTTCTGAGGATGTCAGTAAGTTGGGTAGCTGGAGCAGGCTGGGTCAAGTAAAATGGAGTGGAAGGGTATCAAACACTTTTCAGAGGTTTTCCAAGAGTTTCCATCCAGGCTCTTATTGTACTAAGGGTGAGCTTCCAGATGAAGAAGAGGTGCCCACTGTGAGAAGAGCCAAATGCAGGCTTTATAATGCTGAGAATGAAGAGTTATGAAGACAACTAATATTATTTCTACATCTTTGTAGAAATATTCCTTGTGGTGCCAGGAAAGGAAGCAATGGAACTAGTAACAGAAGTCAAGACAATGGGATTGTGCTGAACACAAGAAATGGCACAGGCAGCAAGCAGGTTTACAGAGGAAAAACAATTCATATACTACAGGAACAAGCTTGCTTTCTCCTAGCACCACCTAAAATATAGTCATTTCTTGGTAGGAAGACGTAATTCCTGATTCTTCAGGAAGTCACAGGACAAGCCTGGTTCTTTCAAGTCCAACTTATTGACCCATTAACAATAACAATAGTAAGTCCTTCAGAAGACACATCACTGGAGTTAAGCAAATTGCAGGTTTGCTCAAATGAAGCAAAGATTATGGTATATGAATGTCTACATTATGTGGCCAGGTTATGTCATTAACTGTACTCAACTCTTCAGATTAACTGGACCCTCATCCATGAAGACAGACACAAATCATGCAAACTCCATTACAGTGAATGATTACCTAAAATTTTAGGCCAGGAAGGTGGCTTTTTCTTTCACTCCGCCCCCACCCCCAGTAACTTTCTATTTCCTCCTTCCCAGTCAGAGAGAAAATCATATTGTATAATTCTCACAAACTCCATGTCACACACACACATATATAAAAATATAGTGGGGTGAGTGATTTGCAAGAAACCCACTTCCTGAAGTCAGTTTGCATAAACAATTCACTAAATCCAGCTGAAACAAAATCTGAAATGAAGCCTAGATACAGAATATTTTAAAACAGATTAAATTTAACAAGTCATTTGATCCCTTCCAGAAAGCATGCATTTTGAATGCACAAACACTTTCTGTACTCTTTCAAACCAGTCACTAAGTCAAGGGTTTGGGATATCTCTAACCCTTAGTAACATCTAAGGGTACTTGGTGTAGAATTGGAGCACCTACTGGGGCTTTCAGGTAACTAACATTTTGATCTCAGGGCAAAACAGAGGGAAAAAGTTTCCACCTGTATTTTGCTTTGGTTACAGAAGCAACTATTTTGAAGCCTGGAGAAAATATAACACATCTCCCCAACATGCCTGCTTCCCAGATTGTACTCTCATAGCACTTTACAAACATTCACAAATTATTAGCATTTCAGTATACACTCCTATGCTTTATCTCTAGTGGGTCAGCAGAAACTTGATTGAAAGAAGAATTAAAGGGCTGGGTTTTAAGAAACTAACGGTGGGATCTTGACAAATGCCTACTTGCCTTAATCCTATTGAAACCAGCGTGAATTAGGCACCAAGGCTCTTTGAAAATCCTTGTAGGCTCCCACCTATATAAATCTTATTTGTTAGGACAGTTCTGTAAATTACCTGATACTACCCTGCTGCTGTTTGGAACTAGGCTTGTAAATACCTGCTGAAAGATTGCAAAGTAAGACAAAGGAGCTTAAAGACTTAAAGTGTTAGCAGAAAATCTGGATATTTGAAGCTTAGGAAACTCAGGGGTATAAAGGGATTACACTAAAATCTTGGTCCTATTTTTTGCAGTTGGAAACTGAAAACTTAAAACGCAGGAGGCGGAGGCTTGGCAAAGGAGAACAGAGGATCTCGGGGTTAGAGCAGCCGACAGACGGCTGTCCTACAGCACTGCCCTACCTCTGCTGCTGAATTCCTCTGTTATCCTACCCCATATTTTTCACAGGGTGATTCCTAGTGGCATGTTCTGCATCTCTGAGTATCTGGCTTCAGAGACCTCGAGTCTGACTTGGAGCAGTGCTTGAGCACTCAGAGATGCAGCTGACAGTAATGGGAGGTGTTTTCAGATACATGTAATTCTAAATGAAAAATACTAATAAAAGTCAGGTCTTCTCTTTCTCAAGTTTGGCACATAAAATTAGGGACTCCTGCTGATCATACTCTTTCTTTGTTCCTCAACTGTCCATCTGCAAAACTACAGTAAAAATACTCAGCTATCTCACATGGGTGTTGCAAAGATTTACTAAGTATTGTTAGGGATGTGCTCAGAATCACTAGACAGCCCAGGAGAAAATTAGTATTTCTGATTTCAGAGCAGAGTTTGAATAGTATTTATTGAACAAAGCTGTGGGGTCACACGCTGACTTATTACGAGAGAACAATATTGAATGACTGCTCATTAAGTGAGCACTGTCCGTTCTGTGACCTGAATGCTGCAGAAATCCCTGGAAAGAAAAGTAAGATATGCTGCTGTTATTAGAAGTGTACTGAAATACAATGACAAGAGAAGATCATGCTGAGCTTGCACAGGCAACTGCACTCCCAATATTGGCTAATTTTTTGATAGTTGGCTTAGCAGCCTTAATAGCTTTCTTCTAACATAGTTTCTCTGTGTTGTTGTTTTTTTCACATATACACTAGCATATGTTGAAACTGAAGCCCAAATCTATTTCCTCTCCTAGTAATGCAGGACAACTCAACTTTTACCCAGACTTAACTTTCTAAAATGCATTAGATTAAATCATGGAAGCTCAAACCTATTGGCCTCATAAGCCTCTTAAAAAACCACAAGTTCCAGTGTCCGAGTGGTGTTAAACACCCACTCAGTACCTTAGACAAGGTACTGAGGTACTTTTTCAACAAGTAGCTCCCAGGCAGAAAGCATCAATGGCTCTCCTGGGCCCTGGCATCCAGTGTAGGATGGGGTAAGGCTGGGTGCCCCAGCTGGTTGCCCAGCTGAGTCCCGGAGCTTGTAGGGAGCTGTTGGCCTCAGAAGATGCTGAGACTTTCTGCCACAGAAAGATACTAATAAAAAAAGTAGACATCAGCAGTGTGCTGTCAGTAATAGAATGCATCTCCACTGCAGCAGTCATTCTTCAACCACTCAGTATCTGCCTGTGGCTTAAAAGCCACAAATTGGCCATCCTTGAATTAGGTGAGGAAGGATTATCAGTGGAAAACGAAACATTTTTCTTAGCAAAAAATAAATTAATAGAAAGTAAGTCTTATCTGGCAATTTAATGAGTGCGCAATTACTGCATCAGGGAAAAGCCCCCTAAAGATTTAATCATTTAATATGTACAAAAAGCTACCGAGAATTACTTTGTTCAAAGGATCGGTTACATGCTTGCCTAGTTTTCAGCAACTCAACGGTTACCCTGCAACATCAGAGCCCGAATAGCAGAGGTGCTGCAGGGCAGAAGCATGAGGCGTTGATAAAAGCGGAGCAAAGGAATGACAGAAATCCTGTTCAGCATTTTCCTGTGCTCTGTATAACTGAGTGTTATTTCACGGCCACTGGCAGCAAACTGACCTCATCTTTACACCACCATACTTGAAACTTGTGGTTTTTAAAAACTGTGCCCATCTCCAATTCTGATTAACATCTCCAGATGTTTCTGTGCTGCTCAGAGTTTTCACAAATTTCTAAACAGCAGAATCACTCCGTATTATACCCCTCAGAGGTACTTGGCATAGACTCTGTTGTCTGCTGCACCTGACAGTGGGAAAAGCTTAGAGGCAAGTACCCAAAAGAGAAGTTGAAAAATTACAGGTTGGGGATATCAGCATTGACGATACCATACTGTGTGAAGCTGCAACGCAACGCATCATGTGTCAGAGATGGAACTGAATGGGGCAGGATATAAGGAGGCAAAGCAGAGGAACACATTTTGCTCTCTGTAGGGACAAGTCAGAACCAGAGATGAGAAAGAGAAGCAAGCAAGCCCTGTTAGAGGGGCCACTTACTGCACTTTGCAAGATGGGAATGCTGACCTCAGATTCACAAGGCCCCTTCAGTTCTGGAGTGGGTGCTTACAAGTTGCAGTATTTTCTATGGTCAGTGCTTCTCCTTCTATGGGGAAAGGAAGCCAGTGGAGCCACACAATTATAGATGTTTCCAACAAAATTATCTCTCAAATAAGTCCAGTGCCTTTTCTGCCTCCCCCATAATTACCGTACTGTGGCAGTCTACACTTCTTCTGTGACAAAGTCAGAAGGAGTGGTTGCCCCAGCAGGAGGGGCAAATCCCAAATCCCATCTGATTTGGGAGCAGTAGAGATGACAAAATTCCTATCACCTCACACATGCTAACACAAGACCTACCTTTCCACTACCTTCTTGGCATTCATAGATCAGGTTTGGCCCAAAGAGACATCCACACATTCACTTTGCAACAAGGTCTCTTTCTTCTCTACGCAGTTAGCCTCTCCACTTACATTCTTAATTGGCAGAGGGACACTGGCAATCCTCCAGACCTGGCAGGGCCTTCTCTTTTCACCACCTATATTGTTTTCATGAAGTGTCTCTCTGGATCACTCCACCTTGACTATCAACTCTGCATCAGTTCTGACTCCAGAGGAGTAGGAGGACGGTCTCTTCAGCTGCCATGGAAGGCAATCTCAGCAGAAGGTCCACAAAATAAAGGACAGGGTATCCTCATAGGTATAGGCTTCGCGTCATAACCAGTTTACAGTGTCATGCCATGCTGGCATGTCTCAGGACAACAGACATAAGCACAACTCTTCTACCATGCTTATAGAGTGCCAATGAATTGCTTTTTTCCCAAGATTTCTGAATTTCTGTACTGGGATTTCTGTATTTGCATTTCAGTCTCTGCCAAGAAAAACACTCCCTTGAGCATGTTAGGCTGCTTTGTGTCCCTCTGGGAGAAGTAAACTTTCTTATGGAGATAATTCATGGACACAGAAGCCTAGTAGGCAACATACCAGTTCATCAGCAGCCAGCATGTGTTGCAATGGTGGGGAAAATTCCCACCTGTGCCTGGCCAGAAAATTGTGTCCCTTACGCACCAGAGATTTGAGGAAGTCAAAACAGACATTCATAGTCTCCACTTTAACAGCAGCATATTCAGAACAGGGAGGCTCTTGTTTTAAGAATCAAAGTTTATGACTGTGTATCACTGTGTTCTTGCCTCTTCATCTCCCTGTTAAGCCCAGTTCGGAGGCTCTGACCACTTTCCTAAGCCCATCGTGATCTGGAGTGTATGTTTCAGACAAACTGCCTCTCCTGGTACGAGCACAACCTCCTCAACTGAAGATCCTCCAGGGCAGCAACCAAGGAGCCTGAGCTACATGAGAACAGCACTGAGGTCAAGACATAGGACATGTAATACCACAGACCTGCTTGCTTCCTCAACTCTCCAGCCCTTCCTTAGTAGATCCTCCTGTGGAGTCCTGTAGGCAGATACACGCCCAACTCCAACAGACACAAATATAAAGCAACTGGCAAATAAAGCAAACAAACAATTTGCATTACCCAAGTTACTTCTTGCAGGTGAGGAGAAGGGAGATGGAAAAAGAGAAACAAACCTATACTTTTTCTGTCATTTCTAGATTAATTCATGCAAGGTGTGTGAACACTAGTTTAAAACCTGTCAGTTGTATATAAACAGACAGAATGACTTCAGCAGGTAATTCCACTTTCTTCTATGCCTCAGTTTCCTCACGTACAAAGGAAGTAATAACAGGAATGTTCCAGGCTTGATTTGTTAAGCATCTAAACTGACATCTTCTGACACCAGTGAAAAGTGTAGTACTAGTTTCAGTGATAACATATTTGGCCCATTTTTTTTCCCAATTATTTTGCAAGCCATCATTCACAGGCACAAGCACTAAGTGGTGTGACTCATATATTACATAAAAAGCCTGTCCTACAAGTATCTTTCTGGACACATTGTAAAGGCTGAAGCAGAAAATGTAAAATGGAGACTACCTCTGAAACCTCACATTGACTCCTTTATGCATATGCCTTATATTAGTCTTTATAATATCCATTTTGGTTTTTTTTCTTGCAAGTCTTTCCCACCCTAGTGACTATAGACAGAGCCCACTGAGTGGGTAGCAATTCAGTATTTTCCTGTTACCCTAATTTCAGGCATGGCAAAGTGCCTTATTTGCCACACATCATTCAAGCGAATCCCTGAATGCAGAATACTAATTTCCTTATGATCTTCCTCTGTGTTGCTATTTTGCCATAATATCCCAGCACTTCAAGAGCCTTAATGGATGTTCTCCCAGGGAGGTAGGTGGGGTTGTTATCTCTATTTTACAGACAGTGAAATCAGACACAAAGAGGCTAAGGTCAAAATGGCCAGAGCATCCACTAATTTTGGGACCCTAATCTGTGATGCCTTCGATTAGCATTTCCCCAGCTTTGTGCTTGTTGAGAGCAGAACTCCACACAATACCAGCTCTGCACTTCTGCAAGTCAGACCCCAGGTGTCTCAGACTGAGAACCCAGAAAATGAGAACACACCAATTAGTGGCCACCCATGGAAAAACCTCATTTATAGGGCTTTTTCTTATCACATAGGAACTCATGGCAAAAGGCAGAAAAAAAGCCTAATTCTTCAGGGCAGTATTCAATTACCAAAACATGAGACCATTATTCCATTTTTGAACAGGCCCCTGCCCAAATACATAACCTTCATCATGAAACAGGAGACCTATAGAAAACACCTTCGTTTATCACAAAACTCATTCAGTCCCTAAGTATATTCCATTCTGTGCACTGAATGAGACAGGGNCTATGTACAGAAAAAAAAAAAACCAACCAAAACAACAAAAACCACACCAGTATTTGACCTTATAACTAAGGACTACATCATTACACCTATATGTGAGAGAAGAGAAATTGAAGATGGATAGGCAACCCATTTAATTAATTCTCTATATTCTAAGTGTTTGAAAACTCAGTTTATACTTAACAGCAGTGTTTAATCTCTTATTTTAAAAACATAAACTGAAAAAGAAAGAAAATAGGAAATTTCATCATTTGAAATCATAATGGCATTCTCTTTCATTATATTATGAAGGCACAACCATTGCTTATAAAATGGTTGCAAAACTCTTTACACTTTCAAAGCTTTATTCCTCTAATCTCAACAGATAGAGCCAAATAACAAATAACCCACAATACTAATTTGAAGAAGATCCCTCCTAAGAAAATTCTTATCCAAACAGGGAAAGCTCATCAAAATTTCATGTAATTGAAAGATTGTCTTTGACTATTACAATTGATCCCATTCCCCCAAAACTGGATAATCCTGACTATAGGCAGGGTGTTTTGTTTCCCCTCTTGTGCTGTGCAAAGGCTCTGGAATAACCAAAGAAAGGATATTTTCCTGAGGGTTGCATGGATTCAGCATGTGATAATGGAAGATACCACACAGAGGTCAGCTTTAGTTCTTCTACATTCTCGTGGAGCAGTAAGTCTTCTGCTGCATGAGAATATATCCAGTAAATGCAAATATTTCAGCATGTTTTATTCAGTATTCCCAGCAACTGCAGGGACACATCATAATGGGAGCAGAGGGGATTAACTGCTAAAGGTGAGTTCTAGTAGGGGTACAGCACTCCAGTTGGAAATTTCTGAGTGACTGCCACATAAATGCTTTGAGACAGTTCATGTCAGGCAGGTAGAAGAAGCCACCAACTGATAAATCCCTTGTAATAATTCTCTCCTGAGGATGATGAAAAGGGAACCTCAGTGTGGAGTTCCAGCAGACAATTGTGTTCGAAAGACGCATGTTGGAGCTAAGTCTAGGAAGAATGGGAGACGCCTTGCAGAAACCAGTCTTAAATTCACTAGAAAATATGAGGAAAACTAGGAACCTCAGTATAACAATGCACTCACTAAATGCTTTTTGAACCTCCCTACAGTAAATGCAGAAGACAGAGCCGCATTTAAACTGTCTGAGCTTAGGCATCTTGCTCTGGTTATGAGAGGCATCTTCTGGTTTGGATTCCAAGCCCTGAAACCCTGCCCATGAAGAAATCCCAACTACAGTTCCTCTCTGAGAGCATGCAGTAGATAGGTATTTACCTAGTATCCCATTGGAGAGACTACCTTCTCTAAATTATGGGAGATGTTGATTCATCCAGTCTTGCCTTCCTCCTACAGAACACTGTTTAGAGTAACCTGCTCCTAGCTTTTCCTGGTTGAGCTCTCAGGCTTTTTTCATGGAAGAATTAAATTAGCTTGAGGTCAGACAGAAGAAGCATGGAAATAAATACAGCTTTGTAGCCTACTGGTTAAGCACTCTTCTGCAAGAGGACAGATTGGGTCCAGCTCCTGCTTCAGTGAATGTTTGATACTAATGACACCAAATAGTGTTGAGAGAGCACAGGAGAGCATTTAGTCCATCCTCTGGTCCAGAAGTACCTCCTACAGCCCTTCAGGGATTGGAGCTGCCATAGTTTTCTCAGACAGTCTGTTCCAGTGCATGGACCCTTCCTAAAGTCTAGTTTAAATCACTCTGATGGCTCATTAAAGACCTATACTTCTTGTTTTATCTGCCCTAAATGGTAATAACAGATTATTCCCATTTTCTTGCACTCACCAGACTAACATCCTGACCCTTCGCAACCTTATTCCTTTTAGGTTAAACAAGCCTAATTATTTCAGTGTCTCCTCACATTTTTATTTCCCTTCATCTCCAGCAATTCTCACTATCCCAGACCACACTCTCTCTCACTGGATCACAATTTCTTAGAGTGCATGACAAGACTAAGGCATGACATTTCAGCTGAGACTTACATGTGTTCATCAGAGCTGAAGGCTTGTTAGATGTGTCTTTCAGACTTTACTCCCATTTGCACAACCTGATAAGATGATGTTTTCCTTTTTAACGACAGAATGACGTTCTAGACTAACATTGAAACTGTGGTCTTCTAGAGACCCTCTCTCCCCTCCTGAAGGACAGTTTGCTGGTCTGTTGGCTCGTATGTACAGCTGGCTGCAATTTATTAATCATTCCCATGGAGAGCACTTCACATTTGCTCTGATGCTGATCAAACAAGTTCCTTAGTTTGACAAGCTTGTCTTGAATTCCAGTAATTTCCAGAAGCCTATACTTGGTTCATACGACCTGCAGATTTAAAAAAAATACTTCCCCTAGACAGTCATCCAGGTTGAAATTAAAATATTATTTAATGTATTTAATGTAAATATTGTATTTAATGAAAACATGAAGCACTAACAGGCCACAGTTCAAGCTGGTGGCAACCTGCTCGACAGAGCCTTCTGTTTCGACAGGAAATCAGTGAGAATTGCTGCTGTAATGTTTTCTTTTGGACCATGTTTCTTTGCTTCTCTTATGATAAAAGCCTGTGAGATAATGTCAAAATCTTTACAAATGACAAGGTATGACAACTACTTCCTCTGTATCCACAAGGCTTATTATAGAAGAAAGCTAAATTAGTTTGACATGATCTATTCTTGACAGATCTGTGCTGGCTTCTAATAATCTCCTTTATTTGATTATTTCCACCATTTTTTTTTTCCAGGAACGTAGTTAAACTGAACAGTCTGTAATTTCTTATCTTCTCTTCATTCTTTTTCAGCCTTCTGACACCTCATCCAGCCTTCACGAGTCTTCAAAAGCATTCAAAGCTCATGGTTCCGAGATTGCTTCCGTCGGCTTTGTAAATAAGCTAGGATGATTTGAAACAACGACCTTACTTGTTCTGCACTTTTCCTAGATCCTGATCTTCTTCCTTTATGGCTCCTATTACTTGTTTTAGCCATCATCATGCAAAATGCTTTATTGACAATGTATGAGGGAAAGCGTTAACCAAAGCTTTTCCCTCCCCTTCACAAGTATCATAAACACTAAAGTAGGGAGTCAGGATAATATTCTTCCACTCCCTTGCTCTGGCCCGATTAATATTTCATTTGTCTGTGCAAAATAGATCAGCTTCTCCAGGAAACATTGGTCTCAGTATATTCTATAGCCTAATAGCACATTCTCCTGGGAGGTGGGGGTACAGATCTACTAAGGCAGAGATGGTTCTCACCACATCTCTGGGTGAATACTTTAATCAAAGTGTTTCTGGATAAAAAGAAGGAACTGCCTTCCCTTCCTCTTGGATGCATTTTGTGCCAACACTTGACCCTCGTGGTCTGAAAAACTTACCATTTTGGCTGTGCAGGAGAAAGCAAGTGGAAGAATACTTGATTTGTAGATCCCACAGTAGCTTAGCTGTCAAGTAGGTGCTGAGCTGATTATTCCTTCTAAAACTAAGGATCATCTAGTCATGCCAGTAAGCAGCCTATAAATATTTAGGGGACTTGACAGGTGGAAGTGTAATTATCTTCAGGCACCTCCACAGTTAGAAAGGAAGGAAGCTCTAAAGTTCTAGAGCGTATTACAGACACCTCTATGAACTTACAATTTACAATCTCTTATTTCTCAGTTCAGAACAAAGGTAAAATACTGTGATATGTTTCACCCTCCTCTTGACAGCCACACCCTAACTAAAAAGTCATGAAATTCTATGAGATAAGGCATTGTTTTATGGTATCTCTTCCTGGATTGTGGAATCATATGAGTCAAAGGAAGAAAGCAAAGAACATATGAAAGAACTAACTGAAATTTAAAAGAAGATAAGCAAAAAGTTCCTATAAGCCATTAGGGCTCATTTTTCACTAATTTGTCAATTCTTCTGTCTTCAACAGTCTTGCACACTGGCATCATAATGGAGGGTTCTTTTTGTCACATACATAGTTTTACCATCTAAGAGGGAGCTTCAAATACTGATTGCCATATTAACTTTGCTAACTATCCCCTGGAAGTTATCCAGCTTCTGTTTACGTCATGGAGGTTTCAGTTGGCTTCAGTTCTTCAGCTAGTTTGGGAAAGATCTTTTTTCCTTGCGGCGTTTGTCCTTTCCTTAGGATTTAATCTCTTCTAGTTGGTATTCTGACTGGAATTTAGGATAAAAGGGAAAGGCTATTTGCCAGAAAGGCTGTGCCTTACATGGAACTGTTTGCATCCATATCACTCTTTTGACTACAATTTTAACAGTCAACATTAAACATCAATTTTCTGTTGCGGATGTCTGTCCTCAAAACTCTATGTAGGGCTTGAAGTTCCTCTGGGTCTTGCACTGGAAATGCAAACAGCAGGAGGGGTTAAAACCACTGATTTTCATCTTTGATCAGGCAAAGTCTCCAAATGTGTCTCTGATAGATTCCAACTCAGCCTGTGTAATCCAAGTCTTTGTAAGCTTCCAGCCTGACTACTCCAAAATAACAAGCTAAGAATTAAAATTTTCACTCTATGGAAGGCTTCCTGCATTCTGAGGAACACATGCATCATTTCAGTGCAGCATTCCAATCTATAGTGAAGCATCCCTGCTGAGGATAAACTTTTGGTCCAGCTTCTAAAAGCCCCTTTGCCCCAGTTCCCCACCATTCCAGTTCCCTGTTGTTCCAGTACCACCTCTCAGCTGCACCAGGCTCCTCAAGCACAGTCGAGCTGGTGATGCCCTCCTCGCATTTTCTCAGCAGGTGATTTCCAGCAGTGGACTTCACTCTTGCATGAAATTAAATGGCTGCACATTTCATTCTCAACAAATCAGCAAGTGATAGTAGCTTCTTTTTGTTTACCTTTCCAAATCTAGATGATTTTTCTTAAATTATTTATAAATCGGCCACTGAATACCTTATTCCTGTGGGCAGACATAAGAAGGAATGGTACAAGGAGAGCAATGGCCAGTTCAAAACCATTGTGGTTTACATCCTGCTTGTCTCAACTTGAAATTACTATAAACATGTCAGACATACAAATGACTGGCATATTGTGCAAAACAGTGAAGTATGGTACCACTCTACTCCAATCTGCCCACCCTTGAGTACTTGACACTGTAAATTTAAAAGGTTGTTGGATACTACTAATAAAATAAATTTATTAGACTCCATTCAATAGTTGGATGAAATGGATGCCAACTGATAATACTCTTAACAATTAGAAGAGTAACCCAAACTGTAAATTTTATCTGGATATCACTAATTATTAGGAATCACCCAAATTAATAAAAATACTAAAGTGCCTGAAACCACTATTTCACTCCTAGGCAATTATGAGAAGAATAGAACAAAACTATTTTCAGAGCTAGGTTCAGAAGCAAACACACTCCTCTGCACCCCTAACTTTTAGATCCATTCAAATCATGTGAGGAGGATTCTTTTAGAGCCTTTTAGTTTCACTAATTACCAGCCCTTACAGAAAGGTGTCTCCTATATAGAAAATGTTTAAATACTGTGAGATGTCCCAGCTTTCTCTAAATAGAGATATTACTGTGACTATGGCTGGAATTAATTCAAGAAACTTCAGAAGTAAGATGAGTAATGAATGGGACTGACATTTATTGGTTATAAATTTAAAGAATATAAGTACATCCTGGCTTGCCTCCCAAGGCATCAAAGCCAACCAAACCTGATGGGAAGAATGCAGGCTCAGGACATCCTCTCTTGGGCCAACAAGACAGCTGGAGCACAACCTGCTACCCAAGTGCGGCATTAGTAGCCAAGAGACAAGCCCAGAAGAAGCAAGAACCCTCAAGAAAGCAGGAACAGCAATACTGGTTTGTACGGCATGCGTTGCTCCTATAGCAGCCATACCCTCCCCAGCTGCCCATTGCGGGTAGGCAACTTTCTGCCAATTCTAAGATCAATGTGACAGGTGAAGATGCACCACTTCGCTGTCTCTGCCTATAGGTGATCATTTGCAGTAGCCACAACAGCTGCCCGAGTGGAGGAAAACTGGGGAAGCTGGAAAAGCAAACTGGATGCACAAAGGAAGAACCCATGCAGTGTTCTCTCCTACCATTCCCTTCTGATACCAGTGCCAGGAAGGGTGAAGGGAATAAGACACTGGTGGTAGTGGCTGATGGTGCCAGCAGGAGTCCCCAAGAAGCACAGGCTAATGGAGGGCTGGTACCCAGCTGGAAGAGAGAAGCAGCAGCAGGAGGACTGCATGGTCAAGGGAGCAGGAGGAAGGCGAGGAGCCGAACAGATGGGGAGAGGAGACAAAATGAATAACATGCAGAGACAGAAGGATCAGTCTAAGTCCAAAAGCACAAATTCCTTTTATTATATTAAAAACAAATCACTATTTTCATTACACTATTCCTCCACCCCATACACACATTGTAGGTTGCTATAGGCTGGATCATTATGACAGTAGAGAAGGAGCCAGCACACCGGTGAATAGCAGGGAGAAAACGTAAGTTGTAGCCCTACTCTCAGGCTCTGGCTCATAGTAATAAAGCCTGGGTCTGGGAAGAAAATCAGTGGTTTGTGTTAAAGGAACTCAAGTGGCTAATAAATATCCCAGCACTGCAGGAGTGACTGAGGATGGATAAAGCAATGCTTTGCCTGTCTAAAGCACCTCTCACCTGAGGGCATCTGAATCCTTTTATCTTCCACATACTAATTATTTAGTTTCCAAATTAAAGAAGCATCTTGCAGAGATGTCCATGACAGGCAGAGAAACTGTGTTTAGATCAAGTCAAAAAGCAGGTTAATAGCACTGCTAGGAAGAGAAACCAGCTCTCCTGAAACCAATTCCTGTATACTAACTACTGGCCTGTGGTGCTTGCAACCATGAAAAGCCATAGAGTTTTACACACACACTCAGCAGGTGATAGAGAGAGCCCTAAGGAAACATAAACACCTTCCCCACATGAGGCCATCAGAGCTCTGAGGTTACATGTCACCTCCTGGCGTGCTCAGGAGGATCTTGGAATTACAGATGAAATGAATGTGGATGGATTCCAGACTTTGACTTTGGACTTCAGATGCTGAAAGGTGTTTCACCCTGATACCTGCTCTGCTATTCCTACAGCAAGGTAGGAATTTCCATTTTTCCATGGAAATCTGGTATTTCCATCATCAAGGCATGTCCAGTTTCCACTGGGCCTTTCTGGATGACCAGCCTTCTCTTACCAGCCCAGCATTCCCCTGTGCAGAGGTACTGAGCTATGGTTGTTGCCTTACAGCTGGACACTGGGTCTTCAAAATGCAGACAGATATGGAGTGCTGCCAAATCTATCCCTGAGTCTTGTCAGACTCACAGCAAACAGGCAAATCACACAGTGAATTCCAAAGGGCATCTACACAGAGAGCTGCCGTCAAAAGGTTTCCCATCTTCAGCTGTCTTTAGCCTGGAACTGTCATCAGAGCTATCGTTCGTTCTCAAATCCAAATAAAGACCTCCCTGTGTAGGGAGGAAGCCCAAAACTGAAGAGGTGCAAGTAATTCATGTGCAGGATGAAGGGAGAACAGGAGAGTTGTACAGAGGGAGGGATGCATGGGTAACACATGGGGTGAGCAAACCTAGTCAGTAATGCACCAACAGCCTACTGGTGGCATGCAGAGGTCTCAGGTCATACGTGCTTGGTGCTTTTGCTTTATATTATCTCAGCCAAAAGCAGAAGCAGCCTTCAGGCTATGCCTTCTGTTTTACCTGCTAATATACTGTCCCCTCATCTTATACATGGCTGCTCAGTACAGACTAGGCAGAGCGTGCTTACATCCCATGTCCTCTGCACGTGGAGCAGACGAGAGTCATTGATGGGAGCACACGCCTCAGATCACGAGGCCAGCAAACCCAAGCAGGTATACACATCCTTGACTTACATCATATAAGACTATCGGCCTCGATGGGCAAAAGGATCAGTTCACCTTCCCACAAGCACAAGAAGGCCTTGCAACTTGGCAGTTGCCAGCAGTGGGGAATTCCTGCTCTCTGGGAAACTGGGAGAGGAAAATACAGTCTCTGTGCAGGGTGGCTACTAGATCCTGGGATGGCATCACAGAATGAGACAGTACTTGAGGGGAAACCTCTTTGCACTTTTTCCTTCTAGTCAGTCAAAGCCACGTGACTAGTGGAGAGATCCCTCTCATCCCCCATCCCCAAGCAATGCCACATAGTATGGGCACAGTCTGGAGCTACATATACCTCATTTTCTTATCCTGAGGCAGGAGCAGCTCTGAGATCATTCACACTCCCTTAGCACTGGACCAGGACAAGCCCTTGGACAATACATGTCGGTTCCTTGGGCTGCACATGCATACCCAGCCTGGCACAGGCAGGTGCAAGATTCAGTGCAGCCCTCTCTGCTGGGATGCCTCTATGTACCAGTGGGTATTGCCTGACATGTTTTTGCCGGTACTCTCACTCAGGAGCAAGTGGCAATAGGCAATTTGGATCAACAGACTGGTGTCTTTCCCACTAAGAGTTACCACTGTCCTTCCCCTGGAAACTCTGCCTGCAATTAGTTCCCTAGGAGGGGGGCTTATCTGTGCCATTAAGAACAGTTACATTACGTGATCTAGGAGAAATCAATGTCTATAACAGCAAATGCAGTGGAGGAGGACAGGGTGATGGGAGGGGTGTTTCTCGGGAGAAATCCCAGGGGTATCACCCCAGGAAGAGAAGTAGTAAAGACCTGGAGTAATTAAACTTCCATGCAGCAATTGTTTACTGGAAGAAAACACAGAAACCGCTTGGTGTCTCTCAGAAAGGCAGAGGCAGACTCTCCCCAGGTGTAGACGAAGTACCTCTGCTCTGAAGTCAATGGCCTGTGGTGATTTACACAATGCTGGCAAGTGGAGGAAGGAGGGGCACGGATGAACACCTTTCCACTAAAATACCTCCTTTCCTCTCTGCATCTTGGTGTTAAAGGGAAGATGATGTCTTGCAGTTTTACAGCATCTCGATTGTTGGGCATAATTAAGTTATTCTAAATGAGTTCAAGACATTTTAATATCCTGAGGCAAGAAAACCTTAACCCTGCGTGCATCTTTCTCTCTCCCTTTTTCCATTTCCTCCTTCCTGCACACCTCTGCAGTTCCTGGAATGACAAGACACCTCTCCGGCTGGCTGTAATTGCTGGAACAGTTCCCTAATGCTTTCTCCTTCTCCAATTGCAGTAAACTGTATCTTTAGAGGTACAGCCCTGTTTATTCATGCGGCTCGTGTGGAAGGGGAAAGAAATGCAGACTGCCTCTTCCCCCCTCCCTCCTTTGATTTGATGGGTGTGGCAGGTTTAAACCTTTGCAGCCGCTGGCTCTCCGGCACTGGGGTGAGGAGGAGAGGACCGAATGGGAGGGAAGCCATCGGATATGGCTGGTGATGAATGAGACTCATCTCACCCACAAGTGGGAAACCTGCTCGCGGGTTATTGTTTAATCACTCATGCAATCCAATACTGAGCACATACCCCCATAACGTCCATCTGTTCTAGTATGCGGTGCATGCAACACTTGCATTTCTAGCCACCTATCGAACTACCCAGCTCTCTGTATTACTGACTGCATCTCTTGCCGGCAATAAAGGTTAAGTTCAATTTTTCAGAAATTGCTTGACCCAGCCTCTCGGTTATGCCACCTTTTAGCCGAATATTTTGCAGGCACACATTCAGAGCTGCAATCAACTGTAGGCAGAAATGACAACACCAAGCTATCTACATTTCTCATGGGCGGGCACAGTCAGTCAAGATACTTCACTGTTCACATTGGCATCACATTCACAAGAAAGAATAATCCGCAAGGTATGAGTGTGTGTCTTTGAGGGGTGGGAAGACAGACACATAAAGGCACACCTAGACACAAACGTGAAGAGATTTCTTCCACGCCCAAGCCTGTAAATTCAACATTTCGCTCTTTAGCTGCCAAAAAGGCAGGACACCAGGGGCTTCCCCTGAAAAATAATTTGAGGAGAGCTGTCTTTATTTTAGGAAGGAAACTCCTGCCTGTGCTAAAGAACCCCATTCCATCTTTTTCTCTCTGTGAAAGATCAGCGCAGGGATAGAGGACGAGCACAAGCTGTAAACCAAGGTCTTTTTCTTCACAAATTAAAGCTTCCTCTGGTGTACGACCGGCTTTGCTGAGCGAACTGCTGTATTGCCAGTTGGGCAATTGTGGTGTGCATTTAGGTACAGGAGCAGGAGTTGGGCTCTGAGCCCAGGAACAGCCACCGAATATGCAGGGGCAGGCACATTCAGGTTGTATGGCGGCATAAGGATCAGAAAGCATGTGCGAACCCGTGCATGTGTGCTTGTGCATATATGTGTAATACAGATGCAAGTGGCCGGAGAGTGGAGATGTGTGCCGCACATGCACGCGCAAAGGGGTGTGTACCATGCGGTGGATTAATGTACAGAGTGGGAAGAGAAGACTATGTGCGATCAAGATATCTGCATGCCATGCATTTCTAAACATGTCAGAATACAAAGACAGGAGTAAATCCATAGAGGTGTAAAGAACAGATACATTGGAATAATACTCAGGAGCTTTAATGCCCAGCCTGTGATGGTATGGGCAAAATTATCCCCCTCCCCCAATAGCTCTCTCCTGAATCCAAAGAATCCCAGAGCAACCTACTTTATTTTAAAATTTGCCGTGCACCTCCGCCCACCACTCTGTCA
>VZRU01018787.1:42953-58605 GCA_013398155.1 Pedionomus torquatus | reverse complement strand
CCTGGTGATGTCCTTCACCCGGGCTCCAGGAAGCCAACAGAGCTCTCTCTGAGAAGGGTCAGCCCGGCATATCGGGCCCTCTGTCACCCTCAGGAAGGAGTCCCCAACAGCTCGAACCCTTCGGCTTTGTTAGTGGGTGTGGTGGATGCTTTTTTGACCGAGGGTGCTCCTTACCTATTTCTTCTCCAGAGCAGTCATCCTCAATCAGAGCCTCCTATCTGTTACTAAGAGGTACTTTTAATCTTTTGTGGAAGAAATAAAAAATATCATTATTTCGTTTTATTTCAGTGACATAATTAGAATTGAATGGATTTAATAGCTAAAAGGCCATGTCTTCTAGTGTAGTAAAGTGGTTTTACGTAATACAGACCTGTGAGCAAAAGTACGTCATTGTACTGCATTCCGTCTGTCTGTCCCACCAGTTTTACTTGGTTACACCTTGAATGAGACATTTATTTCCTATTGAAGCGTGATGGACAGAGTTAAAGACAATACAATTTTTAACCATCGTTACAGCAATCAAACCTCAACTATCATCCACGGGAAACAGTTCCAAATAATTTAAATTGAGTATCACTTTACTAGTTATGTTTATTCATTAAAAATGTAAAATAGGATGGATTAATGCTTTGGAGCACACAATATTATTAACATACGCTGTTTCCCTTTGTAGTAAGGCTTTGAAGTTAAAAATAATAGTAATTTGTATGTTTTAATTTATAAGACACTAAAAGAAACAGTTCTTCAAAGAGCATGTATTTTTTAAAAGACAGGTAAAGCGCAAGCTCTAAACAGAATAAATAATAACTTGTGGTTTTAACAATGAAGGAAGAAGAGTTTCAGTAATGAACTGTATTAAAGATACCGACCCTGCCACAAGAGCCATGGGATGTTTGTCCTAACTAAAGTAAGCAGGAGCTTATTTTTTAACCTCCCGTAAAAAACCCAGAACTTGTGAAGTTATTCTTGATTTACAATTGAACACTGCAGTCGACAGCTTTCTGCTAGTGGCTACGGAAGCTAATCCAGTAGAGTGTATTTTTTATCATAACACCTATAGATTGTGGCTCATTCACTACTATTTATTAGGTACATACTCTATTTACATATATTTTAATTTTCATAGTGCCTTTTTTCTTGACTTGTGTCTCTAATATCTTATGGATCAAACATACTGGATGAAAAGGATGTTGATCTTTGGAGCGCATCAGAAGTAAAAGTCGCATAATAAATAATAAACGTAAATGAGGTGAGAGATTACTGAAATAATCTGTTTTTAACTCTTGCAAAATAATTATTTGCTTTAGAGAGAGGGAAAAAAAGATCTTTAATTGCTAGCTATGCTAGTTAAACCCATGTATGGAAATACAATAATACAGTTCCAGGAGAGTTTTCAAGCTGAATTATGCAAATCCTGGCAAGTCTTTCCTCAGAGAGATCTGGAGGAAGTGTGTGGGGCAGAGGAAGAGCAGGATCCTCTTAAAAATACACAATTTGTTTTTTTTTACTCGAGAAGCAAAACAGGATTGCAGAGAGGGGACAGGATTTCTGGTAAACAATTTATTCCTTATACTTTTGCGTATAGTATCACATCACTGACTGTGGGAAATAAGAACAGCATCTATTGCTTGTGTGTTACTATCTTCTGTATTTTGGAGAAAAAAGAACATGTGTTTTTGGGAATGTCTGTTTAGAGACAAGTTTTGAATTCAGTAAGTGTTTGTACAGTTTTACTTCTGTGCCTAAGAAAAGCAGACAGCATATGAGTTGCTTGGAGAAATCAAATACACTTCTAATTACCACAAAAACTTATTGTAAAGTAGCTGCTGTGCTGTATCAAGTTTAGGAGAGTCCTCTGCTTCCTGCGTTTAGGCAGATGCACTGAGTGGAAGGTGCAAGAAATCCCGTCGTTATTGACTTACTGACTAATTTTCAGTAGATCTTTCTTCCTTACCTCTGTTAGTGTTTGGCTTAAGTCCTGAATGATTTCATGAGCTACGTAAATGCTTAATCTCTTGAAAACCCTGCTAAGCTCTTGCCCTCATTGAAAGTTGTGATAATTTGCTCTCGTTAACTTTGTAAGGACATTGCCGTTCGGTTCCACTAAATGTTCCTTGTTTGTTTTTTTTGAAATAACAGCGAGATGAGTAAGAGCACCGCTTTCGTGCTGGGCCCCGTTGTTTTGCACCCCTCTGCTCTTCCTGGGCTCCTCTCCAGGCAATCCCAATCTCCTTTCCGTTTGTTGGTGCAGCCGCTGCACTTGTACGTGAGGGAAAATAAAATACTTACGGACATTGATGCCTTTAATCCTGTTTGTTCAACGTATTTTTTATCTACTCAACATGTACTTATGAGACAGCTGCAATTTGTGCTGTAATTAGTCTTTTGACACATGAAAGACATTCATCTCCTCAGAGCTGTCCTGCACCTTTTTTCAGAGGCAGAGGGAAGCGCTGCTCCAGCCCAGGCTGTGGAGCCTCTACTGCCAGCCTGCCAGACAGCTAAACAGCGTTTTTACTTTCTTTTCCACTGGAAGCGAGCGTCAGTTCAGATACCTGGTTTGTTTTGCTCCGGGGGGGGAAATGGCATTTGTACTAATTCTGGAAAAATTATTTTGCAATCTCTTAATGAGGCTGTATTGCAAGGGGAGATGTTACAAGCACTTGAGTACATTGTTATCGCCTCCAGAATGTTGATTGCCTCAACAATAGGAAAAATGTAAGAACATGGAGTTAAATAAGGGGGATAAGAAGGGGTTCCTGTTCCTCCACAAACCAATGTGTGCACTAACAGAAGTATAAACAAGAACATATAAACAGGGCACGGCTACAGAAACAACCAGCCAGGCAGCACTCAAAAAGGAGGTGGTGATGGAAGTGCTTCCCAGCTGCTTCTGTCACAAGGTAGTTGACTGAAGCAGTGGAAAAAATTCTTGATATATCTTAGCCTTTGTGGCCTCTCCTAGGTGCAGCTGCACACTTGCTACTTTTTTACCAAGTAGGTCTCTAAGTCTTCAGCGAGTTTACAAGAGATTCACCAAACAGACTTGCAACCATCCCCACACTGAACACATAATGTGAACCCGGGGACGGAAGCACAGCAGGGACTTTTCTACTAGTAGAGAACTTGTTTCCCAGTAGGATCTTACCTTATTTTCACACCTGTCATTCAGCAGTCTTTTGGATGCCTGGCTCCACAGCCATTCCTTCATCTGTCAATGAAGATAGTCCTCTTGGTATTCGTAATATCTGCCAGGAGAGTATTGAATATCTAGATCCTTAGTGATTGTCCTTATTGTGCCACAGCGAACAAGCACTAAGAGAAGACAGGAGCACTGAGATGTGTTGCAAGGCCAGAAGCATAGAACCACTCTGCAAAATACAGGCACTTTCCCTGGAAACTGGGTCTCTGTGGCATTTTGGAAGAATTTCTCAATCTCTGGGCAGCTGCAGCAACGCCATCTGGAGTGCCACTTACCCTCCTGCAAGACCAGTGCGTCGAAACACACTGCAACACTTGGCAGAGGATTGCTGTTGTCACTGTTTTAAAATCAAACAAAACAACTAGGAAACTTTCTTCTGAAGAAACTGAAAGGCTGGGGTGCAAAGGTGCGCCCAGAAAAGCCTAATGCAGAGCGCCAGTCGACAAAATCTCTCACAGCATTATGCTGGCAAGAGGCAGATTCAGGCCCTGCCCTTCTCTCCTGCTGCGGAGGACCAATAATAATTCTGGAGGTCAAATGGAAAGGAGGGTAAATTTTAAAAGTACCCAGTCTGATGGTCTTGGAGTACTGGAACAGCCGCAGTCTAACTGTGCCAGTACACCCACAGCAACGTCCAGTTCTATCCAGTTGTGTCTCCCAATTTTCTGAAGAGTTCTAATGCTTTACATACCTGTCTTTGTTTTCTTAAGTAAGATGAAGATACCTAGGTACTTGAAGGTGTTTAAGAAGAAAATTCTGGAGAAGTAAGAGCTTGGTTACTAGATAAACCGCATCCATAAAGGGTAATTGTAAAGCACTTCATGTCAAGTACAAGCATTGCACATAGAGTACAGCATCTTTTATACATTAACTAGAGAGTACTTACTGATAAGGATATGTAACAACTTTTATTCCTTAAATAATCTTTCCAGATTGCAGTAACAGCTGTAATATCGCTCCCCATCAGATACCACATCCAGATGCTGTACCTGCAGCATCTGCAATTACAGCCTGACGCTGCGTATCAAACTGGCACTCATTCCCTGCAAAGCGTTTTCTCTTGGTGTATATTTTCATCCATATCTAAGGACTGTTTTGTTTGTGCGGGTCTACTTAGTTTCTCTGATCAGTCACAAGTGTCATTTAGTTAAATTCTAATGTTTAAAAACAAACCTACTTTTGCTTACCTCTCATGGAACAATAGATTTCAGTTGGAGTAGCCCTGTAAGAATGGTTGATAAGGAAAGAAAACTAGGAAATGAAGCGTTTTCGTTGCAACATGTGACAAGATTGTAAAACCTATTTCAGCACCTTAAGAAATAAGCCAGTGTGTTATGTTCTTAATCTTTTATGTAGGATACGACTAAGTATACATTACCTGCAAAATAAATGATAAATTGGCATTGGCTGTAAATCTCCCAATAATTCATGACTGATTAGCATGATACATAGAGTCATGGAGGGGTCTTTTAAATTGTTCCTGCAATATGAAAAAAGCATATTCTTCTGGTTTTTTTTTGTTTTTTGTTTTTTTTTTTTTAAGAGAGCTTGAACAGGTTATCCTTTTATCTTGCTGTTTCAGGACAGTAAATTGAAGTGTTCAAAGAAAAGCCAGTAGTATTTCCAGACAGTTTCAGAAGGCATATCCCAGCATACCAGGTGTGATTACAATTTAACTGACTTTCCACTGACAAGTATGCACATAGCATACTGAATCTTATGTTTGCAATTTTAATACCTGTAAGTCTTCCTTAAGTCTCCTGTCTTCTCTCAGTAGGACCAGCTGCAGAAGCCCACGTCCTCGGTTGCACTGAGAATTCTTAAAATCTGGAGCTACTTTCTAGATAGCTACTGTTAAATTATTTGCTTATAAGCTGGTTTTTGACATTTAGTAGCAAATGCTTTCCTTTGTCAGAACAAAGAAATTGCAACATTTGAAGTTGAGACTCCTACTGAAATATTGAATGAAAAGTAGCTGGCAGTCCTTGTAGTTGTGAAGAGATTCTTAAAGGTTGGGGGTAGTTCCTATTCTGTCATTACAGTAGAAACTACAAACATTTGAGATTTCAAGGAGACAGTCTAGACAGGCTTGACTTTTGCTGCCCAAAGGGTGAGCACGAAACTTTCCAGGTCAGAGTCCCTGTGGAATATGCACAACACCATCACACCTGAGCATTGCCCTTCTTCCTTAGTTGTATTTAATACATTGTATGCAGCCTGCTTAATTAAGTTAATAAAAACATCACCTTGTTACAAACGTGAAAGGTGCACATCCTTAGGAAGAACAAGAACTTCCTTTAGCAAGGAGCAGTCATCAGGAAGCGTTGGCATCCAGAAGTATTTCTGCTAGGACGTGCCACAGGATTTTAAGCTGCCATCAGCACGACTGAGCCGTCATAACCACTGGAAATACCCCAGGCACTCACGGCTCTGCACAAAAGGCTGTTAGGCTATTCTCACATCTAAGTGATTTCTAGTATCATTGCTCTTTTTTTCTTTTTTTTTTTAGAAAAAAGCAAGCAGACCCCAAATTAATTCAGTCCCCTGCTCTTGAACTATTGCAGTTCTTTCAGTTCTTTTGTTCTTGATTTCTTTGTTCCAGCTGTGCACTAGACAGCGTATTGGAGTGTACAGCGTTTAGCATATTCTGGGGGAGCAGTTAGTTTTAAAGCCCCTTCCTGCATTATTTCCTTCCTTTTTTTTTTTTTTCTTTTTTACTGCAGCTTATTGCACTGTCACAGAAAAGGTGGGGAGAAAGAGAGCCCTTAGACAGGGGCTGTATCTTCAGCCCATACACAGGGATGATGCAAAACAGATTAAGGTCAGTTTACATATTTAAAAAAAACCACCTCTACCCACACAAAAGCATAACACACACTGGAGTGTTCTTACTCAAAACTAGTGTTTATTTTTAAAAATAAGTTGAATGCATAGCACTCACAAAGATTCCATTGTTTTGGACATTTCGCATTTAGGAGCACCATTTTTATTTATGCCATAAAAAAACACATTTTGGTTCTAATAGTAAGAACAGCATATTTTTAACGTACACTGCTAAAGCCCTTTTAAATAATACATTGAAACTGTTCAGTGTACATTTTCTCTGTAATCATTATGCAGCTGTAGTGTCAGAAAAAACTCAGACTAAACAATAAATTAAAACCAAATCCCATGTAGTGGATCTTTTTACAGTTGACCTAATGTCTTAAAAAATAGTCAAATAAGAAATACCCTATTAAATGTAAATTTGCAGAATTAACTAACTGAATAAACCTCCCACCCACTTTAATTCCAGTGTTAAGTATTAGTTAAATTTTTATATATCAAATGCTTATGGGAAAAATTTACTAATACTCAAAAAAAGAAGAGCCTACACTGCTGCATCACAAATAAAGATGACATGTTAGCTGATTTAAAGATTTTACAGAAAAACATTGCTACAGGCATCTGCTGTTATTTCAAGTCACGGTCTATTACGAGACTGTACATTCATAGCATCAGAGGTAGTTCGAGCACCGAGGACGTGGACAGTGTTGCAACAAAATGAAATCTGCAGAAAGAAGTCCATTTTCCTCTTCAGTGGGTAACAGTGCTGCACGAAAAGCACGGCATCTTACGAGGTGGAACTTAACCTACTTAACACCACTCTCAGACATGGGGAAATAGTCATTAAGGGGGGAGAAATAAAAATCAAACCCAAAGCGTCTTGTACTTTACGTAAGAATCGAGCACACTACGCCTATTTCAGAGCTGATTCTCTTGCACAAAGCAGAGAGGGTCATCTTCCTTCACCCTCCTGTCTCTCTTGACTTGCACACACCGCTACAAAAGCCCACAACAACAACAAAAAAAGGATTTATGCAAATCCCCCCCTCCAGAACAAGAGAACCAGGATTTCTTCTCCTCAACAGTAAACAGGTTTTTGTAGCACGTTATCATTCAGCCCCAGAATGAACACATCAGTCCTCCCTCCATTCTGAACATTAATTAATATTAAGATATTACTATCATAATATTTATACTGTGTCTTAATTGCCCCTGCTTTCAAAACAGTGTCTGCAAGATTCACAATAGTTTGGTGTCATTAGATGGTACACAATTTTAAGTGCTGCCACTAAGACAGAAGGAGGAAGTGGTAAGAGAACATATAAAACAAAACACAAAAGAGCCTTAAGCCCACATACTATAAAGATATTTTAAAGTAGTAAGAGTCCTGACATCCATACCTCTTCCTCCTATATTCTACCACAGGAGAAAATCAGGTATCTTCTTGTATTAAAAAAAAAAAAAATCCTCCATTAATCTTTACCAACGTTTTCATCCAAGAGTTGGATGAGTGAAGCTTTCTCCCCTCAGAATATCCATCCCACAGACAACAGTGTAATTCCATAGATATGTAATTAGCACCCTAATTGTGATAAAGCAGTTCACTTGGCAAGGTATTTTTGATCCACCCGTTTAGAAGAGTCAATCTCTGCATTTTCTTCTAGAATTCAAAAATAGCAGAAGAAAAAGTTGCCTCACTATTACCTGAGAATCACCCTCCAGAATAAGCCTGACAGAACTGGGACGCTGTAAGCATTGAACTGGACTTTTTTTTGCATGAGCGATACTGCCAGTACAAGTGGAGGGTGCTTTCTGTTGGTTAATAATACACGTGTGTGTGTGTGTACACAGAGGAACTGCATCCCCTGTAGCAGTTCTGGTACAGTACAAGTTCAGCTGAAACTCTCTTTCCTTCAGTTACTCCGCAGGCGCTGCTGGGCAGTAGTTCCCACCCGTGTTCCGTGAACACTGACATGTCCCTTTGGTACTCGGCATATAGACGCCCTGAAAAAAACCAAACCCACTCCACTTGCTATAGCCTCTTCCCTCTCTACCTTCCTCCCTCAAGTTCTACCAAATTAAATGCACAAACCAGCAGCACAGAGTAATGAATAGAAAATTCCCTGAGTTAGTGTGAAAGAGTTACTCTAAACATAAAAAAGATAGGGAGGAGAAAAGAAACCAAAACATAGTGTCTATTCTGTGAGGTACAAAACTCAAATGCCTTAGCCTAAAGCAAATATCCACCACAAGTGCTGAAGAAGGGGCAGGAGTACAGCATTAGCCAGATGAGATTTGTTTCTTCTTGTGGTCCCCGTGTATCTGGAGATTCTTAAAGTTTCAGTAAATTCCAAGTGTTAATACTGTATGCTGGTATTACATAAATGTCTTCAAAATAATACTGCATATCTCCTTCATTAAAAGGGAAGTGTGTCATTACTCCACAGCTATTTTTCTTTTGACTAGATGTGCATTAGAAGCACAGAGCATTCCGAGTGCCAGAGTAAGACCTCATTACCTCCAGGTGAACACATTCTTTATAGAGGGTGTTCTGCAGGCTTGGTTTTTGCAGTCTGTTTAAGCTATGGTACTGGTTGCCAATCCAGTTTCCTTTTTTCTGGAAAGATGCTTTTTTTTTTTAATTCAATTTGTTGCCCTCAAACTTATTTAAGGTTTAAAAAAAAAAAAAAACAACCAAAAAAACCCACAAACACACAAACCAAACCAAAAGCAAACAAACACAAAAAAAACCCAGAACAATTCCCCTCAACACAACTTCCCACCCTAAACAAGCACAAAGTCATTTCATACTTATCACCTCTCAAAGCAGGGAGTGATACAGGAATACCGTCCGTTCACTTGGTAGCTCCGGTTGTAGGAGACGCTGACACATGGCTTCACTTCCAGCGGGACAGCCAGCGCCACGGCAGCGCCAGTCTGTACGTGGCCTCGAGCCTGAACGCCAGACTGCAGGGCAGCGGGGCAAGTCTGAAGCGGGTAGGATGCTGTATGGTTAGATGACAGTATCTGTGGACAGCTTTGCTGCTGCGCTGTCTGGTGGTGATACTGGAATGAAGACTGATGAGCCTGGAGATACTGCGGTATGTGCTGCTGAGCGTCAGCCTGCTGGGCAGCTGGAGCTGGGCTCTGAAACACAGTGTGTTGGGCAGACTGAGCTGCTTGTCCTTTTTGCTTGTTTGCTTCCTTCACATCATTATCATGTGCACTAAAAGAAATTGAGAAGACAGAATACATTAAAGTAGAGATTAGAATAATTTAAACTTTTGGATTAATGAGCACTCTAAAAAAATAGTGCCAGTTATCTGAAAGCTTCCAAAAAGAGAAAAAAGTGAAAATAATTAATAATTTTAGCCTACTGTTTAAAACCACCTAAGGTTTAAAGTATTTCACATCACTGCATTATTTCACATCATTGCATAGCAATCCAAAATGCAGGTAAAAGCCACATACAATACAAGCAGTACCTAAAATTGTCTAGACACAGTAGATACAGCAGGATCAAAAATTGTCAGTGCTGTGAAGTCTGCTAGCGTATTGCAATATGGTGGCAGATTACCAGAGCTTGGAATTGGAATTTAGTTGCTGTTTCTCCCTCATTTAAATTGGGTAACAAAGCACAGGATTTTAAAGACATGCTACCAGAGTGTTTCTTAAAGATCTACATTACTTAAATATCATACACATATTGATACTGGAACCTGTTCTCAAGAGTGGAAACGCAGTTTTTTCCCTTGCTCTCTCCATTTTTCCTAGCCCACCCAGTACTGAAGTTAAACAGTTTAGCTCATCCAAATTCCCTTTGATTTACATCTGTCTGAAAGGTGTTTAGACATACTCTTCCTCTTGCGGCAAGGTGCTGCCTACACACTTCACTCAGGCCTAAAACCATCCGAGTTTCTTGGTACTCCCTATACAGGGCAGATGTCTTGAAGTTGGGGTTCAACCCCTCACCAGTTTTTTCCTAAAATATTGCTAACTTCTTACGGTGCACTGCCAAGATGACCTGCAGCGGTTCACCTCTGCTGCAGCGTGTTCAGAGCAACACCGAAAACACTTCTGCGCAGCAGCCCTCCCTGCTCCAGGTACTGCTCCTTTCTTCACAGGCATCAGTGAAGTCAAAGGAGGCCATCGGGTATGAGAATGCCAAACTTACAAGGAAGATGCAATTCTTCCAGATACAGCTGCTGCTGCACTTCTGCAGAGCAGAAGTTTAGATCTGGGCAACAGCAAACTTCTGTAGGAGGAAAGCAGTTACGGTGGGCAGAGGTTTTGATCTTAGGGTTTAGAAGAAAAGAACTGGTAGTGTCACATCCCTTCCCAGTGAGGTTTTGTCAGCATTTTTGCCTGACATCAACTGCATCTCTCCACTGTAGTTCAAAAATAGATACAACCTCCCGAGTCCTTTTCTCCCTACAAAGTCAGCCACTCAGACAGTCCTGCATGTTCAACCCATAGTCTGCTGGCACGACCACTGAACTTCCAAGGCATAAAGTCTTCTAAGTGGGAGCTCCTATGCCTTTCGTACTCTTTGCTATCTCTCTTTGCTCTCTTGTGGACCACAGATTGGGAACAAGCTATCTAACAGATTCTTAAAGCACGCCAGATGTTCAGTGGAAATGCAGGGCTGAGGTTTGTTTGTTGAAACAGCAGGAAAGAAGTTAGATGTGATGTTCAGCCTGGAGAAGAGAAGGCTCTGAGGAGACCTAATCGCAGCCTTCCAGTACCTGAAGGGGCTCCAGGAAGGCTGGGGAGAGTCTGTTTACAAAGTCCTGTCGCTGCAGGCCAAGTGCCAATGGACTTAAGTTGGAGAAGAGAGGATTTAGATTGGGTATTAGAAACAAATTCTTTCCTGTGAGGGTGGTGGAACACTGGAGCAGGTTGCCCATGGAGGTGGTTGAGGCCCCTTCCCTGGAGATATTCAAGGTGAGGCTGGATGAGGCCCTGGGCAACCTGGGCTAGTTGGGGGTGTCCCTGCGACTGCGGGGAGGTGGGACCAGATGGCCTTTGGAGGTGCCTTCCGGCCTGGATGGTTCTATAAGGTTTCCTTTTTTGGACAGAAAAAAATCAGTTACTACCTAACAGTATACCTAATAACTAAATATTTTTAGAATAAAAAAGCTGAAATTCAAAAAGAAATTTCCTTTCAGTACTTAAATTAAGCATTAAGCATATCAACAGATGCATTAAAAAAAAGCTTTACAAAAGCTGCTGCTGTTGACTTACATTAACAGTCGCTCTATACATGGCACTAGGAAGTCCCAGGAGTACGCAGTAAGGTGATGCAGTCGGCTCGGCCATGTTGGCGAGAGACGCAAGATAATCCTTGAAGAAGCTACACACGCAGTAGCAACTAAAGAAGGGGCATAATTTAAAAATGCATGATCTAGAAAAAAGGAGTAAGACAAATATTCATTTAAGTTGGACATTGTGAAGACAACAAAGGAGTCGCTACCTGAAACACATAACTTACCTTGCAGCGATACTTCCAGAAAGTAATCGGCATATTTTGCCATATATAACTTAGTCTTCTCTAAGCAAACCATTGGCCAACCATCATGAAGGTCCGTCTCGTGGACAGCAATAGAAAGATAATAGTCGATGAAATGAGCAGCAGTTGGGAGGCACAAATTCCACTGAAATGTTTCTAGCAACAACAACTCCATATGAAGCAAATTCTGTTTAGTTAGTACCAAATTCATGTTAGTCATACAGCCCAAGCTGTTCAGCTGTTCAAGTTTGGGAACACTGTCTTCCTTTTCTTCAAATTTACCTTCAGGTGAACAGAAAAAAAAAGAAAGGTTCAGATTAAGTGAACTATAAGCCAGATTATATCTAGTGCCTGCATCGTTCGTATTCCAATTCTATGTGTCAAACAAGCTTGAGGCTTTCCAGCAGATGCATGGCAGGTATCAGAAAGGGGCGTGTACTCTGAAGCGCTAAATTTCAGCAGATAATGCCCAGCAGCAGGCAGGATGTTGTGCAGTGCCATGTTTCCTGCTGGTTCTCCTGCCCGGCACACAGGAGCCAGCTGCCAAGATCAGAAGTACGCTGCGTTAGGACATCACTTGCACTGCACACCTAACTTGCTGTCACAAAATTATTGTACAGTGTGTCACCATCGTAACTGAAATACCGCTGCGATGTAACTTGGCACAACACCACAGCCTTTGGCCTTCATCACCCCAGCGCTCCCACACATGCTTTTTGTTTCTAAAACTCTAATGACTATATTAGAGCTCTAGCCGACACGGAGGCTTTTAGTACCTGTTACGGTAGGTACGGTTTCAGATTGGACAGCTGGTGAGCTGCTCCAGCAGTTCAAATGAGTGGATTTCAGCCATGTGCATGGGAAAACCCACCCTACCCTACCACAGGTACTCTTTCAGCTTCAGCACTGCTGGTGGCTTCAGCTTTCCTTGGACTTAAACTTGCCAGGCTTGTGTGTTCTTAGCCTGAAGCAAAATTGTGTCAGTAGAAACCCCATTAGTAAGAGAAACAAGTGTCTTGTTTCCATACAGCTTGCCATGTGCTTCTATTTCAATTTCATTGCAGTTTTTTTTTCCATCTTATACTCTCTATTCAGTACTACACAGTATCTTGTAAACACACATTTTCAGAGAGTTTTGCAGGACTGAACATACTGAACATTTGCTTTTTTTCTAGTAGTGGAGGCACTTATACAGGACTTAATCCAACACCAGTCCCAGTCTGTAACTGTTTCCCACACTCCAGTAATCACTGAAATAAAAGCTTCAGGAGTCACATCATAATTTCTTATTACTTCTACCTGATCAGATATATCACAGTGTGGTTTGTCCAGCTTATTGCACTGCTGATCAAACTGCTCATTTAAGCTACACAGGGCAAAAGTTCATGACAGCATTCTGGTTGGTGCTTTTTGAACCAATTCATACACTGCTTCTCAGCAGAGTGAGTACCACAGCCTTTTGGAGCTCTGCTTGCAGCTTGTCATGAAAGATGGCAGAGGGGATTTAAAAAAAAAAAAAAAAAAAAAAATCAGAACATGAATTTCCTTTGAAAATCTGGCATTGTTTCAAAGCCAATCCATTTTTTCTGAGGCAAGGTTTTTATACTCAGCACCTCACCCTTTGCTAAATGAGGATTGTTGGCTGGTGGCATCCCCTAGAAAAATGTGAAATCACCCTTTTGTTTAACTATTCTGTTGAATGGGACAGAGTGAAAGGAAGCTGTATATCCAAACCAGGCAACTCCTCAGCACTCTGTTTTTTGTAGCAAAAAGGGCCTAGAGCTACAATGTGATAGATCTTATCCAAGAAAATTTGAATAGATTCAGAAAAACAGATCAGCAGAAGCTGAACCAACAGTTAGTTCTACTGCCAGGACCTGTTTCTCTGAATCTATTGGTGTAGGAACAGGTGCCAGCAGACATCCCAGCAAATTACACCCATATTTCTTCGGGGACATCTAGAAGGGGTCCACAAACGTCAAAAGACAGGTAGACACCACAGGAATCCAGCCAAGGTCAATACATTCAGCACTGTTCACGATGTTCATAATGAATGTTTGTAATTAATTCTGTCTTCAGAGCACTGTGCGCTCACCAATGTATTTTACCAGTATTACACTTAACGTGAGACAATACAGAATTCCCGTTAGCCTTAGCTTGCTTGAACTACACTGCAATTTATGAAATCTGAAGTGTTCCAGCGCCATCAGCAGGGTGCAGTGCAGTCTACAGATCATTTATTTCATTTTTTCCTTTATCACAGATATGCAAATTTCTCATTTCCAGCACTGGATCTACCTATTTTGAGATGTCCTCAGCAAGAGTCTTTCTATTACTACAACACAGCTCTGAAAGTCCACCTTAGAATAATTTGTTTCCAAGTATAAACATTAGTTTTTAATTGCAGTTTTTCTTCCCTCAATTTCATCAGGTGCCAAGAAAAGGCAAAACGAGAGTTAGAAGAAAGGCTCTACCGATCTGCTATATCCCATTAAGACACGCCTGGTGTTTGGCAGTAGAACCTGTATCCCTCTAGTTAAGTTTGTTGCTACATACTTACTTGCTAAAAGTAAACAGGAAAGAGCAACCACATGCAGCTGCTGTATAGATATGTCATAACGATCCATAAAGAGGTCCAACAGATACACAGCTAGATGTCGTGCAGCAGGACAGAGTCTGAACCGATTGCTCACAATGGCAATCAGATCTGCAAAGTATCTTCTCAGATGTAACTGGGGAGATTGGCCTTTGTAGGAGGGCAGCTTCAGCTCCTAGATGGACAGCAGCATGTAATTTTATTAAAATCATGATTTGAGTTGGTATCAGATTAATAAAGCTGATAGTCTCAAATTTATCACAGAACTTTCACAGGATTTCTCCCCTATTCCTTCTGACCCCATTGCTTTAGTATCCCTTTTCACAGTATGAAATCTATTTAACGTATTACAGAAAAACTAAGAAACAATTTGGTTATGCACAATGTTAGTATTCTAATTTAAAATTTAACAGCTTTCAATCGGGCAGTCAGCTAGAGCTACTTTAGCTTTCACCATTTCTGTTGTACAATCTCTGCTGCGGAGGCTGTACCTCCCAGCAGCGCAACGGCAAGAGGATACGAGTGCTCCTCGGCTGCTTCGATGCAAAGTTCAACAGTTTAACTCAACCCCATCCTGCTACAACTCAATCTGCGCAATCAGACTTTGTACTGAAGCGTTTGCATGTTCCAACACTGCCAGATCTCCTGCAGGTGCCTCCAGGAGAAGGGCACCAACAGCCAACTGAAGGCAGCAACCTTAGGAAGGGGAACGGGGTGTGGACGTGTCAACATTCGCTGCATACATCTACTTAGACCCTGACTTAATCTGCCTTGACTGACACTGCACTGACACCGATTACCACGTGCTCTTGGGTTTTTAGTTAAATGCACATAAACCTCACGGTGTCCCAGGTCTGGAGGGGACAGACCCTACGACACAAAAGCTCTACCAACACCAAGAGACGAGAAAAACCCGTGGCACAATCTGTTCTGAATACAAATCTGGCCTGCTAGAAAGAGCACTGCCCGGGTTCCTGCCGGGTGGCTGCTGGCTCCTCTCGCACACAGCAGGACGGTCTGCAGTTGTTGTGAATACATCTATATGCTCGCTTGTGCAGCCTGCTTAGCCTAAGGAAGATTTTGAGCACAATTACATTTCCAGCCGGATAATCTGATGACTGTTGGAATTAGTCACCTGAAGATTTAAGGTCAATCTGAAGTCCTGAAACATGCCATTGAAGCGGGGGGAAAAAAGAACAAAAGCAAACAAAGCGATACACCCCCCCGACTCACAACCTTTAGTTTTAGTAATGGTAACTTCAGTAGCAGTTACGTTATCCTGTCCCTCTCCCGTGTTCCCCCCTCCACTCCTAAGAAAACCAAAACAAACCAGAAGATGCTACAGCAGTCACGCCTTCGAGAAAGACAATCCACTTGCCATCAGGCAGAAAAGCATATTTTTAGTAGGTTCAGTCACTGTAAAGTGGGTTTTAGCTCTGGACGCGAGCTTCGTCATGGAAGCAGCCCCGAAGAGCAGCTTCGAGTCGGTCCAAGTTACTTCACAAGAGCGTCGCCCACC
>VZRU01018787.1:9420-41889 GCA_013398155.1 Pedionomus torquatus | reverse complement strand
TCCCGCCGGGGCTGTGCGGGACCCGCGGCGGCGCCGTGGCAGGAGCGCTCCGCTGCCTCCGCTGCCGCCGCCGCTGCGGGGACCTCGCCCGGGAGCTCCTGGCGCTTCAGGAGGTCTCCATCTCTGAGCTCCCGAAGGCACAGCCGGCCGTGAAACCCCAGCGCCGCAGGCTGTGCGGTGATGAAGCCTTTGGATGCAATTTACATTGAGGAATAGATTTAATTTTTCATTTCTACCCATGTTCAAACATTTTTTTTTTTTTTATTTCTCCTATTTAAGAAAAAGGAAGCCAGCTCTTTGACGCAGCCAGGGCTGTACAAGCCTGTTCTTTAAACAGGAGTCAAAGGCCAAGGGCAGCGCTGCGGGCTGCGCCAGCCGGCGCGGCTGCGCCTGGAAACCCTTGCTTTTGAGGACCTGTTTCTTGGTCAGTTTCCGTTTCTGACAGATTTTGTTATATAATGCTATATAGTCTTCTGAATAATAATAATAAAAAAGGCAGTAAAATGTTACTATTTTTTGTGCATGAGTAAACAATTGAAAATACTTCAACTATTTAGCTATCTATGGACTATAGGTAAAGCAGCAATTTGCTGTTCTGATGGCTTTTAAACTGATTCCTATAGATTCTTTTATAGGCAAGTGTGTGCTCAAGCTAATTTTGATTTTAAAATTATTTATTCTTGAAGACAGGTTATACCAAATATTATATTTTAAGGGTAGGATAAATCTCAAAAGCATGTTCCTGATGGCGACACAGTCATTCACAATACCTTTATGGCCTCCAAAAACGTGTTGCCTGCTTGAAGAGAAGAAAGCTAATAAACACCAATACGCTAAAAGCTTGTTACAATGGGCCAGTGATGTTTCTACTCATACCTGTTGGAAGAAATTACTATTGGCACTGCTGCCCCCACCAAGAACTTTTAAATCGCCATGTAGATTAGTCTGTTGCTGAATTATTAAGGGGGGAGGGAAGAACAGATACTTGCTGACTTACTTTTCAGATGGGCTTGTCTGACCTGAATAGGAAATATCATCCCAATAAAACTACGTAGTCTGGGAGCTATTTCATGTATATATAATAATGAAGAAAAACGATGCTGTGTTTAGTTGCCACACTACAAAGATGACTGAGCTGTGGAAGTTCCAATTTCAGATCCTTGTAATGCCTCTTCATTGCCTTTTTCCAGGTTGCTATGACTAGTTCAATTGAGTTGTTGATCTTGTCAACAGTTACGACTATATCTGCTTCTCATGCAATCAGAAGATAAGTTTGGAGAAAGTCTTACCTGCTGCCCAAAGCCAGGTTTGCTCGTGGCCTGTGTTTTTCTAATTTTTGAGACATCCAGAAAAAAACAAAAGCACTTTTATACAACTGTTGTTATCTGCAGGAAGCATATGGCTCTGTTTGTACTTTAATGCCAACTGACAATCTTGGAGCCTTCAAACTGAGGCTGATTGCTTTCGGAGTCCGGAGTTTAGGGGCTTAAATGGAAGTAATGCAACTGTAATGAGAACATTAATGCAGCTTCTCTTTGCGTGTCTTATAATCGGTCCTAAAAGTAATAACCAGTGGTATTGTGTTAGCCTGCTTTTGGTGGTCAATGCTTTATACGGTACTCTAAGTATTTCCACCTTTGTCCCCCGTGTGTAAGACAGCGTGGAACTGAAATACAGTCCTTAGAATAAAGGATAGGATATTAAAAATTACGTTCAGTGGCAGTAGTTTGGTTTTCATTAGCAAGAAACTAGTAGTATGAAGTTTTCCACTTAGGTGTAGCATATGGAGCCTGAGAGAATAGGAAATAACTAAATGTTATGAAAACGTTTTGAAATGGAACCCTCGTTCTGTGAATGGCCATGAATCACCTGAGCACCCGTCTGTCTCACCGGGGAAATGAGGTTGGCTGAGAGCACTGCTGTCTGCGCTTTGAAAAGGTGTCAGGTAGCAAGAAACACTGTTATTCTTGAAATTTTTATTATTATTGGAATTTCCAAGAAAAATTATGACCGTGACCTACATCCAAAATGGGCAGGAGGTAACCTGTGAAATCCAGGCTAAACTGCTGGTGACATTTTTTTCAGAATCTTCTAAAGATAGTACTACTGAGGTCTTACAGTTTATGGACCTGTAACTCACAGGGTACAGTCCTAACACAGTTTCAGACATGGTGGGCGAGCTGACTTCTCTTTCTAGTTACTGGGAAGGTAGATTTGTATCTTGGGAGTTAATGCATGTATTTCTGTTTAATGCTTTTTCCTGCTCTGATTTTGTTGGTGGTTCTTCTTGGCCTGTGAAAACAAGAAATGTGGCTTTTAAAATACAAGCGAAGAACTTGCAGGGAGTTGGCAAGCACAGCAAATACTCTGATCCTGAGAACCACGATCTCTCTGCATTCAAAACCTTTTTCTCCCCCTGTGCCATTTCTGGTATATTGTTAATGGTACGTTGATTGCAGAATATGACTTCCCAGAGACCGACCCAGTGCTTGACTTTCTGCCTATTGTTAGAAGATACTTCTTTGAAGTTTGGCTCTGTCTTGACCGGTGGAATTAGATGAATCCATTGTTTCAGCTACGTAAGCAGAGACCAGGGCAGAAACTGAACTCTGGGGTGACATAGCACTGAAATAAATATTTAAATAATGGCTCAATCATTATGTTAATTGTTATTTTGTGTATTGGTTCTTGCTTTTGTTCTAATGCTCCTTGGTTATCTGAATAAAGAGATGGTAATTCCATAAAGGAAGTATTTGAAGGACTGCATTTTTTGAGTTACAGTGCAGCTTTGTAGAACTGAGCATTATTAAAAAAAAAAAAAAAAACCAAACACAAAACAACAACACACAAATTGTTTGGATGTAGGGCGTCTCTTAGGGCGGAGAAAGTTAGCTCTGCTTTTGTTCCTGTACTTCTTGAGCTTATTTTCAAACAAAGGCTGCTTCTGATGACATTTGTAGCAGTAATACTTCAAGGGTATTTAATTAAAGGGAATGAATCACTCTGTAAAGACGGAACTGTAACCGCTCGTGGAGCTCTCTTACGGGATGGTGGTGGATGAAACGTGGCATGTTGGTAACGAGTCACAGCACTTCAGAAGCATCAGTGAGGGCAGTCTCCTGCTGACAGTATTCTAGGGCTGTATTTGCAAATGCCTGTGTTGAACGTTAAAGGCACTCTCTGGGTAAGATTTTCAAAGTTGTCTGGGGACTTGGATTCCCAGAATAGTTACTAATATGTGATTGTTAGATTTGAACTTAGCTGGTACTTTGGAACTGTTGACTTTAGTTGTTAATATGGCTGTTAAGAGAGAAAGCATCTGAGAATTTTGGCCTGAAAGATAATGCTTTTCATGAAGCATTTTAATAAACAATTTGGCTTTTAGTGTTTTCCCATCCTCTGGGGAAGCTATTACAAAAATGTGTGCCCATTTATTTGGCATTAGGACAAAGGTACATGGTTTTGATAATGTGTTGCATGAAGGAAAAGTTCATGTAAGTGGAAGAGTGTTGGTGGATGTAAGGGCAGTGTGTTCTTATTTTCGGTAAATTGCACTCAATTTTAGGAAATAACTTCATCATTAACTAAAAAGACCAGAGGAATTTTGCATCTAAAGCATATGTACTTCCTGCTTGGAAGGCTTCAGCTCATTTGTGTGGAATTTAGGAAAGGTCACTTGTGCAGTTAGATCAGGGATGGAGGGGTAGACCAGTTAGTGATACGTTGCTCCTGTCAGACGTTTTGATTTTAGTTATATTCACAGAATTTAAGTGAGGCAAAGTCAGGCCTCACAGACAAAGCCTGTTCCTTCTCATTTCAAACTGAAGGTCCAACAAAGAAGATTACTTTTTCTTTTCTTTTTTTTTTTTTTAAATATAATATCCAGGGCTGCCAAATGTGAGCCAGCCCAGGCAGAGCAGCACAAAGTTAATGCTTTTGTCTGCGAGTGGCTGCCACAGAGGAGAGCTGCAGATGTGGGCTCGCATCCGCAGCGGGAATCGGTCTTTGCTGAGGCACTTGACTAGTGGGGCTTCAGCTCTGTAGCTCGGCACAGGTGGAAAACTTCACAATTCCAGTTTCTTGCTAATGAAAACCTAACTGCTACTACTGAAAGTAACTGTGAACATCCTCTGTTTGTTCAGAGGACTTACTGAGCTTGTTTTGAGTCAGTCCTGATTTACATGCACAGGGATGCAGGTAGGACAGGGATGTGGAGAGCACTGTACCTGCTTTTAGGTAAGGGAAGGTTGCTGTTGGGTGTTTCTGGAGCTGTCTCTGGGCTGAACTAGCCCAGATCACGCCGCCTCTCTTCAAAGGGCAAATGCTCCAGTCCCTAACCATCTTGGTGAATTTGCTCCTGTTAGTCAATGTCTTTGTTGCACTGGGGGGAGAAAGGGGTCCCACAGCTGGATGCAGTATTCGAGGTATGCTCCAGTGAGGGCTAAGTAAAGGGTCATAATAGTTTTGGATTTCCTTGCTGTAGTTCTGTTAATGCAGGGCAGATGCTGTGCCAGTGCATACTGTTGGCTCCTGTTCACCTTCCTGCTGTGTGAATCTTCATCTCCCCTGTAGCGCTGCCTGGTCTGTGTTGCACTCTTTTCCAGGATGTTTGCCAGTGTCACAGCGTGGATTACTCTGTGTCCACAAGGTAAAAACAGACAAACAAAACAAAAACAACAACAGAAAAAAGAAAAATGTTAAATCTTAGCAGACTTGAGGCTGGAGTAAATCCTGCCAAATCCCACAGGGATTGATAAGCGTTTCAAGTACTGTGCTCCTTCATCTGTTAATTAGAAGCACTACATCTTGTTCGGTTGTGTTGGCAATGATGAGTTTGTGGTTTGGGGTTTCCGTGTGTAGGAATAGTATATCCTGATCTGCTCACAGACAACAGTGACATCTAGGACCCGGTTCTGCAGCAGTGTCCAATGGATGTGGCCGGTTCTGCATCTGGTTTTCAGGCCCTGGGGGCTCCTGATGTAATCTCTGCATCTCACTATGCTGAAAGAATTTGAGAGTTTTTGTATGTTTGGGACACGTTTTACTGCCAGGCATATGGTCATGTGTTGAAGGAGCTGATTAGCTGTGTCATGTCTGGCTAGTGTGTCTTGTATCTTTCTCAAGCTTTATGGACAAATGGACCCTTCACTTCTGCTTCCTAATACAATCTTATGCTATTCAGTGCATAATTATCTAGTCACAACGTATCTAGCTTAGACGTGTTTTCGTAGGCAAGAGTCAGTCCTCTTTATTTTCACTCACTGCATTGTGACTCATCACACCCACTGCATTATTCAAAATGCAGAAACATACCTCCAGCTGGGTATTGTTAAAAACGCTGTGATGACTGGTTTAAAAAGTGTGTTAGATGAACAGTCAAGTTGAAAGGATATCTGGATGAAGGTTTAAAATGAACCCAACCTGTTTGGCTTCGCAGCTCATTGCCGGGGTGCTCCCGTCTGAAACCGTTTGTGACCGGGTGGCCCCTGGTTTGTGTTGGGGTCTGCACCTGGGGCTGTTTGGTGAACACGTGTGCAGACTGGTGTAAAGGCTGTGCCCCAAACAGGGAGTTAATGCCTTGTGGGAGGAGGGGTATGGTAGTATTTTTTTAATTAATCTGCACTGACTGTTTGTCTAACAGCACTGAAAGAGACAGCATTGGGATGGGTCCAGCTCCAGGAAGAGAAGGGCGGGCTCCACCGATCCTGCTGTGGCAGAGATGAGAGGAACCGGTGAGACATGGCTCGTTCTGTACCAGCCAACCTCAGGCTTGGAGAGTCAATGTGCATCTGTGGCTGGGCTCTCTTCAGTGGCTGTGTACATTGTGTTGCTGTGAGTGTCTGCAGTTTCTAATAAAGTCCTTTGTTTTCCTGTACCATTTAGGGTTACCTTGAGGGCAATGTATAAGAACCATTTTTTTGCACTGTCGGCAAAATAGAGTCACATTTGCTTAGCATTTTGAGTGAGACACGCTGCATATGAAAAAAAAACTATATAAATCTCAGACTGAAATTAGAGATATCAATATGATAAATAAACAGCATCTGTGAAACACTCATACCTTACTGTATTTTAAATTTGCACAAGATTCTCTTTGGCAAGAAACCAAACTAGCACTTCATGTTTCTCCTCTCACCAATGGCCTCAGTCTGAAGAAATGCCAGCTTGTGCTTTTTCTATAAGTGGTGGTCCAACAATTTCAAAACAGATGACAAAAAGTTGATCTTTGTGTTTGAATCGCTGCTTTGGTTAGTATGTGACTCTGATTGGAGCAGGAATTGCTTAAGAAATAATATGATTGATGCTGCTGGGTGTTTGTTTTGTGGAAGTTTATTACATTTTGTAAATTACTCTTTGCTTGAAAATGCTTGTAGAATTCTTTTTGAGTTTACTGTCTGCTAGTGATAAAAGCCAAATGGAATTATTATTGGTTTCTGGATAGTATTTTTTGTAAATACCCACCACATTTTAATTGAACTGAGTTCTGATCCTGTTTTGAAAGTTTTATGAACACAAACAGTCCCATTTAAGGTTGCCCTGATTCGTGTGTCTGTTTTTACAGGCTCAGAACTATCTATTTCTGTCTGTGTGGTGCTGTAGGGGAGCAAGAGTTCTGGACTGCAGAAGGTGAAGGGAAATGCTTCTCAGTAATGTTGAGGTGAATATTTGGCTGCAGCTGATTGATGGAGGAGGGGGGTGTATGGAGGGATGTAGCTGGAAAAGAGCAGAAGAAGGTGATTAACAGGAGTGACCATGAACTGGTATGTCCTTAGAGGCTGATGAGCAGCGCTCAGATGCTGACATGCTTGGTTGGGGTTGCCATGGAAAAGTTTGCTCTCCAAACTTCAGATGTTCATCGATAGATCAACATGTTGGGTCACAGGGGCTAAATATGGAAGAAAGCGTGTCAGATTAGATTAGACTGACTTTTCCAACAGATAGGTTTTACTGCTTGACCGTGTCTAATAAAGATTTCAGATAAGCATATTTATGGTAATGATCTAGACATGAAATTAAAAAAAACAACAACAAACACACCAACACTTTACTTACATTTAATTATTAATTTTGTTATGAAAATCAAAGGTATAATGCTGCTGACACAGAGCCAGTGGTGCTGGAACCAATTTGGATTGTGGTTTAACAAAATATCAAGTTCAACTTTCAGACTCCTACAAGCGGTTTAAAAATGTGTTGCTGCATGACTCAAAGCTTTGATCTGGCATAAAGTTTCTGTCATAGTTCAGCTTTGTTAAAACACTTGTTAGGTTATGCTTGTGCTGCTTCTATCAACAATTGTCTCTTAGTGCTACAATTGCTTTATTCAAGCACAGGAATCACCTGTGCTCTGACAGCCAATACACAGCTCACATAAAATTATAAAGCCAGTATAAGCTTTGTAGTTCATAGACTCACAGAATGGTAGAGTTGGAAGGGACCTCACTGATCATCCAGTTCCAACCCCCTGCCCTGGGCAGGGACACCTCCCACCACCCCAGGTTGCTCCAAGCCCCATCCAGCCTGGCCTTGAACCCCTCCAGGGATAGGGCAGCCACAGCTTCTCGGGGCAACCTGGGCCAGGCTCTCACCACCCTCACAGCAAAGAAGTTCTTCCTAAGATCCCATCTAAATCTCCCTTCTTCTAGTTTAAAGCCATTACCCCTTGTCCTATCACTCCACTCCCTGACCCAGAGTCCCTCTCCTGTAGCCCCTTCAGATCCTGGAAGGCTGCTCCAAGGTCTTCCCAGAGCCTTCTCTTCTCCAGGCTGAACAGTCCCAGCTCTCTCAGCCTGTCTTTGTAGGAGAGGTGCTCCATCCTTCTAATCATCTTCATGGCCCTCCCCTGGACCCATTCCACCAGGTCCATGTCCTTTCTAAGTTGAGGACTCCAGAGCTGGGCAGAGGACTCCTGGTAGGGTCTCACGAACACAGAGTAGAGCGGGAGACTGCTACTATTTTAATGACATAAAAATATAATGTGTATAGATGCTGATATAGATCAAATTTCTGCTGCTGGCTGATCCAGCCGCACATAGATGCAGAGTCAGTGCCCGGGGAAGCCTGGTCTCACCGCTGGATAAGAACATTTGCATCCCCCGTGTTTGAGTTTCGCTGTTAGAAGTTAGGTGTAGGCCAGGTAATTGCGTGACAGTCATGCCGTGTGATCACTGGATGCAGATAATCCTGCAAATTAAACTCATCAAAATGCTGCCATAGAAATCAAGAGAGTCAGATGGGATGAGGGGCCAGGCTTGGGCTTACGGAGTGCATCAGATGGAGCAACTATTAATGTAGTCACCTGGAACCAAAAAGATGATGAAGGCTTTGATTTTTTTTTTTTTTTCTACTATCAATGGAGGAGATTGAAAGCTGAAATTATTTTAAAAAGATAGAAGGACATCCCTCTTGCTCAATTTTGTGGAACTATAATAGTTTGACTATTGAATTCAGAGAAAAAAATGCAGGAGAAGTAATAAGAGTCTACTGGGTTTTGCTTCTCAGCTCAGATTAGGTCATGCTGAATATTATTTCATAGCCTTTTTCTAGCAGTTTGTGAGTACTTCCCAGAATATATGGGTTTGGCTGATTCATGTCCAGTAGTTAAATGAGGGCATGCAGCGGTATATTCTGAGGCTGCAGAACACAACGTGAATTGACAGAGCTCTGCAGCACAGTTGCCGCGTCCCCTCCAGTTACAGCACCAGGACAAACGTTATTTCACTGTCCCCATCCCCTTTGACTGAGAGTTTGTATTTCCCATGAAACTGCTTCAGTAATGATGCAAAATTTAATAACGGCAACAGGCATTTCACTTCTTAAAGACACTTTAGACGGAGAGAATGAGGGAGCAAGTCAGCAGCATAGAATCAGAGAAATCTCCCTGGATTCGTAATACTCCCTGGATTATGAAGTAAGAAAAGTGGATACATGCATGTAGGGGAAGTCGTCTGCAGTGCATGCCTCTGTTTTCAGCTATTTTCAAATTTTGCTTATTTGCAATATAAATCTATGTAAGGGTAATTAATTTTATAGTGTTACCGAATTATCACTATTTTATTTCACGGTATCGTGAGGAGCAGCTGAATGGGGTGAGCAGGATTGCAGCAGAACGCGACCTTTATCCTGCCTTCCTATTTTTAGATTCTTCCTGAACTTGAGGAATAAATAGCATAATTCCAACCGGGTTTTCTCATGAGCACCAAAGCTACGTAATTACGAGCCTGATACAAAGACAAAATGTCAGTTCAGAAAATGCAGTGTAATGTAGGTTTGAGTAATTTAAAGTTCTCAGGAGTAAGATTCCAGGGTAATTACTCGTGTCTGTCAGGGGCCCATGGAAACATTTCCTAACTTTGACCTGCCTCCAGCCAGATGAGAAACAGCCAGGTCACTCAGGGAAATTAACAACATTTCAAAGGCTGTTTGAGCATAATTTAAGCATGTCATAAGCATACCATCACCAAGCTTTAATTGAGGGCTCCTAATAATCCAGATTTTTAAATCTGATGCTTGTTACTGCAACAGCTCAGTTCTGTTCCTCCTGAAGTCAGCTGGCATTTTGATACTTAGAAATTATTCTTCTTAAATTGTCAAAATCTGTACAGTCTTAACTGAATAATTTATTACTTTCGGTGCCAGATGGTCCAGAAACTGTTCTGGTACTGTTCCTGTTCCCAGCTGTAGGGATAGCTGTAATCTGAGTGAGTAGCGCTCTCTCTCACAGAACCTGTTTACCTGGGACATTAACACTGAGGAGGATGAATTCCTTCAGAAGCAGAAGACTGAATGTTAATGTACACATGCTGTTTTGAGGGCCTGGAGTCTATATTAATTGCTTGAATAATCCTGGACCCTCTCCCACCTGATACAGGAATAGAAGCTCTTTGGCAGCCCCAAGGATGCTGCTGGCCTGGACGTGGCTTTACGCGGCTCGCGTTCTCTGTGTGTTCTCAGATGCTGTCCCACGGGCTGCCTGCTGGCTCCTTGCAATGAAGCAAACAGACTTCAGAGAACATCATGGTCCTGGCTACTTCGAGGATGAGTATTTAGGAAGAACAGAGATCTGTCCTCTTGGAACTGTTGTGATTTCTGTGGAACCCTGGCTGAGAATGAGGGAGGCACGGGCTGAAGTTTGCTGAACTTGTCATCACCCCCTTCCTGATAAGGAAACGTTTCAGTTTGTAGAGCTCTCAAATCTGGTGCTGCCTTCCGATTCTCCCACAGCGTCTGCTGGTGTTACTCTTGCCACAGTATTCACAGAATGTCCCGATTTAAACAGGAGGGGAAAACAACTTATTGAAAAAAACAAACAAAACCCAAGCCCTCTTCCTTACTTTCTTTTTCCACTGGGACAGGTTTATTCCTACTAACAGAACCTTTTCAAATGTGTGTCTCGAATGACATTGTATCGCAAAGTCTAGCCATGTTCCTGTATTTTGAAAGACATCGGATAGTGTTAGCAAAAAATATCTGGGAAAATGAGTATGTGCATATGATAGTTTCAAACAAATGAAGATGTTGCATGCAGAGACCAAAGTCCCTCAGTCTTAGAGTAATTTTGTGATGAAAATAAGGAGAGCAGCAAAAGTGGGCAAGTTTTGCTTCACAGCAATGTGATGTTGACTGCCACGTGCCCACAAATTGAAAGCAAAATTTTTGTGTGCTTCTTAGGGATTGGAGTTCCAGGGCTCAGCTTGGAGTTGCTGAACAGAAAACCATGAGAGATGAGAGCCAGGTTTGGAACTGCTTGCCCCAGGCAGCCGAGCCGGGCGCTGTCTGTGAGCTGTGGACAAAGCCAGGCTGGAGTGGTGAAAGGAGATGGGAGTGATTCAGTGCTCCCGGGTTGAAAGTGATCTCGGTTCTGAAAATGCATGAGAGTACCTTAGACTCAGGATCATCCTCTCACAGGAGTGAACTGGGAGACTGTTCAATCTCCCATTTTGACCTATGGAACCTTCCTGACATTCCTGCTCATCTTGCCATCCTGGTTAGTCACCACAGCTACAGGGCGCTGGAGAAACTTCTGTTATCTTATGAATTGACCTAGTAGATGCATTAGCCATCTGTGATCTTGACACTTCTTTGCCTCTGTTGAAATTGTGTCCTGTGTGCATCCCTGGAAGCAGGGAATGCTCTACTGAAGATACCCTGCTGGAATATTTGCAAGTTTTGTTTGTTTGGGATTCTTCAAAGCTAATTGAAGGCAAGAATGTACGTTCAGTACTGTTATTCCAATATCCAACACCAGCCAGAATACCCACAGCAGTTTTAATCTCTACGCATTTTAAAGACATATTTTTTCTTATTGACAAATTACCATCTTAAATTCTTAGATAAATTAAACCAAGGCAGAAAGTTCAGGCAGCTGCCTGAGACCAGGAACAACTGCTACCGTATTCAGTGTTAGCACTTAAAATTTCAGTTCTGCTATTTTATTTTGGGTTGGTTGTTTTGTTTTTGTTGTGGTTTTTTTTTTTTTTCTAATTTTGTTCTATTTTTAAATTTTGTTTTGTTTTAGTTGGGGTTTTTTGTTATTATTATTATTTTTATTTTTTTATTTAATGGTTTGTGACTCAGATACCCACCAAATTAAAAATTGCTGACTCTTGGTCTTGGTGATTTGGCCTCTCCCAAAATAATTGCATCGGCTGGAGGAGAATCACTTCTAGAATCATGTCTAGCCTGGCAGGGACAACTGTGTAAGAGCTGCCAGCCTGGAAGTGGAGAGGTCGTGGGACTCTCGCTCTGCAGACTAATGTCTTGGTCACATTAAAGCTTTCAATGGTTGCTGGTCAGGGAGACTGCTTTGGAGTTGGTGAGCCCATTATCAAATCTGAGGTCTTGGGGCTGCCACTAAAAACTCTTACCTGTGCTCAAGGCAAAGTGCAGGGAGTCCCCAGCTACACCAGGGATAGCTCACAAGTGGGATAAAGAAGCATGGTTTTTTTTCTTGCCACTTAAGCTATGTGCACAAATATATGATTTTGCTAGCTAATGAATCGTGTCTTGGCTTAAGAAGGCTGGTATCAATGCAAACCTCTGCTGGCTCCAGAACACTTGTCCTGGAAAGTCTCCTGTGATATCCAGATTGACTGGGATCTAGTGAAGGGCCATGGTCAGGAACTAGTTCTGATACTAATTAGGGGTAATGGTTTTAAATTGGAAGAGAGGAGATTTACATTAGATATCAGAATGAAATTCTCTCCTGTGAGGGTGGTGAGAGCCTGGCCCAGGTTGCCCAGAGAAGCTGTGGCTGCCCCATCCCTGGAGGGGTTCAAGGCCAGGCTGGATGGGGCTTGGAGCAACCTGGTGTGGTGGGAGGTGTCCCTGCCCAGGGCAGGGGGTTGGAACTGGATCATCTTTCAGGTCCCTTCCAACTCTAACCGTTCTATGATTCTGTAATGACTCAGGTTTGGGGCGCTGCAGCCAGTGATGAAGTAGCTGTTCTCCCAGCTGGACCACCAGAAACTGGGGATGTACAGTGCAAGGCACTGCTCTCAGGCTTGCCTCAGCTCTGGCTTCCAGGTTTGTACATGTACAATTTTTTCTGTGCCCTTCATCAGAGGTTCAGCTCTGTCCCCCTGAAATGCAAATGGCAAAATCCTTTGCAACTCCCCTGGATGCCTTGCTGTTTTGAATTGGGTGGTTCTTCTGGTAACAGCAAGTGACAACCTGGTGGCTTAGAGCTCCATCAACTGCCTGTCTGCAGAGCTGAAGGCATATGTATTTTTGTGTGAAATCAGGTATGCACTAATCAGCTGCTAATCAGCAGCAGGAGAATCAGACAAAGCTTCTGCTATTCTCAAGGACCTTTTTGTGATCAATATGTACTTACTGTGAGAAAGAAGCAGAAGATCCAATGTTCCATATATATACAGACTGTTTTATTAGTAATAGTTGGATATCTTTCCTGAGTGTAATTAAACTTAAATTGGATCATATAAAAATATTCATAATATCAAGTTTTATTTATGCACATAACAGTCCTTGTTTATGTGTTTTTAGTTTTCCCTTCAGCACCTGAAAATGAAGATGTGTATGCTGCAAGAGAAAGGGATGAATGTATGGAAAAAAGAAAAAGAAACCTGTGGAGTATAAGGATTCTTGTTTAGTATACTGAATCCTTCAGCCTCGGGGTTCAAGGTGCTGGCAAGGAGGCAGAAGTGACTGCAGCACCAGANAGGAGTGAACTGGGAGACTGTTCAATCTCCCATTTTGACCTATGGAACCTTCCTGACATTCCTGCTCATCTTGCCATCCTGGTTAGTCACCACAGCTACAGGGCGCTGGAGAAACTTCTGTTATCTTATGAATTGACCTAGTAGATGCATTAGCCATCTGTGATCTTGACACTTCTTTGCCTCTGTTGAAATTGTGTCCTGTGTGCATCCCTGGAAGCAGGGAATGCTCTACTGAAGATACCCTGCTGGAATATTTGCAAGTTTTGTTTGTTTGGGATTCTTCAAAGCTAATTGAAGGCAAGAATGTACGTTCAGTACTGTTATTCCAATATCCAACACCAGCCAGAATACCCACAGCAGTTTTAATCTCTACGCATTTTAAAGACATATTTTTTCTTATTGACAAATTACCATCTTAAATTCTTAGATAAATTAAACCAAGGCAGAAAGTTCAGGCAGCTGCCTGAGACCAGGAACAACTGCTACCGTATTCAGTGTTAGCACTTAAAATTTCAGTTCTGCTATTTTATTTTGGGTTGGTTGTTTTGTTTTTGTTGTGGTTTTTTTTTTTTTTCTAATTTTGTTCTATTTTTAAATTTTGTTTTGTTTTAGTTGGGGTTTTTTGTTATTATTATTATTTTTATTTTTTTATTTAATGGTTTGTGACTCAGATACCCACCAAATTAAAAATTGCTGACTCTTGGTCTTGGTGATTTGGCCTCTCCCAAAATAATTGCATCGGCTGGAGGAGAATCACTTCTAGAATCATGTCTAGCCTGGCAGGGACAACTGTGTAAGAGCTGCCAGCCTGGAAGTGGAGAGGTCGTGGGACTCTCTCGCTCTGCAGACTAATGTCTTGGTCACATTAAAGCTTTCAATGGTTGCTGGTCAGGGAGACTGCTTTGGAGTTGGTGAGCCCATTATCAAATCTGAGGTCTTGGGGCTGCCACTAAAAACTCTTACCTGTGCTCAAGGCAAAGTGCAGGGAGTCCCCAGCTACACCAGGGATAGCTCACAAGTGGGATAAAGAAGCATGGTTTTTTTTCTTGCCACTTAAGCTATGTGCACAAATATATGATTTTGCTAGCTAATGAATCGTGTCTTGGCTTAAGAAGGCTGGTATCAATGCAAACCTCTGCTGGCTCCAGAACACTTGTCCTGGAAAGTCTCCTGTGATATCCAGATTGACTGGGATCTAGTGAAGGGCCATGGTCAGGAACTAGTTCTGATACTAATTAGGGGTAATGGTTTTAAATTGGAAGAGAGGAGATTTACATTAGATATCAGAATGAAATTCTCTCCTGTGAGGGTGGTGAGAGCCTGGCCCAGGTTGCCCAGAGAAGCTGTGGCTGCCCCATCCCTGGAGGGGTTCAAGGCCAGGCTGGATGGGGCTTGGAGCAACCTGGTGTGGTGGGAGGTGTCCCTGCCCAGGGCAGGGGGTTGGAACTGGATCATCTTTCAGGTCCCTTCCAACTCTAACCGTTCTATGATTCTGTAATGACTCAGGTTTGGGGCGCTGCAGCCAGTGATGAAGTAGCTGTTCTCCCAGCTGGACCACCAGAAACTGGGGATGTACAGTGCAAGGCACTGCTCTCAGGCTTGCCTCAGCTCTGGCTTCCAGGTTTGTACATGTACAATTTTTTCTGTGCCCTTCATCAGAGGTTCAGCTCTGTCCCCCTGAAATGCAAATGGCAAAATCCTTTGCAACTCCCCTGGATGCCTTGCTGTTTTGAATTGGGTGGTTCTTCTGGTAACAGCAAGTGACAACCTGGTGGCTTAGAGCTCCATCAACTGCCTGTCTGCAGAGCTGAAGGCATATGTATTTTTGTGTGAAATCAGGTATGCACTAATCAGCTGCTAATCAGCAGCAGGAGAATCAGACAAAGCTTCTGCTATTCTCAAGGACCTTTTTGTGATCAATATGTACTTACTGTGAGAAAGAAGCAGAAGATCCAATGTTCCATATATATACAGACTGTTTTATTAGTAATAGTTGGATATCTTTCCTGAGTGTAATTAAACTTAAATTGGATCATATAAAAATATTCATAATATCAAGTTTTATTTATGCACATAACAGTCCTTGTTTATGTGTTTTTAGTTTTCCCTTCAGCACCTGAAAATGAAGATGTGTATGCTGCAAGAGAAAGGGATGAATGTATGGAAAAAAGAAAAAGAAACCTGTGGAGTATAAGGATTCTTGTTTAGTATACTGAATCCTTCAGCCTCGGGGTTCAAGGTGCTGGCAAGGAGGCAGAAGTGACTGCAGCACCAGAGCCGTGCTCAGCTGAAAGGTACGTTCTGTTGGTGCCACTTGATGCCTACTTCAGCCTGGTAATTTGCAGTAGATGAATCCCAGCCTGAGCTCTGCTGGGATACACGCCAGCATCTCAGAACTCACACTCCTATCCTAGTTTGGCAGGGATGCCTAGGACTAGCTGGGTTTGGAAACAGCACTACTTTTGTACCTCTAGAGGGACCACCAGGATCAGCCATGAGGCCTGCTGCACCCTGCCAGCTCGGCAGGCACCTCTCTCTTCCTTACTTCTCTGCTGGAAGATGGAGCGTTCCAGGCTTTACCAGATCAACATTAAGAAATAGGGAAAGGAGACAAACTGTAAGAGGCAAAACTTTGACAAGACTTACATCAGCAGCGTGCTGCCTGTGAGCTCTGGGCGGCGAGAAACCCATCCCCACACTGCTTGGATGTCTCCTGCACTGTCTGCTCTTCTTCCTGAGGAGACAGCACAGGCAGAGGATTGTCCTCACATATTAAGGTTATTGCTCTCTGTCATCTGTAGTTGCGGTTCAAACTACTCTGAACCACTGACCCTCTTCAGCCTGACGCCTTCCACCGCAGCCAGAGCAGAAGGAGCCCTCAGAAAACTGTGGGTTACATGATCCCTGGGGATCCCTGGAGTGTTTTTTTCCCAGTCTCCATGCTGAGCAGTTGCACTGTGAAGTTTTTGCTATGACCAGTTAGGTCAGAAATATAGCGCTTCAGTAAAAATGAAAAATCACTCATTAGCTTCTTAAGCATAAATGAAGGTGAACACAGTCCTCCTGTTTCTGTATCTCTAAACTAGTCTGAACTTGTTCTTCAGCGTGACTACACTCTTTCAAGCAAAATTCTGCATAGTTTCCTCCTACTCGTTGCCAAATGTGTCTCTGTGATCTCTCTGACTTATTTACCTTGGAAAACTACTCAGTGAAATGCTTTGACTACATTTTCAACTTTTCGATCTTAAACCTCCATAAATGGGAGGAAAAAACTTCAGGTGTGGAACGTAGATATATAGAAGACATACGTATGAAAACACTCTGTAGCCAGTTAAAAGCTTAAGTTGAATGAACTATGTGATAGACAGAGTCCTTCCTTTTCAGCTCAGAGCTCTGGGTCATGGTTGGATAACCACACAATGCACATTTTTCTTAATTATGTTGCTCTGTCCTGACTGTTGACATAGCTGTGTTGTACCTAAAATGACCTACTGTTGTAGTTACGGGTATTTGGAGAGTTGAAACTTCTGTTTTCTCTTCACATGTAAAGCCTGGACTAGGTATCTTTAAGTTTACATGGAAATCCGTCCCTGCAAGCCCTTCTGATGGTCTGCTGGCTGTGGCCTCTGGACTGGAAAAGTGTGTGGAACACTCTAGGAAAAAATGGAAGAAAACTTTTACAATTCTACACCAGCACTCAGGGACAAACTCTTGAAACAATTGAAGGAGAATGGCTTTGTCTGGTGTTAGACAGATAAGTTAATGAATTGCATTTACATGTTTGCTTTGCAAGGTATCACTTATCTGGGTGGTCCCAGATGGGCAGGATGACCATGGGCAGATCATCCAGTCTCTCTGAGGCTCCATCTACCATCACTGCAATGACAATAATAATGCTTATTTCCTGCTGTCTACTTGGGCAGGCTTTCACGGTGCTGCTTGTCTACTTTATAGACAGAGTACTGCTTTGCAGAGCTCTGAGCACCACTAAACCTTGAGCTGGTGTAGCACTGCGGGCGTTGCTGTGCTCACTGGTCAGCCCTGGTCTGCTTTGTGTGCTGCTGCTGTCTCTGGAGGAGAATGGAAAGACAGGAGACTTTCTGGCATGATTTTATTCCCATTTGCTCTTCCTGGGTGTCTAAGTTTGCAGAGCAATTGCCAAACAGCCAGCCAGCAGCTGCCTGCAAGGGACTGAACACCACCTTGAGCCTGCAAAATGGATGATGAGAAGCAAACCAACTGCAAGACATGCCAGACCCATGTTAAGTTGAGGAGACTTTCTAGACACAGATTTTTGTTGTGTAGCAAAGAGCAGGTGCTCCAACATCTGTGGGACTCGGCGGTGCTGGCTGTAGTCTTCAAGTGCTTTCACCTGCTGGGCTCATATCCCTGGGAAACACCTCTCTTGGGGGGCTCTTAGGAGCATGGGCTGCGTCTCCCTGTGGCTTGTTCGGACTCTCCTCAGCTAGCTGTTCGCCAGTGGAAAGGGAAGAGGGAGAGGTGGGTCAATTAGATGAAGTAAGAGCATTGCTGTGCTTGCAGGAGACAGCTGGCACCAACAGTTTCCCTACTTTGGGATGTCTCTTTGAGAAATGCCCCAAACCCTCAAAAGAGATAACTGCACCCAGACTGGCCACAGCAGCCATCCTTTTTGAGCAGAGAATCAGGCCAGCAGCTCCCAAGTGCTGTGTCAGAGTGCTAACAGTGCTCAGAAGTAGGCTAATAGTTCATCCCTTCCTTCTCTGTTCCCCTCATTTAACAGCCATTTTGTTTTTCTTTGGGTCTTAGATAATAACAAGGCATTTTTGTCTCCTTTGCTCCCTCTGGTTGTTGGAGTTCTTTTAGCTACCATGATCATGAAGCACCCGCCTTTTCTCAAAGCAAAAGCTGGAGACGAAAAATCCTGCTCAACGATTTTTTGGTGATGGATTTGGTGATGGATTGGTGGGAGGATTTCATGCAATCCTCTAAGAAGAACAGGAGGCTTTAATATGCAAGAAGCATCCTGCCAAGAATTAAAATATTACACTTGGATTTCTGAGAGTTTATCACAATTCACTGCAAGATTTTAAAATTTTAACTGAAACAAAGACACAGGGAGAAGAGAAGAAATTCATCTGCTTTGGAACAGCAGAGCAGTAGCTGTCTTGCAGCCATCAGCCAGTCTCAGTCTCAGAGATTATTTAGCACAATTTCCTGCGTGTGCAGTAAACAGGATGGCCATGGTGCTTCAGGGACACACAGCAGGTGCACAGGTGAGTGAAAAGCAGCTGGTTGGTTTTTTTCTGATAATAAACTCAGATTATAGGATGAAGTACAAAGGCTCTGGGAAGGCAAGTGCAAAGCTTCCTCGCACTTCAGAAAATCTTGCTGTTGGAGCACACTGAAAGTTCCCTTTGTAGACCGTTTCGTAGGGTGCTCAGGTTGTTTTTGCTTTTCACAAAAGGGTTTTAACATTTCCACGGTTATTATCTTCCAGTGATTGGCTTTCAACTTCTTCAGTATTTCCTTTCAATTCATAGTTCCAATGCAAGGTATGTTTAATGGCAGGATATCCAAAGTGTTACAGGCTCTGTTCATCTGCAAGTCCAAGCCCGATGTGCAGTAATAAGTTGGTTTGCTGGTGGTTAATTTTTAGTATCTCTAGTGAATCAAGGTAAAAAATTGTTTGTCCCCTGCCAATTTGGAGAAAGCCTCTTCTTTCCCAGTCTCACCTTGGTTCACTCAGACTGACAGACGCCTTTAAAAGGAGCCGGGAAACAGTCCCCTCTTCTGACAACTAGCAAAAAGCAGGAGCTTTCACAAAAAAGTCTCTCCTATTTTATCTCTCTCCACAGACATTCATTTGAACTGTAGTACTGAATTGCCTGAAATAGTCTTGCAAGGCAACTTAAAGAAAAAGAACTGCCCTTAAAGAAATGGGCTCTTGCGTCACGGCACAGACCTGCTCTTGACCCTCTGGGTACCTGTGCATCCCATACAGGACAGAGAAGTGCTGGATTCCTGATGCTCTGGTTGGTGTAGCTGCCCGTCCAGTTAGCTGAGAATGGCTACCAAGTTTCAAGCTGGCCAAACTTTCCTTGTTTTGGAGAAATTCTTCCGCAGAACATAGGCCACCCTGTGGGTCTGTCTTGCTGTTTCCAACACTGAGTGATGCAACTCAGCTTTCTGCGTGGCTGCAGCTTCTTTCCAGTGACCCATGCCACCATGGAATGAGATCTGTTTTCCGGGAAACCTTTGTGGTCAATTCCTTCTGTAAAATATTTAGCTCTCACTTTATTTTCTTCAGATCATAATGCTCAACTAACTTCATTTACAAGCATCTAAAATCTTTCCCCTGATAATTTATAAGAACAGCTGAAGATTTTCTTCTTGAAAACCACCTCATTGCTTCCCCACACTACCTCCTCAGGTCCTTACAGCTCAGTTATAGTCAGGGTATTGCAGGTTGTCACTCTTAGAAGACAGTGGTGATGAAGATTGTTCAGGATTTTTGGTGCCATCCTGTTCTTGCATCCTGTAGATACAGAGTAACTAAACAGCAGGAAGCAGTTTCATGGCAACCGTGCTCTTTTCCTGTCTCTTTTTTTAAAATTATGCAAGAAGAAGGTAGCGGAGCACTTGCGGGGACAGCCCTGTGGAATGGCCTTGCCATTCTCTCGGAGTTTGGTTGTTCTGTTTTTCTCTCGCAATCATATCTTCCTATATAATCTGATCTCTCACCTCTCTGGCCTTTCTCAGACCTTTGGGAAGCTGCACAGACAGCACTTCTGTCCCAATTTTCCCTGTGACCTCCTCTGGAGCCAGCGGTTTTCCATTGTCTCAAGTATTTTTACACACGGGGCTGTTACAGTCGCTCAGCTGAGAGCGATGTGGGGATCACAACCGGCAGCTTCAGAGCGGTGCTGCACCCGCACTGCTGGCAGCACACCCGAGGGGGCCGTAAGGATGTCCAAATAAGCCGCTCTGCTGTCCAACGGGGCTGAAGTCTTCACTGTTGTGCACTGAAGTGTTGCCCGCACTGCTGAACAAGCAAATCCTGCACACTTCTACGTGGACGAGTCGGATTCTACGCTCCTAGAGGCTTCTGCAGAGTGATGTTCTAAATCAGTGATGTGCTCACAAGATGTGATCTCTCCTTGCTGCTGCGAAGGAAAAGCACAGGAGCACTTTTCATAGAGTCATAGAATTGTCTACATTAGAAGTAACTTTAAGATCATCTAGTCCAACTGTCAACTTAACCCTGATGCAAAAGCCCCTCTGCCAGGGCTCTGCCACCCTCACAGCAAAGTAGTTTCTCCTCACGTCTGTGCCCGTTCCCTCTTGTTCTGCCACTGGGCAGCACTGAAAAAAACCCGGCCCATCCTCCTGACATCACTCTATAAGTATTTCTAGGCGTTGATCAGATCCCCCCTCAGCCTTCTCTTCTCCAGACTAAACAGACCCAAGTCCCTCAGCCTTCCCATGTAAGAGAGATGCTCCAGGCCCCTGTGGGAGGAGGCCTGGGGAGCAGAACCCCGAGTGCTGCTCAGATGGTGGGTGGGGAGGTGCCATGAACAAGGAGAACAGAATGAAGGGCTGCTGACGGTCCTCAGCGCAAAACAAAGACCAGGAGCTTGGCAATTGTTGCAAGACTGAGATAAGCCAGTGCCTGGCGCCCTGTTAAAAAGGTGTTAAGGTCCGTGTCCTCAAGGCAGGATGCCTTGTCCCGCTGACAGGGTGTCGCTGGCGGCCGCGCCAACAGCGTATGAACAAAAGGATCGATCTGTTTAGCAGAGCAGTTAATGTGAGCCTATATAAAGGAATTGTTGTGCACCATAAACGGACGTTCTGCCTGCATCAAGCTTCCTCCCGTCTCTCGTCTCTCAGTCGCGGCAGGCTTTGCCGTCCCCTCTCCAGCGGTTCCCTGTCCTTGAACTGGGGAGCCCAGAACTGGTCCCGACCGGGCTTCCCCAGGGCAGAGCAGAGGGGCAGGATGACCTCCCTCCACCTGCTGGTCCCACTCTTCCTGATGCCCTCCAAGATGCCACTGGCCTTCTTGGCCACCGGGGCACATTGCTGGCTCCTGGGCATCCAGGTCTCCACCAGGACTCGCAGGTCTTTTTCCTCAGAGCTGCTCTCCTGTAAAGTAAATGTCTGCTGGATATTAGACTACATTATGGTTTGCTGGTTTTCCTTTTCCCAAAAAGGAGAGAATTTAGGGGAATTTACTGCAATTTCATGTCTTTGTCCAGTATGCAAAAGTACACTGGCCCAGTGACTGTGGCGTTGAGATCTCTAGCTATTAAAGGTACGTGAATGCTTTATTCCTTGTATGTGATGAACCTTCCTAGTAAAATTAATGGGCCACAGCCTGAAGTTCATTCATAATATTTAATATTCAGACTTCAGGCACAGACACAGCTTCACTGAACTGCTGTTAACCCGTGGTTACTGCTTCTTTCCTGGGAGGTTTCACCTCCAAAACAGAAGCCAGAATGCACTGACACAAAGGAGCCTCAATGGTCAGTGGTTCAGCCAGAGGGACAGTAACCCCGGCAGGAGGGGGAGCTGAAATGCTCGTTAACTTTGCAAGAGTAAAATTTCCCCTTGTAAACTTTCATCCTACTTTTATAATTGAGATTTTTGGACAGGTTCACAAGCCACTTTTCTGTTTTGTTATTTCTTGATTTTAACAGAGGTGCCACAGTGAAGTTACGTCAAGCCACAGAGAAGGATGCTGTTATGCTGGATACTGCATGGATACAGGCTGAGAAGAGGATTTGAAGAGTTTGAATTATATAGTTACAAAATGCCTGAAATCTGTAGAAGCCAACTTTTCAAGGGAAAGGAAGAGGAACTCTGCCTAAAGTTTACCCTTTCTCTTACAAAAGTTAATGAAGTCAATGCAAATATGTTTTCCATAGAGGAAGCTACATTTACTTGATGTTTCCTGCTGATCCTGTTTTCACATTGTTCCTGGTGCTGTTCTGCATGTTTTCCATCTGCTGCTTGCAGACTCCCCACTTCACTTAGGTTCCTGGGTCAGCTTTTCCCTTCCACTCCCCCTTATTTTTTTAACAATTATACTGAAAGCAGTGGTCAAAACATCTTTTGGGGGGGCAAAACCAGAAGAAGTGAACTGTAGTCTGCCTCAGGAACTCCAGAGGCCCAAGTATCTGGACAACAAAATAACTAAAATAAGGAGAGAATGCTAGTTGTAATTAAAAAGTCTGGTTTTGAGGTTTGAGGGCAGATTTAGTATCACGGGACATGGTCCAATTTCCATAATAAGATGTAAAGGCAGCTGGGAACACATCGCCAAGGAGTAATGTGTTTCCCTTTTCCCCAGGTATATCAGAGTAAGCAGGGGGTAGGTGGGAATGGCACCAACCTGATGTGTTAGCTTTGAGCTCTCCAAGAGTTACCCTTCTGAAACATAAATTCTTAATTTACTGGCGTGCCGTGGCTCCTGTGGAAATGTGTGAGAAATTTTACTGTTTAGAGTTGCCAGGTGGCATTTCCAGGGCTAAAGAAACAGCCAAAACCATGGATTTGGAGGAGAATACTAATTTGAGTGTCCTGTTGTCTTTCTCCTTTCTCTCAGTATCACACATGGATCCATCCTTGCTGATTCAGCCTGCATGCCTTATCAGTGCCTAGCGCTATCACCCATCAGTTTCTCCGATGATTTTTAATTTTATTCCGGAACTAATTTCCTACAGTTACTAAATTTCTGTATCACAGTAGCTAAATGTTTATTGTTTTCTCCTCAGTGTCTCTTATGTACTGGTGGAGCACCTAACATCTCCTTCGAATTCCCTCCTTGCCTCTCAAGCAATGTCCCTGTACCATCCCTGGTCAACAGAGCAACACAACCGGTGCCTTCAGCTTACTCTGGACTCTGTCACGGTCACATTGTGCTTCCACGCCCACTACACTTCCCTGTTAGGTTTTGCCGCTGACTTAGACTGTGTTCAGGGACAGGAACCAGCCTTTTGTTAGGTCCACAAGGGCTTATTGATTCAATACCGCAATAAAAATAATAAGCATAAAATGATAGAATGATTCTAGTCATAATAATGGAAAAGTGCAGAACCAGAGAGGATCCTACAAAACAAACGGGAAAGAAAAAAGTGGAAACTCAAGAAGCAGAATAAACAGAAAAAGGAAACTGAAACGCAGAAAAAAATCCAAGAGAAAAACGTAAATAGGAACAGATGGGAAGTCAGAAAACAGAAGAAACAGTAGAGAAATTTTGCAGAAAAAAAATACGAGGGGCGGGGGGAGAAAGAGCAAGAGGAATATTCTTGGATGGAAAAATGGAAAAAACCCAAGGAAAAAATACAGAGTTCTAGCACTTCTTATTCAGACAATATTTTCTGCTACCTTTCCTGGGAAAGAACCTGCCTTTGAACTCCTCATACAGCCAAAATTAATGAACTTCAGCTGAGGAAGGTAAATTCATGTAATAAGCCTTGTCAATCTTTGGGGAACTTTTAGGTACAAAAATATATCTATTTGTTTCTAAACATATAGATATTATTTTGCATATTAGTTACTTTAAAAATGTATTTGAGGCTGCAAAGTCAAGTTTGCTGGTGATACCAAGTGAATAACCAAATGAATAAAGACCAGAGGTTCTTTTGAAGAGCTGCAGAAAGATCTTGTTCTATTACCAGGGGATTAAATGATGAATGAATTTAATGTAGGTACAGGTAAATGTAATGCACACAGCAAAAAACAATCTCAGCTTGAAATACACCCTGATGGGTACTGAACCAGCTGATACTGTTCAGGAACTTCAACAGGCAAGTCCATAAAAATGAAAACTCAGTGCTGAGTAGCCACTTGAAAGGAGATAGAAATTAGGAATTTCTAGGGAAATACTAAAAAAAGAAATAAGATAACATAGTTATTAGTACATTCAAAACAGAGAAGAGGAGTCACTTTTTCCCCTAACCCATAGGGTCATGTTAGATGTTGGAAACACAGTTTCAAACAGTGATTGGAGAAATTAATGGACTAAAAAAGTTGTTAGGAGTTATAACATGCAAGTATACCACCATTATCTCATGGTAAGCAACAAATCCTTAGATGTTGGGGTTTTTTTTGGAAGCATCTTGGTCTGTACTCCTCCCTGTGAAGTTGCTCAGTGCTGGAGATACGGGGTGGTCCTCTAATCTGATTCATTATTACTGTTTTCAGTCTCGTATTTTCAGCCTGGTGCAGCCTTTACTCAGTACCATCGTCTCTTGTCGGGTGTGCAGCAGACGGACAGTGGTTTGCACTGGGTGCAGTGGCAGCATGAAGTGACCAGCTGGAAACACAACATTGTAATGGCCCCAGAAGCACGTCACCCCCAGGGATGTTACAAGTTTTGATGATCAATACAGACGTGCCTGTGGAGAGGGACCATACCTAAGTATCACCAGCCAGCAAGCGGAGTGTATTTCACCTCCCTGCAATGTCCCTGTATCTTGTGGGGAGGGAGATCTGGGATGTCCCACCAGAGCCAAGGCCACTTCTCTACAGGGCTGATGCCCATGCCTCCTTGTGTGCAGGCCCTGCTGCCTCCCGGGGTCACGGTCGTGGTGGCAGCAGTGGGAGTGTGGCTGCAGCTCCCCTCACTCCTCACCCATGACATGGGCTGACAGCGTGAGAAACTGCTGGCACCGCAGGTGGGGAAAGCTGTCCTACAGTCACAGGTGATGGGACGAGAGGAATCAGCCTCAAGTTGTGCCAGGGGAGGTTCAGATGGGATATTAGGGAAATTTTTGACACAGAAAGGGTTGTGAAGCCTTGGAATGGGCTGCCCAGGGCAGTGGTTGAGGCGCCGTCCCTGGAGCGATTCAAAGACAGGCCGACAGTGCTCAGTGACATGGGTTAGTGGTGGGTTGGTGGTTTTTAGGTTGATGGTTGGGCTCGATGATCTTAAAGGTCCCTTCCAACCTGGACAATTCCGTGATGCTGTGGAAAGGGGAAAATAGTGGGACAACCCAAGGCTAAGCAATACAGTAGCAGGAGGAACCAGCAGACAGAAGACATGAACAGGGAGTGTGGGAAACACCCCACGATGTTTTCACCCAACAGTCAAAGGCGGCGGCAGGGACATGCTGGCTGAGGCTGCCATTCCCAAGGGAGGACGTGCGGGCAGCGAAATGGAGGCCAGTGGGGAAAGAGTAAAGCAGGGTGGGTTGCATATTTGGCAGGGGGAGGAATAAAAAATAAAGCAGACAGAACAAACATTGGACTAGGGTTAGGAGCTTCATTTAAGAAAACTGGAAGGTAATTCTTCAGGAGCCAGCACGTGCTCCGCGGCACGTACTGAGGTGGGCAGCACACCCAGCTGCCATCAACTTTATTGATTTATTATAGCATTGGGACTTTAAATAGCTTTTGTTGAGAAAAAGAGGCAGTGAAATTCTGAACAGACATGAAATGGTGGCCTGGTCAGCACACCAGGGGACCTCTAGCAAAGGCAGGGCAGACCTGTATTCTCCGGCACGGCCTGTAGCTGCACGGTGCAAAGCTGTTCTGCTGCAGTCCGGGTCCTGCCCGCACTGCGCTCCCAGCCTCACGGGCGACGCTGTCTCGCTGCACAGCCCAAGCCACTTGGAGCAAGGGCTGCACCACTGAGCGTATGCACAGAGAAGCTCAATTAAAGGTTTGAGGGACAACATTAGTGCCATTATCCTTTAAGTTTTTGACTTACAACTCTTTTAAAACCATAATTTCCCAGTTTTATTAAAACGTCCCCAGCTGACTAATTCTATTAGATAGCAACATATTGACACACTTCTATCATCAGCCTGTAGTTTGTCTCATGCACAAACTCTTGCCTGTGTCTCAGACCCCCCTCCTTGTTCCCTCAGTTTGTTCCCAGTATCCGTTCCAGTTGTCTCTCCACGCTCAGGTTCTTGTCAGTACGTTTTCTTTCTCTTTACCACATTCCTCAACTCTGATTCCTTGTTTCCATACCTTTGCCTTGGTAAATCATCTGGCCACAATGCCCCATCACACAAACCATCTCCTCTGCACGTGGCTTGTGGTTCCGCTCATGCATTTTCCTCTGCAACTCCTAATCCTAGTTTGTCTCTGCCACCAGTAGCCCCTAACAAAATCTCCTTGCCAAGCCAGTCCCTCCTCTTCTTCGGTGTCTTTCTTGCCACACCCTTCGTCCTGAACTCGCTTCCTTTGATACCTATGTCTCCAAAGCATTTGGAGAGTCTTTATTCTCTGTTTAACCTTCATTTTACAAAGTTAAACAAGCTGTTCATGTTAAATACCAGTGTCGGTGTATGGGAGAAAGGTTGTAATTCTTCATGAGCAAAATTAGACTGGGAACTAGAGGGCTTCTGGCTGTCCGTGGAGTGAAATCCTCTACCAGCCTTTCAGAGAGAGTGAAAAGACTGCTTTCAGCTGTGCCTGTAAGAAGTTCTGTCGTTCTCAGGGATAACAGTATCCTTGGAATTTTAGTGGTTAATCAATATATTCCCACTGAGCATACGTAAAACCAGATACCACATAAGCTGATGAATTGTTCATAAAGAAGGCAACAGGAGTGCCCTGGATATAAAAAAACGTCTCTGCCAAATTTCAAGTTGCTCCTTCAAACCAGATAAGGAGGAAATGTCTCTGTCAAAAAAGTGTCTCTTTCTCTCTCTTATATATATTAATGTAAAGAAAATAATCTTTCTTTTTTTATTATTTTTTTTCCTGCTTAGCTTTGTTCAGGTGTACAGAATCACAAAATCGGTGACATTGGAAGGGACCCCCGGAGATCATCTAGTCCAAACCTCCTGATTTAGCTGTACCTCACGAGGTTCCTGTCCGGCCATCTCTCTGGCCCGTTGAAGTCTCTCCGGATGGCAGCACAGCCAACTGGTGTGTCAACCGCTCCTCCCCACTTGCGTGGCTTGGAAACTTGCTGAAGGTGCGCTCTGCCCCATCATCAACGTTTGTAATGAAGCAGTTAAACAGTGCTGGGCCCGGTATTGACCCCTGGGGTCCAGCACGAGTGACTGGATTTCAGGACACTCATTTCAAGCCTTTGCACCTCTGCGCAGTTCAGTTTTCAACCCACCCCAGTGGCCACTTCTCTAGGCCACAATGCAGCAGTTTGAAGATTTTAGGGAGACAGCGCTGAAAACCTTTGCTAAAGTCAAGAAAAACAACATCTGCACCATCTTAGCAGGCTATTGGGTTGTTCAGGCACGATGTCTGTTGAATACTCTCAGTCATCCTCTTGTCCATCATCTCTTTCAAATGGCTTTTCAGGATTATTTGCTCCATCCCCTTCCCAGGGGTTGAGGTGAGGTTGCCTGGCCTGCAGTTCCATAGATTCTTCTTGCCCTTCTTGAAGATGAGTGACAGAAACTCCCGTTTCCATGGCTTTTCACAGGTTATTGAAAGTGGCCTTGCCATGGTTTTAGCCAGCTCCCCCAGCACTCACACGGTGCAGCCCACCAGCTCCCCTGGACTCGATGTCCAGTTTGTTTAAAAGTTGCCCAACCTGCCCCTCATTTCTGACTGAAATTTTGCTAAGATATTCTTTTGGCATTACAAGCCAGTGACCGAAACCTTCACATCAAACATAGTCTGTCAAGTTACAACCAACTGAAATCTGGTGCTTTGGCTGGAAGATGGCTTGTAAGAAGTGCTACTATCAGTAGGTGATGTGTGTGTGCACGTGCATCGAAGTCTTGTTAACCTACATAGGTGGTATTCAGCCCACGGACCTTTAGATGGCTGACTGTGTAACTGAGGGATAGCTGTTTACATTCTCTCTATGGTTAATGGAGAAAAAGAGGCATCTCCTGTTGACTCATCTCACTTATTTTGGATTAATTCTACCCTTGGTGTCTAGGGAATGACAATTTAGTATCTTTTAATTCTCTAAATTGTATACCGTGTCTTTAAGGGGGAATTCTACCCAATTAAACTTTAAGCACAGAATACTCTTCTGTTTTACTGACAAGAAGATTTCAGTACACACATAATACTTTTTCTACCTGCATTGTCAAAGGCTCAAATTCATTTTTACTTTCATCAGGGATGTGGGTTGGGAATAAGGTACTAGTTCTTTCTGAGATTTTCTGTCAGGTGTAGAACCAGGTGGAAAACTATGAATTTGAAAGCTGAAATAAATGCTATCACAACACAGAAGACAGCAGTCACACCTTTTCTGGCACAGACAATGTAGTGCCTACCAAATGTCAGAATTTACCGTGAACTAGATCGTGACAACGGGACACTGAAGAGCAGGGCCACCTAGAAGATAGACTAAAGTTTGGTTTATCTGCTTGACTAAAGTTCCAGGTTGGGAAGTCCCATAACACTGCGGAAATATGAGTTCTTGCAGAGATCCTGCATTTGTGGCCATTCCCCACGTCTCTCAGAAAGCAGCGAGGATGTGCCAGCACATCTTCTAAGAAGATGCAACACTGAGTGCCAAACATGCTTTCCTGCAGTGTCAGTCCTTGAAAAATTCACCAACAGACCAAACTAACCTGAGCGGTCGTCAGATTTTTGCATAGAGCAAAAATTGATAAGGCATGAGGTGTATCAGCTCCAGAAAAAATCCAATCAGACAGTGAACACCTGGATGTAATTTCTTCCCTACTTTTCTTTTGCTAGTGTAGTATTTTCAGCTGCATTATGTCTGCAGTACGTTTAGCCAACCCACATGTTGGCCAAACTGAACAACATACTGGGAGGTCTTACATGGTTCTACATGATCCCTTACAAGGAGGATTTAAAAGGAGTTATGTAGGTGTATTTAGGTTTTTGTTTAGCAGACAAATAAGCACTACCAATAAGACTGCACTCAAGGGTACTCAAAGGTAAGCATGTGTATCTCCATGGATCTGCTGGAAAATAAATTGGTTGTAAAATGACAGAACAATAAATAACAGTGGAGAACTTTGCAGCAAATTAGCAGTTATCTGTCAAAACCCCCTACTCTCCCTCCACCACAAGGCTAAATGCAGATTGTCACACAGGAGTTTCAAATACATTTTTGTATGAGAGATACTGCATGTTTCTTCTGGAAAATGTATGGGCGTGTTAGTCATTATACTGCGCTGCATTAGCTACCATTGTCATTCCTTACTGAGAACTATTTTCTTTTGTGAGAAATACAGAAGATTTCATATGATAATATGGTGCTGGTTTATTTGGGTTTTTGGATTACTTCCATGATGATGTTTTAAGTATTTAATGGTCTTTCCTTGATACGTGCATGAAACTGTGTCTGAACTATATATAACGGCAGTCGTACATGAGTGCACACTTCTTCTCGCTGTCCTTACTTCAGTGAACCGTGAGGGCTGAGGATTATGTGGGATTGTATCATTTTATTGTTGAAGTGTCTAAACACGAGCCTTTCCTCAGCATGCCCTGTGTTCTTGCTTTTCTTTTTTTTTAATAAATAATACAACAAACATTGACAGAAGAAAATTTAGGCTTAGTCCAGGAAAATCCTGTTTGCATGAAAGGACTTCGGGATACACTTGACATGAGGGATTTCGTTGATGATCTGAAGTTGTTTGGTGTGAATGTGGCCTGAATGATACTTCACTTTAGGGATTACAAACTCTTGGACTGGCCTTTTCCACTTGTGCAGAACTAAACCCATAGTAAAGAACCACAGCTAGTTCATTATGGATGCAGATACAAGTCTGGCCCTATAAATCTAATCTTTCTAATCAGATAATCTGATAAATGTCCTTGTTGGAAGCGCAGGGGAACGATGGGTGGAAGGCAACAGCTGGAATCCCTTTAAAGTCTAATTGCCTCACGTGCGACATTATTTCCGTTTATGATATAGCAATTAATTGGAGCGGGCGTGCAGCACGTAGGCCACCTTTTAACATCACTTTAGCCCTGCTAGGAAAGGGAAGACAGGTCATTAATCCTTGGCTGTATTTATGTGCACAGCACTCCACAATCAGACAAGCCTGCTCACCATTATTCCAACATTGCTAATTGGGAGGAGCTGAGCAGACCTGGCTGGTATTCTCCAAGGTCCAGCTGGTATCTAATTTCCAGCAGTTTGCTAAGAAACATGAAGGTCAAGTAACTTCCCCAAGGTTACACCGTAAGTGGCTCAGCTGGGATTTGGACCCAGATTTTCTTTGCCCCTAATCTTTTGCCTTACTAATCAACGTAGTCTCTTTCTGCAAACACCTCACAACTTCATATTTGTAGATCTACAAACAAAATATTGTTGGCAAACTCACTTAATTGGGGGGAATACATTTCACGAGAAGGGAGCACTAGCAAGCTAACTTGGAACTGAAAATTAGGACTGGATTTTGCTTATGGGAACTATTATTTTAATGGCAGTGTTGTATGTCTCTTCTTGACCTGATTTCTCAAAACTGTGCATATCTGACCACTCTCTCGTATCAACTGTCAATACATATGGTATCAAGGAGGTTGATATTTCCTGAACTTTTTGCAGTCTGTATTTATCTCTATTATATCTCAAAGAACTTGTGTGACCAACAATGCAGAAACAGTAACACACTGGCTGTCACACGGCTTATTCCTCCTTTTGTAAAACTGTGATGGAAATGCCGCAGCATTTAGGATTATAACGTTGTTACAATGTAGTTGTTTTACTCCTCTCTTGTCTGGGATGTGGTACTCCATCTTTATGAGGAAAATCAGCAACAGAGCTTTTCGTTAGGATGAGGAAAACCCCTGCGTTTCCATGTCTGGCTGAAAACCAGGGGCAGTATTATGGAACATGAAACAGTTTATAGTGCCAGCTGGTTTTAATTAAAGGCTTAGTTTCCCCAGTACAAAGACACTTCATTACAAACCAACAAACACATTCACACCAGTAGTCTGCTCTGATTCTGTAAACAGGAGTGGGTACAATCTGCGTGTCTGGAGAACTGCTTGGAAAGCCCCACGGGGTACACCATTACAGTAACAGCTAACACATCTCATATGGATTAAGGAGCCAGAAAAACAAAAAAGTCTTTATTTAGCCTGTTGTTAAACTACAGCAACATGGTGTAACTGATCTCCTCCCATTAGGCAGTGAAACCCAAAGCCACGGGACACAATTAAAAGGCAAACTAGCACCTGCTGTCTCCTATACACCTTTTGGAATAGCTAGAAAGAGTCTACACTATGGGTCTGGGAGACAGTCCTGAAGGACACAGGTACCAAGGAAGGCTGGTCATACTTCAAGGAGGAACTCTCAAAAGCCCAGGAGAAGGCCATCCCCAGGTTGTGTAAAATAAGCCAACAGGGAAGAAGACCAGTTTGGCTAAATGGAGAGCTTTCAATGGACCTTGGGAATAAAAGGACAATTTATGGGCTCTGGAAAAGGGGGTTGACAACTTATGAGTACCAAGATGTAGCCTTGGGGGAATATATACAGGGGGAAAACCAGAAGGGCCAAAGCTCAAGCAGAGCTGAACTTGGCCACCACTGTTAAAGCTAATAAGAGGTTTGTTCGGTATATCAATAGAAAAAGGAAGACTAGGGAAAATGCAGGCCTACTGATGAATGAGGTGGGTGCCTCAGTGGTAGAAGACACAGAGAAGAATGAGTTACTGAATGCCTTCTTTGCTTCAGTCTTCACTGCTCAAACTGGCCCCCATGAATCCCAGACTCTGGAGATAATGAGAAAGGTCTGGAGAGGGGAAGATTTTCCCTTTGTAGAGGAAGACTGGGTTAGAGAGCACTTGGTCAAACTGGACATGCATAAGTCCATGGGCCCTGATGGGATGCACCCACACGTGCTGAGAGATCTGGCAGATGTTCTTGCTGGGCTGCTCTCCGTCATCTTTGAAAGGTCATGGAGAAGTGGAGAAGTGCCTGAGGACTTGAGGAAGGCCAGTATCAATCCAGTCTCCAAAAAGGGCATGAAGGAGGATCAAGGGAACTACAGGCCAATTAGTCTCACCTCCATCCCTGGGAAGGTAATGGAGTGATTTGTTCTAGATGTCATCTCCAAACATCTTGAAGAATAGGATTATTAGAAGTGGTCAACACAGACTTACCAAGGGTAAATCGTGCTTGACCTTGATAGCCTTCTATGATGTTGTAACTGGATGGCTGGATGAGGGGAGAGCAGCAGGTGTCATCTCCTTTGACTTTGGCAAGGCTTTTGACACTGTCTCCCATCACATCCTCATTAGGAAATTAAGGAAGTGTGGGCGAGACAAAGGGGCAGTGAGGTGCACTGAGAACTGGCTGTGTGACAGGACTCAGGGGGTTCTAATTAATGTAGCAGGGTCAAGTTGGAGGCCTGCAACCAGTGGTGTCCCCCAAGGGTCAATACTTG